>VXBL01001509.1:134-49531 GCA_013400195.1 Aramus guarauna | reverse complement strand
CAAAATTGGCGGGGGGGCGGGGGGGGGGGCGGAAATCAGCTGCAAGTTTGCTACCAGCACTAAGGAGAAGGGGAAACTGCCTTTTGATCTGCCCCTTCTAGAATCATTTCCATCAGAGCTGAATGCACGCATACCACCGACAGCTCATTCTGAACTAGCAGTTTTTTACACTCACTTGACAGAGGTGAGAGTAAGAGGGATATGTTGCAGCAGAGAATCACCTCTCTGCAGTTGCATATCCGTACATCTGAGCTTGCCATTGTGATGGCAGCTATTTGCCTGTTATCAGATGAAGATGATCGGCTAATAACAATGGCCATGATTTCATCAGAGCAGGTGAGTCAATCTAACAGCTCACTGCTACCCTGCAGAAAACGATTCACTTGTTTTTTGCTGGGTTGACGAGTTGAGTCAGCTGACGGAGGGCAGCATAAGGAGGCCCAGAGCCAGCGCCGGGTGAGCAGTGGGAATGCACAGCCAGGAGGGGAAGACAGAACCTCCCAGTTCTGGCAGCAGGAGCTATTAGATCACCTCATCCCATGCTGCAGACTCAGCAAAATGAAAACTTACTTGGCTTTGAGGTTGCCATAATGCCTTTACATGAGTAGGGAATCCTTTCTTTAAAGCTTGTTTGGGAGAGCAGGATGGGGGTGAGAAAGGGAGAAAGAACTGAGATCTGCTACAAATAGTGCATCCTACATCCCCTCTGTGGAAGCTCACAGAAAGTCTTTTCATTTAAACAGCCAAGCTGTAAGATTTTGTTATTTTTTTTAACTGTAAATTAAAACAGCAAGAAACTAATTCTGAACATGGTCACAACAGTAAAACTCTCAGTCATTCGAGCTATTATCAACATCACCTCTGAGAGGAATAGACCATGCACAACAGTTTTCAGGAGAAAAAAAAAATTAGCAAGAGGCACCTTGCTGCCCTGTGAAATAGCTAAATTAGTGCCACTTGTTGCTGATGATCTCTTTCTGGGTGGGGCGAGGTTATCAGTCGTGTTTATCAGGTTGGAGAGCACACCAGTGCTTACAAGTTTCAATCTTCAGCATTAGCTGACCAAAATGATAGCTGCATATTCTCATTTAAAATGTGCATAACTTGAAGAGCACAGACATTTCACAAGCACTTACACAGCAGAATGCACTCTGGAACACCAGTTGTAAACGTCTTGAATTTAGGACTCAAAAAATAAGAGGTGAGGCTTCAAGATGCACAAATGGGTGGTTTGCACTAACTTTAGAGAAATTCTGACTGAAAACAAAGCATGCATATTTAAGAGGAGGTTCGTAACCACTTGAACGGTGTAACAAGCTTGCTGTGATCTCTACTACGGAGTCTCCAGGCTCAAGGCTGGCAAGAGGGATGGATAGAAGATTTATGGGGTGAAATACTCTGGGTTTGGTCATGGGAAGCTGGAGAACATGGTCACGACTGTCCCTTCAGTCTTCTGAAGCCTTTGGCTCTGTCGGTGAATTGAAGGCCAACCACTGTGATGAGAGATACCATTACTAATAAAAGACTGGTGGTGTTCATAGTTCGTACAATAAACATTTAAATATGAAGCCTATTTTTCTGAAGTGCTGTCTTCCCTGGATCTAGAGAACGCTGTCTCTGAAGAGCAGGCTGTTTTAGCCTGAATATGCAGCTGTGCCACATGCAGGCTTGAGTGTGACTCTGGGAGGAAGGGGGACACCTGAGAAGACATCTGAGCAGGCAGTGGGATGGAGCTTTGGCTAAGTCAGTCACTGTTGTATGTTTTGAGTCTATGGAGCTATTCTGATTTTTACCAGCTGAGGTTCTACCTCGTTATTCCAGAAAAAGATCGTAATTTAATTTGATAAGATCTTCATGTAGGGAGCCAAAGGGTGTGGGTAGTGATTTACTCCTCTTTGAAATTATAATTTTCATTTATCTATTTAAAAAATCTTTATACTTAACTCTGTAAGACAGTCTAATATGGTCAAAGCCTCATGGTTTTCTTTTCTCATGACTCAAAGCTGACCACAGCTCCAAAGCTCTTCTCAAAATACTTTTCATATTATGCTTTATTGTTTCTACCTTCCTTATTTCTGCGGCCTCCAGTTTATTGAAAAAGCTGCTGCAAATTGTTTGTTTTGTTTTTTTTTCCCCAACCATGTCTGTACAGGGAAAATGTGTCATGTAGGAAAAACAGCTGGTTAATTTAGAGCTAGTTCAGCTCAGTAAATAACTCAAGCTGGTGACTGTGGCATGACTGTTTCACAGTACGTGGTCAAGCCAAGCATCCTGCATGGATGCACGCAATCCACACAACTGAACTGGAGGACACTGTGTTTGGTGGAGGCCCATCCAGTGTAGAATAACAGACCTCACAGGGGAGTCAGTGAAGAACGACTGTGTGGTAAATGTACATAAATGACTATCCCATGTAAAGGAGAGCTAACATTTTGAGGAATACAGTGCCCAAGGAGGCTGAAGCGTAACATATACAAGACACGTGTTGTGTTCAGAGAGCATTAACCAAGACTGACTAACCCATTTTTAATGCAGCTGTCTTTTGTTCATGCAAAATTCAAATTTATGTTGAGCATCCTGTTACTTAGAGCGTGGGTGCAAAACTCTTTCTAATAGGATGTGTACTGCTAGTATAGACAAGGCTTGGCTGGCTCAGCACTGCAATCACATCAACCTCCTATTTGCATCCCGCCACTGTCTCCCTTTGCATTCCCACATTAGCTGGAAGCTCTTGTCTTCATCATCGTAGCTTCTAATTCCTTCGTCCTTCATCCCCAGCTCAAATGCTTCATTATGGTCCTGGAATTCATTCTACAGCATTCCTAAAGTTCACCATCCTCATCACTTTCTCTCTCAAGGATGTTTAGATTTGCTTTCCATTTCATTATTCCTATCATGGGCATTAGTGTGCTCTTTTTTGTGTGTGTGTGTGTGTGTGTGTGTGTGTGGTGTTTTTAAGGTTTGCTAGTATTATTTTAGTATTTATTCTTACTACTCCTAAGTTGCCGTAAGCACTTGGGAATGCTGAATCCAGACCAAGATCAAGGCCCTCTAGTATTGGCACTATGGCCGTGCCCTAGAGCTCTTGCATCTTCCAGCCAGTGATAAGAGGTGGGTACAGGCAAGTAGACAGGATCAGCACAAGGAAGCAATGAGGTAGGATAGATCACTGTGATGGCCAAAGCAGCAGGCATTTTTGACTCGTCGGAACATTCCAGTGCATGTTATATGAGCTAAGTATTTCCCTCCCTGACTTGAAATCCCTTTTAAGACTTGTTTGTCTATGGATAAAGAGCACGAAGGAAAGGAGAGTCCTTAAAGCAAAGACCACTTATCTACGTAGGACCACAATTTTTACCTGGAATAATCATTTTGCCTCACCTTGTCAACTTGTAGTTTGTAAGACAGGGCTGGCCTTCCGTCCCTGTCTGCACAGCACATAGACACTTGGTCATGAACTAGTCTGGAAGTTTGGGTCACTCCTGTGGTATGAATGACTGATTGTAATTAATAAGGGATGAAGCTGAGAGGACCCCTGTGATGCAGGAATCTGGAGTCAGCAGGTTTGGCAGAACCTGGAGTTTCAGCCTTGGCATGAATTTCTGTGTTTTAGGAAGCAGCAGCCTGTGCTGGTTCAGTGGCAGAGCTCAAACAGCAATTAGAAATAAAAAAGTAACATATGCCAACTAAGGGAAAGAAAAAAAGAGACCGCAATTGTTCTGAAACAGAAATTATGAAATGTAGAAAACTGACATGGAAAACAGAATGCATTGAGGACGCAACCCTGGCTGGAAAAGCTAAAAACGGTAAAGGATTTTAAGAAAATCCGGAATAGGAAAAATTCTAGCAATGACACAATCTTAACAACAATTTTATTGGTACAGAGAAGACATGGGGCCTTGTGTCAGGTTTTATGGAACAAGCGATGTATAGTCACCTTGGCAAGCTCTGTCCTATAGCTTTGTCCCCAGTCCCACCCAAAATACAAGGGGTGAAAGGAAGACAATATTGAAATCATTTGCCTCGACATACCTGTGCTGAGAGAGGATGTGACAGGTTCAGAAAATAAGACATGACAAAGGGGAAGAGGATAGTTTTCATTGAACCGTGACTCCCAAGTCCATGAGAGCCTCAGTGTCACGCTGAATGGGGGACAGTGAAATGGGAAGTCACAAAGGCCCAAATCCTTACAGAGGTCTTTCTTTTCACATCAAATTTCTTTATATTAATGGTATCTAATGCCCACTAGTTGCAGCGGAGCTCCTTTGCATAAGTAGGAATTCAATGTCTAACTACACTTGAGGGTCTGACCCTCCAAAACGGAACCCGACAGACCCTGCAGAGTCCCTGGAGCCTCTGCGGTGCAAGGGCTGCTGCGAGGGAGTACCGCGTGGGACGGGAACGGAGCATCCTGTCCCTGCGGTGGAGGGGAGTTGCTGCACACAGGATACTCTGGCACAGGCAGCTGACATCCTGGATCAAAGTTAATTACTCATGTCTTCATTTTCGTTCTCTGGCTTTCCCACTAATGTTTCTTCCATATTTCTATGGTTTTGTGTGTGCAGCTGCCTGCAGTCCAGAAGGTCTATTATCTTCCCATCCTGACATCTTGATAGGCAGTAGAACGAGTTGGATAGAGCACTAAGAGGTAATTAGCATTCAAATAGGTCAGGAGCTCACTTGGGGGTTGTGCATGACTGGGTTTTCCCGACTTCTTGTCAGAAACAAGTGTTGATAGAGTGAGGGCGGTCACCAGTGGTGAAACTGCAAATATGAAATGAAACCTCTGTGGTGCTTCAGAAAAAGTACATGGGGTCAAGGAGTTGTTCACCTTGCACATTTGCTCATCTGCAGGAAAGGGAGGTCATGAAATGCTGCCCTGAAACTACAGAGCATGCTCCAGAGAGCTGGCTCTTTGCTTCCTGCACCTCTCCTCTGCTGTCCAGGGCAATCTCATGTTTCTTTTTGGTGGATGTAAGGTGTCGAGCGCCTCTCTCCTGTCCTACAGCAAGGTTGCTGATCCCTTATTTTTGGTGTACACTAATATATATGTAGAGCACTCTGTGTGTGTGTGCATTTGTAGAAGTTATAGTTAGTACCTGTTTAGATTTGTGGGTATGTGTGCTTGTTAGGAGTTTCATAATTTCTCCTGGAGTTTCCTTATGTGTAAAATGTAGATAATAACACATAATTACCTTCCTTGCAGGGCTGTTGTAAGGACAAATTAACCAATGCTTGTGTGGGTGTTTGCAGATGAAAAGCATGATATTAAGACTAAATATAATGATTGAATGTTACAGAAGAGAGTTTGTATTTATTACGGTGATTGAATATGAGACGAGAGCGCTTTGTGGGTGTTTATTTCTTGTGCAGTACCAAGTATTTGTGGAAGGTGAGAAATTGAGGGAGCTGAGTTTGGGGTAGGTGTCAAAGAGATGGTTAGAGTTAATCTTTGACCTTACAGCCTACTGACTTTCTTCTTCTCTCAACTAAAGCTGATGCTGAACAAGGAATGAGAGAACAGAGGAATGAAAACAGGGCCAAGCTATAGAGGAAAGGAATGAAAATAAAATACAATTGAAGATCATGATTTCAAAGAACAAAAACATAAAAACTGAACGGGAAAACAAAAGCTAGGGGAAATGAGGACAGGGAAGAGAAAAGGATTCATGGTGTTACATTATCTCAGTACATGGATTTATGACAAAGTAAACACCAATTTAAGAGAGGCCTCAGAAACAATTGATGGAAAGCATGTGCAGGGAAAGAAAAGAAGAGTGGAATGGAAAGGAAGCAAGAGATGTTCCTAATAATTTTTTGGTTTTGTCTCAATAAGTGTAATGGCATCATTCTTTTCTTTCCTATGCGTTGTTGAGAGGCACTTCTTTGCAAACCTTAAAGATGGTGTCCAGTATTTCAGATGCTTTTTCCATGTGTTCCATGGGCAGGCTGGTGAGAGTTAAGGTGTGGATGATTTTGTCAGCCTGAGAATAGCCCTGTCTCATTTCATTTGGCTTTCACGCTGTCTCTGGAGAATTAATGGAACAAATTCATTTCCATCGACTCCAGTGAAGCTGTACCAGGAGTGAATCAGACCCATTCTCCCTGCTAAATGCAGCTGTTGCCCTGTGAAACCCTGATCCAAAGTCTATTTCAGGTTAAACCTGGAATGTTTTGTGATTAAACACAACAAAAAATAAAAACAAAGCTAAATTGTTATGATCTCTCAGTGAGTATGGTGTGTTGGAGTGCAAGCTGCCTGAAGGAGCGGCAAGGGGAGGTGGACCATGAGAAAGAGTAAGGGGTAAATAACCACTGCATTGCAGAGTTCAGGGAGAATGCCTTTCTTTGGAAATTGTCCTGGATTGGAATGAAAATCATTGGCAAGCATCCTTGCACGGTCCTGTGGCCTGTATGTCTTTGCTGCCGCTTGTTCGCCCACTCTCATCCTCTCTTCTCAAACATCTCTCCAAATCCAGGATGGCTCCAGTTCTTCACCTGGTCCTCGTTTCACATCTCTCCCTTGCACCCCAAAACTTATTTTGGGCTGACTCACCCTCACCTCAACTCAGTGACCTAAATTAATCCTTTGTGTAATCCAACTGACTAAAATTGACGTAAATGGAGTTACATCAGAGCTGAAATTAGCCCAGTCTGACTAAAATAGCACCTGCCTTTTCTACCGAACCATTGCTTGTCTCCTCCCCACCTCCACCCACGTATCAAGATTTTAACATTTCTTTCTCTTCATTGCTCTTTCTGTTATCCCACTGCCATGAGCAAGGTGCGTTCTTGGTGGCCAGTGTTGCCCTCTCCTGTCCAGCATCCTGTTCTCCTTCATCCCCACAGCACAGGCTGTCAGTCCCTGTTTAACAGACGTGCCTTGCTTGTGTCCAAGTCTATGCAGCAGCTTTGATTTTCCATTGGATTTTGTTGTCCTTCATGACAGAGTTGCACTGGCTGAGTTCAGAGCATGGTTGCAATGGGCAGCTCTCATGCCTGTAGTAATGACAGTCTTACTCCAAAGCATTTGCAAGTCGGAGTGCCAAGACGTACAAAGGAGGGAAGGGAGATGAAGGTGAAGTGACTTGCCAAAGGTAGCAAGCGTAGCAGGACAATGGCAGAGCCATGGATGTCAGACTTAAAGCTCCTCTTCCTTTTCCATGGCTACCTTTGGATACATAGCATTTATCATAATCTCCTGCAATCCCTATCTTTGGGCCCTCACCTTCGCATAGCGGTTAAACATCTCTCTCACTTTCTTTTTCATCCCTTTTGGCTTTCTGACTTCTTTCAGCTTGCCTTTGGAGCCTGTTCATGTTGACTAGGCTTTCTTCCCCCCTCTTGCAAAAACCCTGGCTGTTTGCAGCACACTCCTCTCTGGTTCAGCTGTACTTTAAGTTTGGCAGCGTACTTCACCATTCGCATCTGGGTATCTCTTTGGGGCAAGGATTTATTCTGTAATTACCCTAGCTTATTTATTATCATGGCGTATATATCTGCAGTGTTATGCAAACTCTAAAAGCTTCTAGTTCTAAAGGTCACCATGGGCGTACCTTGTGTTTACCTTCCAAACGTAGATGAGCTCAGAACAAAAGGGACTGGCAGGCCACTGAGTAGATGAAGGCAGGGAATCACCCTGATCTAATTAATTTGCCAGGGCAGTGTTCATAAAAGTAGGTTACCTGGTGCTGCAGACAAACAACCCAAACCAAACTCGCCCTCTTCCAGCTGACTGAATGAGTTCCCCAGCATTGCTGTGTAGTCCCACAGCAGTATATAGCTGCATGCGCTGGACACCCAGAGCAGGAGCCTATCCATTTCCCATCCCAAATGTCAGTCCTACCCAGTCTACCATGCTGGGACTCACATACAGTGCTACTTGTTCTCCTGTGGGTATTGTGACTGCTTCTCGTTCTGCAATGTTGAGTTCCAGCCAGAGCTGCCTGGAGGTGATGGACGAGGCTGTGACGTTGGTTTGCCGTGGTGGATTTGGCCCCACACTCAAAAGAGCCTTGCTGCAGCTTCAGATGAAGCCTAGCTGGAAAGTCACTGTGGTACCTGGTGACCAAGGTCACCAGTACATCCCTCACATTGCTTATCACAGTGTTACCCCAAGCATTGGCATGAGTGATATTTGAGCTGTAATTTGCTATTCACATTGCTCTGCAGTGTTGAAAGAGGATCACAAGGCAATTACCTTACATGAGGGGATTAAATGACCCCACTATGTCTTATATGCAACTTGCAGGAAGAGTAGAAGGATCAATTAAATGTTTGTGAGAAATGCAAAATGCTAAGCAATTAGTTGCAGTCCTTCCCAAGATCATCCGCTGTCTAATTGCATTTCCTGCCTTACTGTGGCTTAGGTCAATTGTCAGCATGAGGAGGAAAAAAAAAATAATAAAATCCAATCATCGCTTCCTCTACTAATTGGCAGCCTCAACAAAGTGGAAGTAGAGCCATGAAGACTGGACTCTCTCATCCTGCTTGTCAGAGCTGAGATACACTGGTGGGGACCTACCACAGGCTGCACTTTTCCTCAGGGGATGCAGCTGCTGCTCCAACAGAAGAAAATAAATACAGGAGGGTGGGGAAGACAATGTGGGGGTCTGACAAGCAGAAGCATGTTACTGAGCCAGCCTTGCTGGACAAGTACAAGGAAAAAATGCCCATGGTCACTCCGAAGGGAAGAGTTTTAAAAGATCCCACAAAAGGATGGCAGGGTAAATAGAAAAGAGCAGGTGAGGAGGATAGGCTAAACACAAGGAGAGATCTATGGATTCTCCGTCGTCAGGAGCAGAGGGGGAAAAGGAACATGGGTACACTCAGAGCCATGGCTTATTTCTCCTCCCTCTCCCTTCCTCCTGTGTGTTTTGCATGAGGGTGCAGCATGGTAACCTACTGCAGCCTCAAAATAAAGAGTAGTGGGGGGCAATCTGTCTGAAAAATACCACATACCCCTCAGGAGAAAAGAATCTCTTAAATATGATGATCAAAGTGTTCAGATATTAACAGACAAGAATGGTTTATGAATCCGGATTAGCTCAGAATCCATTTGATTATTTTTAAACCTCTAAGACTGAAAGCTCTAAACCTCCATAAGAGAAATGCCACTTATTTTAAAATGAGCAGCGAGATCTTGATTAATTGAGTTGCAAAAGAAATGGATCTAAAAACAGGCACTGGAGGAACATAAGTGCATTATGCATTTGGGTTTTGCTTTTGGAAAACTTCAAAACCAGATCTTTCTTCCAATGCTGATCTGAAAATACGATATTCTAAGCCTGAATGCAGCTGTCCGTAGACCCAGGGAGGGACAGCCTGAGTCACTGTCCCTGTGACTCTGTCTCAGGACCAAGACCATGCTTCAGGCTGGCTGGCTAGAAGCTCTTCCCTACTGTAGCCCCAGGAAGGAGTATCTCCTGTATGAAAACGTAGGCACTATGCTAGTTTCTCCTTGTGTAGCTTTGGGGTGGCCGGAGTGCACCCCTACTTGGAGCAATGTTATAGCCTGGGATAAGTGCTGCTGTGCAGTGTCTCAGTCAAGCCAAAGGGTGACTTGTCCACAGAAAGAGCAGCCAGAACAGAGGCAGGGGATGTCACCTGCTACGTGTTTTATGACCTTAGTTCTGGATTTATAAGGCAAAAAATTAAACAGCAGATTTCAAGCACAACTTCCTGTAAAGTTTTGCTTTCACACCTACAACACGTCTCTCTGGAAACAGCCTTTCAGAAGGGAGGTCTGGTCGGCTCCTTGCATTTTGTTTTTTCTGACTCACAGGAGTCAGTTGCACCCACTTCATCTGCCTTCGCTGTGGCACTGCTGGACACAAACACCAGCGAGGGAAAGGTAGGGATCCTCTGGAGCTAGTGGTGCCTCTGATAAGGTCATTAGCAGCTGGCTTCTCCTTTACATTGCCTCTCTGGATATTTTTAAGCTAAATACACATCAGAGGCCAATGTATGCTGATCAGTAAAGGGCATCTTCCAAAACCAATAAACTCACTTCTAGCACATCTTAAAATCTACCTGTATCTTTCTTTATGTTCATGAATCACAAATCTCCTTGTTCCATCTCCAGATCTAAACCTACACTTAAGCCTTCTGCATCTCCTCTCAGAAGGTTCCTTCTTTCTTTCTTATGCTGCTCCCTTCACACTGTTTTGCATTTATTGTGGTGACCAAACTGCTTTCTACCTGTTCATTTTTGTAGTTTGGGGCCCAATTCTATCTTCTCCTCCTCCTCATAACCAAGCTTCACAGTTCTATTCTTTGTCCTCCCTTATAAAAAACAGGGGTTCCTTTTTTGCCGTGTCTTTTTTTAGCCATCTTCCAGGATGCTTAAAACTTTGTGTGTGCCAGAGTCTCATCTCGACTTCCCACTGCTCTCCTTTCCTCCAGGGATTATGCAGCTTTTCAAATTATTTTGTTCACTCTTGGACGTATCATGTCTCTTGCATTCCCTCCACTGACTCCCTCTTATCCACCACATAGCACTGACACATCTCATCCCTGTCATCATAACTCCATCGCCCACCTCATCTTGCCACACTGACTGGTGGCCTGTTCCACCATATCGAGATTATCCCATTAATTGCTTCCTGCCAGTCTGCTCCTCATCCCTCCCACCTCTGCCCGGGATGCCCACCCCAGCCTTCCCTCTGTGCTCCACTCCTCCCCTCCCTAAGCATTTTCTTCTCCAAAGAGTCGGTGGCAACGCACACTGACAGGTGGCCAGTACACAGGTAAGATCACTATGCTGTAGACTTGTTGCTGCCTTAACTTTTCAGTACCCCCATTCCTGGTGTTCCTTTGTCTATAAAGCACACTGTGATTTGAGAGCTATGTAATTATAGCTGCAATTAAGCATCCTATTCGGAGACTGCATTGCTTATTCCTCACTGTTTTCTTTAGTGAGAGCTTCCATTCAGGGTTTGGCTCATGTGCAAAGGGACTCTACAGCTGTCTTTTTTTCTCCCCACCTTGCAGGAGAAACCAAAGTAAACGTCGGTAATGTTGGTTTGGGTTTTTATTTTCTAAGCTCTTCCCAGTAGCAGTTCTGCGAAGTAGAGCAGTATTTTCCTCATTTTGCAGATAGGGAACTGAGGCACAGCAGTCAACTTGGCCAAGGTCGTGCAAGGTAGCTCAGCTGAATTCTGAATTGCAACCAATTTGGAGACCTTGCTTCTATGGGAGTTGCAAGATTAAGCAAGAGACCTGGGTCAGCACTATTTCTTACAGGAAACTGCCTCAAACTGTTGCCCTGTGAATGGGAGCAGCCGGGGAAAACAGCTAAAGGCCTTTCTGTGCGTGCTCAGTCAGCGAATACCTTGCTGCAAGAAATGAGCCCGCAAATGCAGTTGTTCCTTTCTGCTCTCTTCAGAGGACTCTCTTACCTATTTACTCTCACATGGAAACAACAGCTGAAAAACCGAGTGGGAAGCCAGAAGCACTTGACTCAGTTGCGGCAATTCTCCAATTCAGCAGCTAGGTTTTCTCCCTGAGGCAGTGTAATATGACAGAAAGGAAGCATCTGAAAGCACTTCTTCATCCTCTGGATTGCAGCCTGTCACTGCTGCTGCAGAAGTGACACACCTACCTTCCACCGCCTGCAGCTCTTTGGGTTGCTGGAGGGAGAACGGTGAAGGCAAATGCTTTTTCCTCTCCGTCCTGAAATCACCTTGTTTCAGGCTTTTTAGCTCTACCAATGCTTGATGTGACTAGTGCACCCATTCCTGCACTGGGTTGGCAGCCCTCGCAAATGACATTTCAGACTCGGGAGAAGCAGAGCGCGGCTTGCGGCGCACGTAGCAGTCTTCCCACAAACTCCTGGATCCTGGCTGCAGAGAAGAGTTGAGAAGATGCAATCTCCACCAAGCCTTTGCGAGTTTTTCTGTGGTGCCAGCCAGCACAGGGAGGGAGTGTAGTGTTTAATAACAATCATGGCACAGGCACCTATTTATTTACCCATCCATTTCAAGACGGCAAAGCCCCATCACCTCAGGCTAAGGTGCAGCTGGGACTCTGAGAAGTGGAAAACACTCTCTCGTATCCTCCAGCACTTAAGCCATCCTGTTTTCTTTGCAAAACTAATTTTTAACCAGTTGCTGCTTTTGTGGAGAAAAAACCAAACAAACAAACAAGACAGACCAGGTTGATCAGAGACATTTTGGTAAATCATGTTGTTCTGGTTTGGACAATACCCCTCCTTAAAAAAAGGCTTCTACCACTTTATCACAAAATGATCCTTTCTTTTTAATACCTTCCCCTGTTTTCACTCCTATTTTGCATGTAGAGGCTGACTGCTCTTAGGAGAAATTAGATGTAAAGAAAAGGTGAGGGGGAAGGCATTGGAATTTTATTCCTAGAGAGCTGAGCAGCCAAAGGTTTATAACAAGAGCTTGTAGCAGTTTATGTCACAACAAAAACACTGCTGGGAAATTTATCAAAGAAAACATCGTGAGGTGGGCTATTTAGGGACTGAAATTACACAGGAAGGACTGGCAAGAGAGACGTATGCTCAGGACAAGTGCAGTTAAAATTAACGCTAAATATAAGGTGTCGTATCTTTATCTAGTACACAACCTGCACTGCCTCGCAAAGGAAAGTGAAGCAATTAGGCCCAAGTAACCAGAATATATGTGGGAGGTGTTCGAAGGCAGAAGATTTAAAACACTGTAATGGGGTTGGGGGAGAGTTACAATAAGAGGTAACATTTCCTGATAGGTTAGTTTACATCCTTTGGAAAATGTTTTGGAACCAGACCAGAAAAGTAAGCAAGACCTTAACTAGGACTTGGCTGGGATGACACCTAAATAGAGGCGAAAAGCAAAGACACCCAACTGTGCCCAGGCACACGCAGCCCCTCCAGCGAGTAATCCCCAGGAACAAAATAAATCAAAGGACTGAGACAGCGTAGTTCTGCGTGGATATGCAGCTGCCTCAGCCCAATTCAAAAGCAGGCTTCCCCTTTCTTCTTCCTCTTGAGCCAGTGCTAAGGGCAGAGAGGAAAACCTGAGCTGAAACAATAATGGCTCACTCTCTCTTCTAAAGTGGAAACTGGAATTCAGCCCTTGATCCCAGAGGGGCAGGACCAGGCACAAGTTTTTCCCCCCACCCTGCCTGCCACGTTTCTTCTCCTCCAGTCCCGAAGGGTTGGGTTACCTCTGTGATTGTTTGCACAGCCCTTTTTACCAGTCTTTGAGGTGAGGCTGTCAGGACAACAGCCCGAGGGTCAGGGTATATGAAAAGGCACTGAATCATCAGACCTTATAAAAACTCCATGTAGGAAAGATGCTTGGTTGGAACGTATTGCTGTGAGAATGGGGAGGGGGTCGGGAGGGACCCATGCATGCATTGGGAAAGGGTGTGTCTCGGCTTTTGCGCAGCTCCTTGCCCCTAATTTATTGTATCAACACACAGACAACACTTTGTCTTTTAGAGTGAGAGACAGGGGCTAAACATTTCATCACAACAAACTGAAAAATCTCTGCTGTTTTTACTTGGATGTGGGAATCGTTCGCTTGCTTTTAAATATAAAACATATATTTGTGAACCTACTGTTGCTTTCATGTGGGAGCCTTAGCTGAACACAAAGGATTACATTGTGCAGCTACAAATGAATAGAGCACCTAGGATTAAAGAGATTTTGTTTAGCCACACATGAAATAGCAGAGCTGATGGCAGCCTCTGGTACAGAAAAAATAAAACCAACCCAACAAGTAGTTTAGTGAGCACTGGAACTAATAAAGCCACATCTCCTGTGTATTTGTACACTGTGGTTGATTGACTAAGGTGTCTAAGATGGCATAAACTTCACTTGAAGCTTTTCATACAGATCAGGCACTTATTAGATTTCAGATATTCCATAAAAGTGAAAACACTAATAAGGTGTGAACCCACGTTGTAACTTTCCCTGTGAGGGACTGTGATAGGGTCTCTTTTTGCTATCAGGCCATTTATTTTCACAAAATCTGTAGGGATGTAATTTCACTTCTGCCAAACTTGTTTGAAATCAGCCAGTGGGTTCAAAAGTTATTAGAGAGATGGACAGACAGGCAGACAGATGCAGACACCATGACCACGTAAGCCTCATTTCCATCGGACATCAGGCTAAAAGAACCTATATTGAAATTAATTTTTAAAGGGGACCTGACAGGCAGAGAAGTAGACCTCTCCAAAGTGCAATTTCAAATTTTAAGTGAATTTTATGCTAGGAAAAGCTATTGATGACAGTCTGGAATATTAAAAGTCTCCCTTCTACCTAAAGGAGAGGAACAGCACAGGATGAGCTCCGGTGCCCCACCTCATATTTGGATTTTTAAGCTAACTCACATGGAGCACAGGTGATCACTTACAGAGAAGAGACAAAGAGCAGCTGCAGCAGCTCTGTCCCTTACAGCTTTTTGTGCATGTGAGCACTTAGAGCTAATGACACACGTAAAGCGCTGCAACTGCCTCTGAACGTTGGTATGTCACTGCTGCCTTGCCTTTTCCTTGCCTATTTCCTTGCTCATCCCTGCCAGCTCCGTCCCTGGGCTGCAAGGGGGAAGGACTGCTTTTTATCTTTTGTGTACGCGCTGCAAACCGCAGTGGGGCCTGAATCTTGATTAGGGCCCCCAGCAACTATTGCATACCATGCAAAAATCATAATTTAACATTACAGCCCCTAGTCTCTCAGCTGGGATGCGTGTGTTGAGCCGGGGGTATTTATTCATGCTCCCATTCAGAGACTGGGAGCAGGGCGGTTTTATTCCCAGCTCCGACACCAGCCTGCTGGGCGGCCCCAGGCAAATCGTCCTGGCATCTTCCCATCTGTAAACAGGGTACCCACCTCCTGCTTTTTGGGAGTCACTGAGCTGCGACTGCCGCTCCGTAAGTGGATTTGGAGAGGGCCAGCTCACAGCCAGCTGCGGCTGACAGACCACGGCTTGTGGCCGTCGTGGTGCTCTGCTGGTGTCCCCGGCCACGCTCGTGTCCCCCCTTTCCCCATGAGCACCCCTCAGATGGCTGCCGTGTTGGAATAAGGGGGAAAACCCCTCTTAAACAGACTTTTGTATTTGCACCCCAAAATCCACCCACAGCCCAGGCCGGGCTCTCCTCCAGGCGCTGTGGTCAGGGACCCTGGCCATGCTGAGGGGACGGCCGCCCCTGTCCCCTGGGGTGCAGGGACACGCGTGGGTCTGGGAGAAGAGCGGAAGAGAGGGGACAGCCACGTCCCCAGGCACCCAGGGCAGCGTGAGGGGCCGGCGCAGGGCGGTGCGGCCGCTCCACCCGTCGGGGCGGGCTCGGGCAGGCCAGGTGAGGCGGGCCCCGGCTCTGCCTTTCCCTCCTTCCGCAGCCTCCCGGCCGGCCGGCGCTGCGGGTGCCGGCAGCATGGCGGAGTCCCAGGTGCTCCTGCTGGACGAGTCGCATGTCAACGAGAAGGTAACGGAGGCCCAGCCCCGCTTCTACTACAGCGAGGAGCAGCGCCGGGCCCTGGAGGCTCTGGTGACCCGGGGCGAGGCGGCTTACCGGGAGGCGCTGAGGAAGGAGCAGCTCCGTGACTTTCTCTCCAGCCGGGAGCTGCAGGCCCTGCGGGGCAGCTGGCGGGGATACGACGACCCCCGGGAGGGCGGCAAGGTGGCCCGGGGTCCCGGCGGCGAGGCCCTCTCGCTGGCCTATTGGCCCGAGTGCTCGGACACGGAGGTGCCCGCGCTGGACTTGGGCTGGACCGATAAGACCTTCTACCGAGGCATCAGCCGGGTGGCCCTCTTCACACACCCCCGCAAGGAGGAGAGCGCGCCCCACCTGAAGGAGGTGGTGCGGGAGATGATCCAGCAGGCGCAGAAGGTAGGGCCCGGCCGCCACACGAAGCGGGTGCCCTCGATGGGCCGCCCCCGCCCGCCTTCACGCCTGGGCAGAGGGCCCGGCTGGGGGGCCCGTGGGGTGGAAGGGAGGCAAGAGCCCGCCGCGGCCGGACTTTGCTCGCTGGCTCCCTCCAAACCGGGAGGAGCGTGTTGGCCCTCCAGTTGGTCAGCGTCCATCAGGCACGGCTTTCCCTGCAGTTAGTTACCGGTCGTGTTATGGTTTGCCAAAGCTGACGCCCAGGATGCGGTTGAACCCCTGCACCCCTTCTCCCCCCAAACTGGGGTTTTATACCTGTGTTTTGCTTTTTGTGATTCACTGGCTCAGGGGAAGACAGGTTGTGATGGTGTGCCAGCCACCTGTACGTGCAGGTATCCCTAGTTAAACACGGGGCAGAGAGTTTGTTTATGGGGTGGTGGTTTTGGGGTTTATTTTTTGTGGTCTCAACAGCATCCAGCCTGGACTGCAAACAGCCAGAGTCCAGACAATATGCAGCTGCTCCTCCTATTTATCTTTGGCTGGAAAGGACTGCTAGTGGTGACAGGGCACCTCTGGCAAGAAAACAAAGCAGCCACGATGCTACAAGAGCTTCATTGAATAGGTGGGGGGCAATGATGATTTTTTTCTAGGTCTGGGTGAAGTTTCCAGGGAAGGCCACTCAGGAAATGACAGAGCTGACATCCCCTCTGGGGAAAGGGCATAACAGCATAAGACACTTCATTCCTGCTCTTAGTTTTACTGCTTTCTGTTTTTTCTGCTTTCTAATTCAGCAGTCATTTCCTCCTCCAGCCACTCCCCCCCTCCCAGCACACACTATACGCACAACCTTTGCGGACTTGTTAAAACCAAATCTGCTGGGAAACACATAAAACTTGCCAGAGAGGCATTAATCCAGTGAGTGATCTCCTCAGCCCTCTGCTCACAGAAATACGTGCACACCCCATAATCCAGCTCAGCGACTGGTGTGATCAGTCGTTCAGAAGAGCCAGGAGCTGTAAAATGTTTACGCTCCAATTTAGTGCAACTTCCCATCCAGTGCTGCAAATGCCTACACTAACTGTGTAAGGACTGGGGAACTTCGTTCTTTTCGATAGCTGTGCCTGGCACCTAAAAGTAATTAATGCCTTTGTAGATTTTTATTTTTTTACTGACTGGACGAACTCTGCCCCTCCCAGCTCAAAGGTGGTTTCATGTTTAACAGCCATTTAAGTGTTTAATGGTCCTTTTCGCAGATAACTCTGCCTACTGTGTTCAGCTGAGCTGGCCCTGGCAAAAAAAATCTCCAGGTAGCTGCTTTTCATTCAGCAGATGAGAGTAGGTTCTGGTTGTTTTGGGTTATTTTTGGGGTGAGGGGTCTAAACAGATACTAGTAACATGTGGCACATGGCTGTGGGTGGCTTATCATCAGTGTTTTACAAACATATGCTAATTAAGCTCCCTTGCCGCAATGAGATTGGCAAGTTAATGCTTGCCAATCTGTAAATACCTATGAAGAGCTAGGCACACCTATGGGCCCTGTAGATAAGTTGTTATCCATAGGATAGGCAGAGGAATGGGGAAAACCTGTTGCAGGGGTAGACACTCATGCTCTGACTTGCTGTATTTGGGAACGCTTCTAGGTAATATTGACAGATCACCAGCTGTGGCAGGGGTTTGAGAAGACTGACATAACCCAGTGCACGTTTTGCTGGCTTGGAAGTGCCATCTGCAAGGCAGCTCGTCTGCTTTTTGTACAGGACTGCAGTTTTCTTGGGTTTAATTCACAGTCTTGCAAAGAAGTCTGAACTCACCCAGGGCCCCAAAGCCTGGAGGGAACCATCCCTTCACATTGCAAGGCCAGTACTAACAAATAATGGGCTGTCCAGGACATGGTGTAATCTCTGAAGTTGTTGGACTCATTGTAAATGGAGATGGAAAGAAAACAAATCACACTTCACACTTCTGCTGTCTATTCTTGATCCATTCCCTATGTGGATGTTCTTACTTCAAATGAATATTATCTGGCATCCTTGCTCCTAAATAACTACATCCATACCACAGTGTGTGGAGGGGAGAGGGAGCACAACAGGCCTGAATTAATGCATGAACTCTTCATGCCTTTAATTGTAATCCACCTGTGTATGAAGTCGTTCAGGAATAAAGTGACACAAGTTCACCATATTTTAATTTTCAGAGGTTCTAGTAACATTCCCTGCATCTTGCTGCTTTGTGCTGGGAAGTGAGAACCCAGGCAGCACCTGAAATCTAGTTCTGCTGAGCAGGAATTATCAAGGGACTTACTACTAGTTCATAATGTAGCTCCACCATAGTTCACCTGTATCGGGAACCTACATGTTAATGATGAGCAGAAACACAATGTCAGCTCTTTTTGTCTTTTTCTAACAAAGAAAAGCTTGTGTAAGCACTGTTGACAGAAGGAGCCTGATGGAGCAGATGTGTTGGTTGTTGTTGGCCGTACAAGCAGAGACTCAGCAAACACAGTAGGGGACGTTTACTGTGGCATCACTTTCCCAAAAGCAATTTATTCAAGGGCATTTTTTTAAAGGAAAGAGGTCTCTGGTGAGAATTATTCCCCCTTCTATAGGGGACTCCTGCAAATTGAGCTGCACCTCTTCCAAACTTCAAGTGAAGAAAATCCTACTGTTCGATCCAGTCTTCAGCTCCATTCACACCTGTATGTGCCGCCCCCAGCACAGCTTGGCTCGTCACTGTGACCGCAGTGCCTGGGAAATTAAAATTCAGGCAACTCTATTCCCAGCGTACTGTCAGCATGAGACCTTTGACCTGGCGAGTTGATGTTTCCCAGCGGGACTAGGAAAACAGTAGTTTCCTTCATTCGTAGCCTTTCAAATGTTGGGGAGAATAACTCTCTCAGGCAGAAAAGTGAATTGATATTTCTAATGGTGTAAAAGATACAGAAAGGGAGAGAAGGACAAAACATGTAAGATCAGCATTAAAGTTGCCCATAACCTTCTTGGTTTTGTTGTTACTCATCCTATGAATGTTCAGGCTTGTCTGTCACGTCAGTGCAACCTTTTGTTTTTATGTAAAATCTATGCCTGGAAAGAGGGATTAGTTTTATACCAGAAAACATGTACACGTGAAGAGAGGGAACCATCATTTTTGCCTCCAAATCTGGAAAAAAACAAAAATCACACACACATACACACACGCACACACACTCTCTCTCTCTTTCTCCCCCTCTCCCTCCCCAGTCCCTTCCTGACAAATATGAGGTGTATATGTTTGAGTTCCATAAGGCATTCCTCATGAAGTGAGCCCTGAGAACAGACTTCTCACAGGGAATTGGGGAAAAAAGGGAAAAAAAAAGAATCTTGTTGTCTGCACTATACACCACGGCTGAGGATTCAGGCCCTGATTTCTCTGCGCATTCATTCTTCCATTATTCACCTTCTGATTAAGTTGGAGCTGTGTTTTTTGCTCTTCTTTTTCAATCTATTTCCAGTGGTGTTCTTTGTTTAAGTGGATCCTTACAGAGGCAATGAAAGTTTCACAACACAGTGGAGAAACTAGGTATTTGGCTTTGGCATTCCTCAGGCTGCTGAAATAAGCCATCTTCCCCTAGAAGAAGGAGAACTCTCCAAGACATTTATTAAGTTCCTTCCAAAGTGCAGCAGGAGCCAAGCCAGAAAATGACAAGATTATTGCTAGTGCTTGGGCATGTACATCCCTGTACCTTTGTCTCCCCTGTATCCTCCTCCTCCATATTTTGGTATCAGTGCTCGCCTTTATTTTGCACCAGTGTGATGGGAATCCCTTTCAGTTCCTAACATTTTATTCAGTTGTCTGTCTACTGTCATCTTCTTTCCAGATTATTGCAGTGGTCATGGATGTATTTACAGACCGGGATATCTTCCGCGATATTGTTGACGCAGCATATAAGCGCTGGATCCCAGTCTATATAATCCTAGATGAGGAAGGTGTGAAGCTCTTCTTGGAAATGTGCAGATGCCTTGACCTCAGTGACTTGCAAATACGGGTAAGATATTTAATGCTGAGCCATTATCTCCTGCAGGTCAGTGGCCATTTTTAGTTGTAATGAATCTTGGAACTCATTTGGACAAGCGAACACATGTCTTCCTCCCTACAGGTCACATCACAGCGCTTAGACAGGGGTTGATGGAACACAGAGGGATGAGAGAGTGGCTTGCTAATACAGAAGGAAAGAGAAAGAAAAGATTTGGATTTTTTGTCTTTCACCTGAGACAGGGATCTATGTAGTTTCTTGGCTCTTGTGACCTAAAAATTCCTGTTTGGGAAGAAAATTATCTGAGGAAACTCCTGTGGGTCTCCTATGCAAGGGTTCAAACTGGAGTCCAGAGTATCTCTTGGAGTTCTTGTCTGCATGGATCCCAGTTCTAGGACACATATACTCTGTGAAATCAGTAGTCTCCTATCCAGCAGTGATCACCTGTGAGTGAATGAGCTTGTAGTCCTCCTTTGCCTGAGAACATAAGGATTGAGGAGCATAGCTGCTCCCCAGTTCCGTATCAGAATATGCCTTCATATAGTGTATGCAGCACAGCAGTCAGCCCAGCTTGGCTGGCAGAAGCAGCCTCAGTAGGATCTCATTCCATTACATACAGACTGAAATGCTTTGTGTGTTTACAGTTAGTATTGTATTCCTTGCTTTTTTCATAGTTTTGAATCACTGTCATGACTACAGACTTGTTCTGAATAGAGAAAAAGTTACTAGGTTGGAAACAACCTATGGGATGCCAGACTCGCCCATTTTGTGATCCAACTGTTCTTCTGAGCAGCGGGGATAAAAAAAAAAAGTGCCTTTTTGCCTGGAGGAAGGGCAGAGCTTCCGTAAACGCTCAGTTAATGGTTTAAGAAAAAACAAAACCCACACAACCAAAACTAAGCAAGCTCTGATAGTTATAGAGGCTCATATTGACCATTTTAGGAGAACCATCTTAAATCTGGATGAAAATGACTTGCATATATCTGAACAGCGCTCCTGTGAACTACCATTCTGCTCTGACTTTCTGGACTTCATCAAAAAAAGACATCCAGCCGAGCAGCTTTCTCATCTTTCTCCAAAACAGAGATGGAAGTATCTTTCCTCTGGTGTCTTTGAAAGCAAGACACAGACATCATCATAATAGACCCATTTCAAGCTTCAGGGGTATTCTGTGGCCTAGGCTCAAATCTCTTTGGTACAAAACTGTGAAATCACAGCAGTAGTTCCATTTGTTCCAGTGCCTGTTTCCCAGTACTTTTCTCACCGTGTCATCATGTGCAGGAATGATGCCTTCAGTACTGCATATTTTAACTCCTGGGTAGAGTGAATGAAAAGATGCCCTGGCGTTTTAGAAAAAGTTGCAATGCTATTAGAGGTGTGAGTTCCTTTTTGTCTGCCTTCTCTGTCTTTAAACAGTAAGCAGTCCCTTTCTGCTCATCCTCTTACCTCTTTCTCCATAGGTATCTACACAGACTTTGCACTCCAAAACCAATCATCACAGTGACATGCTACAGCAGTGACTAGGTCCTGCAACATAAACACTAGTTGCGTTACCCTTTCCAAAGAAGCAGAGTTTGAACCGATGCCATCAAAAGCAGGAGAAAACTCTTCTGTGCCCTTTCTGCGCTTCCCTTCTCTCACAGCAGCCCTCGCTATGTTTTTCATTAGGCTCCTTCAGCAAAAAAAAGTCCAAATACAAGCTGAGCTGAAGGAGGTTCACTGAGAAGAACTTTTTAACATCCTTCGACCTAGTTGTTCACTCTTCTGCAGAGCTCCAGCCCACAGAGTGCTGTCCTTCAGTTTTTCCCCCTCTTTTTCCCAGGTATCTCATGTTGTATCTTAAATTCCTCTTAAGGTTGTTGTATTCCTTTTCCAGTATGGCCTAAGCTTTAGTTAATCTTGTTAAGGTCAATGCAGTTTATTCCTGTCTATGGTACTATGGAAGGACTGGGAAGAGTCTTCCTGTAAGGGGAAACAGGTCATTTACCTCTCAAGGAAGATGGCCTCTTAGTATCCTGCCCGAGGCTGCCTTGGATGTATCTATGGTGCTGCTTGGGTCAGAATAGCAGAAATCATCGTATAGTGATTCTCCTGACACAGGCTTTAGGTACTCAAGGAATCTCAAGCAAGGTTAAGGCTTCCCCTCGAGGAGTCCCCCCACCCCCACCTCATTGATGTAATGTGTTGAGGGTTATTTTGAAAAGCAAGAAAGCAAGCTGGGCCTCCGGGCTTGTTCAGGCAGAATCATTTTGTCCCGCATTGCTTGATCACAGAGGATGTTGGAATTGCTGAGTGGCGTGGTTTAACTCAGAAGGCAGCTGAAACAACCACACAGCCGTTTGCTCACACACACCCTGCCCCTGTGGGATGGGGGAGAGAATTGAAAAGAAAAAAGGTAAAACTCATGGGTTGAGATGAAGGCAGTTTAATAGGACAGAAAAGGAAGAGAATGATAATAATAATGATAAAATAATATACAAAACAAGTGATGCACAGCACAGTTGCTTACCACCTGGAACTCATGCTCAGCTAGTTCCTGAGCTGTGTGCCTCCTGGCCAACTCTCCCAGTTACATACTGAGCATGACATCATATGGTATGGAATATCCCTTTGGCCATTCTGGGTCAGCTGTCCTGGCTGTGCTCCCTCTCAGCTTCTTGGGGGCTCCCCACCTTCTCATTGGCAGGGCAGTATGAGAAGCTGAAAAGTCCTTGACTGCTTGGCAGCAACTAAAACATCAGTGTGTTATCAACATTCTTCTCATCCTGAATCCAAAACACAGGGCTATACCAGCTGCTAGGAAGAAAATTTAACTCTATCTCAGCCAAAACCAGAACACTGAGAAAGAACAAGAAACTCTAGTATAGTTAACTTTATAATTCACCCATTTCTTCTTTAAGACATGTCTTTCTCCTGACATCTGCTTTGTGTCTGAGTTTTTCCTACAAAGTTTCAGCAACAGGGAACACATTCTCTCCTTACACTGTTTTTCTGTGTAACTGTTTTGCTTTCTTCTAAAAGTGGGCCACAGTTTGTCAACAAAGGAATTGCATATTCTTCCTTCTTCCTCTTCTTCCCACCTTTCCTTTGGAATGCTTGTGCAAGATTTACAGGATAGCTTTTTCTCAGAAAGTTGCAGCAATGTTGGATGTAACTTAAGGTTTAGAGGCACGTTCTGATCCCAGGGAAAGAGAGATGACACACTACCATGGGTTGTCATTGCTGCAGGGTCAGGATACTTATTCTGACTTCCATCATCACCAGATGCTCTGATTGCTCTGTGATTCCTGCCCTTTTGTTTCCATTACCCTGTTCATCCAATGCAGAGTGAATACTTCAACGGTCCTAATACAGCGAGATTTACTGTTAACACTGGATTTTGCCCTTTGTCTACATACCGTGCTGGGTGTTTTTGCAAAATTCCTGGCTATTGTATTGTTTTGAGATGGCAAAGTATCATGATCTGCTGACAGTCTCACAGGAGAGAAACTGCTGTAGGAAGACAAGACAGTACCTCATTCCGCAAAGACAGAAAGTTCTTTACTGACTCCAAGCATGAAATGAGAAAACCTCAATTTTTGTCTGAAGGCCAGAGATCACTCAAAATGCATTTAAATTCAATCATCAACACATTCATCCTGGAATGTTAGTAAGAGCGTGTCTTGTGCGTATGAGTCATATGGCTTCCTGAGTCGACATGACATGGTTTGCCAGACTTCTGTTATGTTTGACACAAGAGTGTTCTTCGGAGATCACGATGAATCAAAATTCTCATAGATACAAAATTCATAGCCCCACAAAAAGTTCACTTTTTGTTGACCTGAGGGTGAGTGTTCTCACCAGTTTTTAGATGCGTTCTTTTTCTCCCCATGCTTCTGCTAACCTAGACCCCAGTAACAGACACTCCTGCTCAAAGACAGGGAGTTCACCTAGAGCTACAAGTAAGCCCAGGGAAAGAGTTACCTGCAGGAAGTTCATCTTCATGTTAATTTTTACATTCACTTTCCCTAACATGTTCCTCCTCTCACTCCAGGAATTCTTAAAAGTTTCTGCCTAAGAAATTTTTTTAATTTCATTTCAGCATTTCATATCTTTCCTCATCAATTCCTAACTCAAGTGAGGAGGAAGCTGAATGTAATGTGATGCAGTACTGTTGGTTTTTTAATTATCTGTTACAGAATTCTTCTGGGCTGCTTGTGACCTTTTGAAAACAGGGGCTTACAAGGCTCTCTTTCTGCAGAGACCCAAATAAATAATACCTAGTACTGACCTTGGCAGGCCAGGTCCAGCTAGCTGCATTCCATCCTATTCTACTTGATGATTACCTGCAAGTTTTACTATTTCGTCAACAAGCATGCCTTTTCCAAAACTGTTCAGGGCAAACACATAGGATATGTCCACAGTATTTCCCAGCATTTCTTGGTGGCTGCTTCCAGATTGTGGCTGCTTTTGTGTCCCTGTGTAAGATGAGCACCGACCACCCATCTCTCTGACCTGGAGGTCTGATCACCGGAAATTAGAATCTTGCAGACCATCAATAAGAAAAATTCCTTTACTATTGTTACAGTGGTCCTGTCCCCATGAATCTCCTGTCTCTCTTCCTCTGTCTGCCTTCTGTGGTACTTCCATCCAGGATTTTAGAGTGGGAAATAACGGGCATCTGAGGCCTCCCCCTCAGCTTTGTGCTCAGGTGAAGCAGTAGTACAAGAAAACAAAGGTCAGGAGCTACCCCAACAGATTCTATTGACTGAATGGATCTGATTTTTCCAGGGACAGCAGAAAGGGACTCTCCACATTTTGAAAAACACAGTCAATATAAGGGACTATTGAGTCACTGTCATCTGTCAGCTACTGCTTTTGTCTGTTGCCTCTCCTTAATCTGTTTTACATCTGTTAGTTTACAGAGGTCATTCATGCTGTCTATCCCAACTTGAAATAAAGATACCCCTGCTTGCTTTGCAACATTTATATCAGCGGTTGTTCTAAGAGGGAAGGTACACACAGGATTCCCTGGTGGAAGTACTTACAACGCTTCCCTTTAGGGTCTGCCTTGTGTATCCCCCCTGCTCAACCCCAGCTTGTGAGGACTACAGCCCAGGTCTGTCAAGTGTCAGTCACAACACAACCTATTACTGGCTTTCTAAACTGGGTCTAATTTAGCTTTCTGTGGATTCAGGGTGAGGTTTAAAAGTGCGTCACAATAAAGCAAGAAAAACTGATTTCTTCACTGTTTGTATTAGAATGCTCTGTCAGGCTTGAGTGTTACCAGTCTGTATTAAGTTGCTGCCAGGGAGATGTTAGTCACTGCTTGTGATGAGGAGTGGTGCAAGCCTGTGTAAAGGAAATGTGGAAATTTAATGCAGACTGCAGCTTCCATAAGCCAGGATACGAAAAACCTTAGGCAGACTTCTGCAAGGATACAGATCTGGAGGGTGAGCTAACTGGTGGTCTTCTCAAAATATTTGTTATTACTGTAACACTAGTGTCCAAAAAAAATGGCTACAATCTCACCTTGTTTTTATTTGTCTTTCCTCTTTTGTTGTTGTATAGTCTTTAGTACATGAACTCAGGCTTGTTCCTCCTCTGTACAGCTTGATATATCAGTCTACAAATGCTCCAAGATCCTTCAAGGCAGAAAACATTATACAAATAACCTGTTAAGTGACTCGATGTTTATATGACTTTGTGCTTGTTTTCTGCATTTCAAGATGTATTTATGTGCTCCTGTGCCTACTTTGTTCAAGGAGGTTTATGTGTTCAGCTGTTTGGTTCTATCCCCTCTGTGCTGTTCTGAGCGTTATGGGTAGCTCAGTTACTGCAGAAATTCAAATGTGCTTTCTTTCCACCAAAAGAAGGTGGTATAACATACAAACACAATAAAATCCACACTTGTTACATGCTAAGAAACTTTCTGCTCACACAGGCTCACACAGGCTCACACAGGCTCACACAGGCTGATGTTTCTTGATTCACAAAGGTACGTGACATGTCAGAGCTGTTGACTGATTTGAAGAACAGAGGTCCTTCTTGACACTTGCAGTCAATATTCCATGATTTGGCAAATCCCACATCCAGCTTTAGTCAGCAAGGAAAAACAATATTTCAGGTGATCAGCCAGCCAACTACAAAAGTTATTCTAAATACTGGAAAGGGCACCCTTTCTCCTGCGCTCTACCCAACCTGCATTCAGCATCCCACACGTATGACTCACTGCTAGGCCTTGGGCAAGTCACTTCATCTTTTTCTCTCTCAGGCTCCTCGTCTTTAAAACAGGGTAATAATACTTTCAGCAATGTTGGGAGCATTAATTAGCTAATGCCCACACAGGACTACAGACAGATCAAGCAATAGATGAATGCAAAACAGTAGTATCATCAGTTACTGTTAGTCAGGATTTGTACTGCCACTGCTGTATTTTAGTGGGGAAAATAGGAGCAGATTCAAAAGGTAAGAGTTATAGTTAGAAAACTTTTTTTTTTTTTTAATAAACTGCATTCTTATAATCACTTGTTCCTGCATGCAGATTTTCATAGCCTATCAATATTTAAGCTGTCAGTGAGGTTTATAATAATAGGACTTAGCTGTTTGTGGGATCTGAGGCTGTGCTAGCATTAGCCAAATCCTCATGATTCTCCTGCTCTGCAGATGGGGGGAAGGATGAGGCAAAGGTGAATTGACTTTCCCAGAATGTCACAGGGAGTGGTTTCAGGACTGTGCTTACCCTTGGGACTATGTGACTCCCAACCCTGTGTTTATTACTCTAGACCTTTTAGCTTTCCATTGTTAAAAGAATTCTTACAGAAACAGATGGTGGAATGAAGAAAATGGTCTAAATTTGTGTGTCAGAGCGACAAGATAATTTGCTGTAAACTTATAGTGACAATCAATGGTTTTGGGGGAGGGGGTGTTTCATGTTAGACAGTTTGACAATTCCGCCTCATGCAGCCAGGACCCATGAGCAGAATAACACTGAGTCCAGTGTGCAAATATATTCCCTGGCAGTGTTCAAGGCCAGGCTGGATGGGGCTTTGGCTAACCCTGTTCTAGTGGATGGTGTCCCTGCCCATGGCAGGGGCCTTGGAACTAGATGATCTTTAAGGTTTCTTCCAACCCAAACCATTCTGTGATTCTTATAGTAAGGGCAGGCACACATCTGTTGTTGAATATCATGTAACCTTAAATCTGTGTTTTGTCTGTGTCTGATAGTGCTTTGGTTCATTACTTGTAGGTTTGCTGGCCAAAGAGTTTGGGGAGAGGTATTATCTTTTTCTAACTACTTCCATTCATTTAATGAAAAGTTTTTCCTTCATCTTCAGAAATTCTTCTTTGCTGATATATTCAGGACATCAGTAGAGACACTTATCCTAATCTTTTTGTTCAAAAAAAGTTCTGCCTTTTTTCACTCTCCATTGAACAGTGAGAAATCTGGATGGACACTGTAACTATTTGTGGTCCATAGCAGTATTATAAAGGTCAGAGTTCTCCTTTTGTTGTAACAGACAGGAAACGTTTATCTTTTGAGCCATAGAATTGTTTCCTCCTCTCTTCTGTAATAATTAAATTGTCCAGTCTTATAATTTGCCCAGTTTTGTCCAGCCATGTGTTGCTGGGAATCAGAACACAAGCACAAAAAGAACCTAATATAGACCTGTCTCATACATTACCATCCAAGTAACTGTGCCCTTTGCATTGCACAGGTGTTGCAAAGTTCCTTGGTTTTTTCCTGCTAACATAGTTTGGAGAAGAGCTCACGAGTGCCGTGGAACAGGGATCAGGATTCAGAGAATGCAGATGTGACTCAGAGCTTCCTCTGATTCATTCCCCTGAACTGGGCTGGGCCTTCTGAGCTACAGCACAGAACTGGAGATGGAGAATTATTTGATTTTGAAAGCATTGTCTTGCCCGTGGGCTGAGATGAATAGCTGAAGACAGCAGGCAGGGTTACAAAGATGCTGACCCATTGGACGGGGCTATAAAGTGATGGAGGGGAGTGACTTGCATAGATGGGATGACAAGAGGTCTTACAGCACTATGCTTTCCTTTCTGCGGCCCTTCTGATTTCTGGTGGCTGATACAAAACGAGCTGTAGTCCCAGAAGTAGTGAGATAATGTGAGTGACATGTTAAGACTTGGAGCTGGCAATTACCTAATTCTCTGCCCTATTTATTGTGACATTTTGTCTTTCCACCTCCCTCTCAGAATATCCGCATACGTTCTGTGACAGGAGTTGGGTTCTACATGCCAGCAGGGAAGATCAGAGGCACACTGGCATCCCGATTCCTGATGGTGGATGGTGAAAAGGTGGCCACGGGATCATACAGGTGGGTCGCTCTTGCTTAAGGCAAAGCTACATTCTTTGTGTAAAGAATAACTTGTGGCTTTGCTCAAGAGACTTCTTCCCATGTCATTCCCTTTCTTATCCCACCCTCTGTAATCTTTGTGGCGTCTGTAGAAATTGGGGTGGGATGACAGATAAGGTGGCATAGAGCACAGCTGATCCTGGGAGAATGAAACATGCCCATGTTAGCAGACCCTTTCAGTGGGCTAGAGATAGTTCCACACTGCATCAGGTGGTGGTCTGCAAAGACTCCCCACCAGCCACTGTGCTCTGTTCTCTTCAGGGAGGTTTTTAGTCTGGAGACTCCTCCTCTTGGTGCAATATTGCTTTTTTAGAAGGGTAAACTATCCTTCAGAGTTTTACGGCCTTTTCTTCCAGATCTGGTCTGCATGCCTAATGAAGAACAACAATAAAGATCTTCATATATCTATCCTGACCCATCTTGGCAAGAACGTTATGGGCAAATGGCATAATGCTACTGATTCCCATGTAGAGTCTTAGATATTGTTAGGTGGGCTGGGTCAAGTATGCACCCAAAAATCTAATGTCAGTTCTGTTTCCTACTCTTAGCTTCACATGGAGTTCATCCCACATTGACAGAAACATCCTGCTAGTCTTGACAGGACAGCACGTGGAGATGTTTGATGTTGAGTTTCGTGAGCTCTATGCCATCTCAGAGGAAGTTAATTTCTACAAGGAACTGGGTATTGCTAACCCATTCCTTCCTGGAATTGGGAAGCCAGGCCTTCATTCCTCCACTGTGGCTCGGAAGTTCATTAATCCCAAGTATGGTTTAGTGGCGGGGGCAACCCGTGGTGATATGATGCTCTGGGCTTCACGACACAGGCAGGATAATCAGGGAAACATGGAAAAGGACGAAACAAGTGAATCAAAGAAACGGTTAAATCAGTTTCTGAATGACTTAATCACATTGGAGCAAGAGTTCCCAGAAATTGATCCACCTCTGGAGAATGTGAACAAGTTGAATCGGAGCCCTCAGAAACTGTTCTCCCGGCTCCACATGGACCTGAAAAATAAATCCAAATCCAGAGAGTCTATTCGAGATGTGAAGAAAGAAGATGCACAAGTCAATTCAAAGCAAGGAAAACGGTTTGCCAGTGGGCTTTTCAGTCGCAAGGCCAAACGGTCTCCAGGCTCAAGCATTGAGGCCAATTCTTTTGCCAGTGAAGGGCATTCAGGAGAAGATCTTGGGAACATGAAACTGGAATATGAGCGGCTCAGCATTGGCCATGCCAGTGTTCAGAGCACTGGAGGCATCTCAGGTAAAACCTCAGTATATTCTGCTTCAGTGTCCCTTGTTCCAAGTTCGGGTGATTGGTGCAAACATATTTAGTATAGGCACTTGTGAGTAGATCTTGTTATTTCCTCTACATTAAAATGAGTGGGATCAAAGAAGAGTAGAAGTTGTATCAAATGATAGAGGCAATTTAAGTTGAAGGCAATTTCATGGCAGTCTTATTGGTACTTCTCATGTAAATGTTTTCTCATACTTCTCAGCAAGCAGGTAT
Organism: Aramus guarauna; assembly: GCA_013400195.1. Classification (NCBI taxonomy): domain Eukaryota; kingdom Metazoa; phylum Chordata; class Aves; order Gruiformes; family Aramidae; genus Aramus; species Aramus guarauna. The sequence goes on along the minus strand of VXBL01001509.1, from coordinate 19,827 downwards.
GGGACAAAGGGAGAGAAAGATTGAACGTCTCCTTGTGTAAAACAGGTTGTGTGTACAGTTCATGAAGTGCACTGCCCTAATACACAGCAGCAGTATGTTCAGTGTTGTAGTGGTTAGCAGGGTGCAGACAGATTTCCAGTGTGACCCCTTCTTTCCTCATTTGGCTTTAGTCAGCTGTGTTTTCCATGACAAGTTACCAGTGGAGAAGAGAGGAAGACGTGTTTATGTTGAGGTGAGGGGGCAAGGAGTGGAGGAGAGGCTGGAAGTCTTTTTAATTTGCTCCTTTATCACCTTCTGAAATGGGGGAGAAGGTCGTGAAAATAGAAGCTATGGAAAAGTACTAGATCTCAACCTTTCTTTCTTTGCTAACACGACTGATATTTTCACTAAGTCCTTCCAAGTTTTCATCCAGTTGAAGGCACAAATGATAAAGATTTCTCCCAATTTATGAGTTCATAGCTAACTTACCAACATTTTAGATGTTTTGATTGAAGTTTGAAGTAAATCTATGGACTACAGCCTGGTTGTCTTTCTGTGAGCTGTGCTGGGTGTCAATACATCCTGCACCAGCAGGAAAATAAACTGGATCCAGGGACAAAATTTCTCCTTGACTTGTCCAGCCATATTTGTCCATTCTGTGCTCTGATCAATGCGAAATGCAGGTGCAGAGAGACTGAATTCCCTGGAGACTGCCATGATGTGAAACGGAAAGACGTTCTCCTGAGACCAAAAAGAAAAGCACAGTATTGGAAAGGTCAACAATAGCAATTGGTTAGGTTCTTAGAAATATTTCGGGCTGAATGAAGGAGAGGCTCAAAAATGCCAAATAAACATGAGAGAAGGCATGGATGGTGTATTTAAGACAATAGTAGACCCATTTTAGGATGTGTGTTTGGCATTTGGGGAGGCATAAGTAAAGCCTGGTCTAAAGAGGTTCTCTCTCCAAGTCACTTTATGTCTTGAGCACAGACAGTATGTGCTGGTGGGCCCCATTCCTCAGAGAGAGGAACAACAAAATCTGTGAAGATCTACAGGGAGATGCATGGGCATGTTGTCTCGGAGGAATGGACCTGAGGGCTTGCACTACCCTCTAGTGACACAAGTAGAGAATTGTGTGATCTCTGATTTGTCAGCACTTTACAATTATCAGAGATTCCCTACATTCTCACTGTCAGCTGTTTTAAAGCAGACAGCCTGTCATTCGCACTATGTCATGATGAAATTAGGCCCAGATTAAGGCACGAAAGAGATTGATGCCTCTAGTTGATCAGTGGGGCACTGCGCCCTTCTGGGGCATTGCACAGTCAGGGCAGCAGGGATGTCCCTATTCCTTTTAGCACAGTGGATCTGTGCCAGACAGTCTGATGCTTGGTCTGGACCATTTCCACAAAGACACTATCATGCTATTATGTTCAGGTTTTATTTATTGCCACTGCTACTTCCTGAGGGCTGGCACCTCTTTCAATAAAGGAGAAGGAAAAATTGAGAACAGGTGCAGGGAAGGTGCAGAGGTCCAGCACACCAGCCTTCCTGCTGTGCTCTTCCTGACCTGATAAGTCTTTCCAAGGAGTCCATGCAAGTATTTTTTGTTTGTTTTATGCGAATTGAGAATGCCCGTTCATGGTGGCAATGGGAGACTCCATGGGTTTTGAGGTATGGTGTAAATAGACTCAGGTCATCTGGTGTTGTAAAAGGCTGGAGGACGATCATTGCTTGTGTGTTGCTTTTGAATTGAATCCTTGTTCTTGAGAGAAAGCTTCTCTAGTGGTCCCAAAGTGGCATGTGAACAGAGATGGTAGAGGGCGTATTAGAAAGATGGAGAATCATGAGAAAGAGGAAAAAAATGAGTTACCACAGAGGATCCTGCAGCTACTCAATCAGTAGCACGTGCTTCGTTAGGATTTAATAAAAAATTATTGAACATGGACATGGAATAGTGTTCCAGCTTCAAGATAAAAATAGGAGGCACTTTGTTCTTGGGTAACTGTAGGACTGACTTAATTTTAAAAGTTTGACTGGTCTTTGAGCAGGCCTCATAAAAACTGATGCTGTGATACTCTGGGTGACAGAAGGGAGGTAAGAAGTGGAAATGAAGGAGGGAGAAGGTGCTTGGTATGCAGTCAGATTAGGATGCAATTATTCAGAGCTTCACAGTTTGAAATAGCTGCCCTTACCTTTTGTAAAGATTAAACAGCACACTTAAGCCCTGTGGGCCTGCCTGTGCACACATCCTCCAAAGTCACTATTAATTCTGTAGTACCACAGAGACACATCCCACCTTGCAAATGCATAGAGAGACCAGATCTACAACCCGAGTAGCTTGCAGAGTAATTGAAAGATATTATTCAAGCAGGCTAAAGGTCAGGTTCAGTCTTGTAAGAGCAAATGGTGATGAAGAGAATCCGAACTGGGAAGGGAGGTGATGAAAGTGCGTTCTGTGACAGTCTGAAAATCTGACTGTGCGTTTGCGTGCTAGGAGATGATACCTACAATTCAGAATTGGGAGTCTGGAAAATACGAGGGCTGCAGACAGTAATGTCCCAAACTAAGTGTCCAGATTAACATCCTGAGGTGTTGTCCTAGCACACTGCACGGAGACCGTGCTTTGTCTTACAAGGCTTTCTTAAACCACATAATCAAATTGAAACAACCCTTGAATTCCACTGTTGCCTGCTTAGGAACACAACAGCAGCAGCTCTGAACCTGACCAGAATCTTGTTCATTTTAAGCTGCTGCTGCTGGGCAGACTGTGATCAGCAAAGACACTGATGTCTGTGTGCGGTTTCTGGGAAATACTGCAAGGGTTTGAAAGCTGTTTGCCTTTGAAAGGCACTTGGCTTTTTGTTTTGTTTTCTCCTTTGCAAGAAGCAAAGTGGGCTCATTCAGGAGGGTCTGCCATCCTGAGTTTCTCTGTATATTGGCCTTTGCTCCTCATGAGTGTTGGTTGCAGAGCACATATATTTAATAGCAGGATTTAATGTTTCATTTTTGGGTACTTCTTGCAACAAGAAATGATATTTACACTGGACACTGCAATACTGCAGAAATAGCTGCTTAGTTATCACCAGTGTTTTTTAGCCAAAGTGGGATCATGGAGCGGTGATAACTGGAATTATCAGACGCTTTTCTAAAGAGAAAGAGGGGAACGTTGTTGGGTACATTTCAGGAGGGTGTTTGCTCTAACTGTAGCAGAATCTGTAGAAGAAAGTCAGATGACAAGAGTAGAAAGTGAGAAGAATAAAGGAGTTGGGAGTTGAGATTAAGCAGAGGAGAACAGACACTTTTGAAAATAAACATGAGGGTCTTGAATGTGATACAGACAGGGAGGGGAACAGAGGTGGTGAGGAATGGGTCAAAGGGGGGACAGGAGGTAGAATGAAATGCCATGGGGAGATGTGGGGAGGAGGCAGTAGCATACAGAGCAGCCACAAAAGTGAGGACAGGTTTCAGTGCAGCCTCCCACGTGGATAGCAAAAAGTTGCAGTGTGGAGGAAGGTGGAGAGAAGGAGGAGGAAAGAGATCTTCTCTTCCCCATCACCTACAGGTGAGGAAAATACTGTACAAAAAAGATGTGGGCAGGCTGGAGAGGGTCCAGAGGAGGGCCACCAGGATGATCAAAGGACTGGTAAGCCTGCCATATGAGGAAAGGCTGAGAGAATTGGGTTTGATCATCCTGGAGAAAAGAACACTTAGGAGAGACCTCATCACCATGTTCCAGTACTTAAATGGTGGCTACAAAGAAGATTGAGACTCCTTTTTTACAGGGAGTCACATGGAAAAGACAAGGGGCAATGGGTGCAAATTACTCCTGGAGGGATTTCGATTGGACACGAGGAAAATTTTTCACAATGAGAACAACCGGCCATTGGAGTAATCTCCCCAGGGAAGTGGTGGATTCCCCAACATTGGACACTTTTAAGATTCAGCATCCAAACTAACAGCCGGCTGTAATGAAGGAGATCAGACAGCAGTGCAAGCATTGAAAAGGACAGATACCGGGGAGCAGAAGGAATCCATAGAGTGGGCAATGAAAAAAAAAACCTAAGATGATAAAAAATTGGGGCAGCATACTATGCTACTTAAGTGGGAGACCCTGAGGCCTTAGGATTTCTCTTGCAAAGGAAGTGGTAGAAACACCAGCACTTGAGATGTTTAAAACCGGACATGAAAAAACGTCTCCTGAGAATGTGTGTGGGGATCAGATGGATGAGATGACCTTTATTTTTTTTCCATCCCTCACTCTTTGGAAAACCTCCCACCCAAGTCATAGCCAGACTGTTTTTCAGTGCCAGCTGGGACCTAAGAATACCACTGAAGCTGGCCTGGGTACAGGCCAATGCCTGGAAATACTCCTCCAGTGGTTTCCTCCACAGTGTACTCTGATTTTGCTCTTATTTTAGTCACTCTTCATTTCACAATAGTAGGAAATAAAATCATGAGGGAGTGCAGAGTAATGTAGATCTAATACAAGGTGTATAATAAATAACGATAGAGGATTGAAGTGTGAGTCCAAACTTTATACAGGTCTTACTTTCTTAATATTACTTTTAACTTCTTTTCATTCCAGGTAACCCGAGTCCAAACTCTGCAACGAGTGATAAAAACAAACAATCTACTTGTGTGTTATCTTGATTGGGAAGGATTGCCTGGAGAACTGAAGACTGAACAAGCTGGAACAGTAACTTCTTGATTGATTTTGAACCTACAGCCAAGTCCTCATGCTGAGGTCTGTCAGGCCACTGCACAGTCCTGGATGCACCTGGCACCCCCAGTTAAAGCACATTTACTGGGTGAAGCGTAGACTTTGGATGGTTGGTCCCTTAAATGAGGGTTAGTGATGAATGTATTAGTCCATATATCTGTGTGCACACTTATTTTATGTATAAAAACAACTGTGATGACTGGTCTCAGAGCACGCTCTGTGTCCAGATAAATGCAGGAGATTTTTCTGACTTACTTGTGCTGCTACTTCAGTCTGTCTAGCTACAGACTCAGAATCACTGTGTTGCATTGTTTACTCTACTGCACTGCAGAAATGTATTGGTCTGACCGGCTGGAAGGCTAAATCCAATCGAAGTGGCAAATTCTGGGTGAAACAAGGAAGTTTACAGACAGTGTAGCAATCCTTGCCAACAAGGAGTCTTCCTGTAGATTCCTGTTGTCACTTACCCATGCAGAAATGAGTAGTCCGAGAGAAGGGTTTAGCTAGCAGAGGCCAACAGATTAGTATCTTGACTCTTTCATGTCATAAATATAGCAGTCGAACAAAGTGATTTTGCAAGAATATAATAAAGAGAAAAAATGTAATATATGAGGGATGTTTAACCTGCAGTTGAGACTGGGTCAGGAGAAATGCTGTATAAAGGGGACTGGGCAGGATCTGGGAGCAATAATGCAGCCTTCAGTGGCTGTTACAAAATCCTGTTCGTTGCTAATTCAGCAATACTTTACCATTCATGGAACCTGAATGATTAAGGAGCACATCTTTGAGGGTTGAAAGAGGAAGCAGAGGAGGCATACAAGCTTTTCAAATGTTCCTTTTTTTCTTTTTTCTTTTTTTTTTTTACGTTAACCTTTCCAAACTCTAAATCATGCCAAAATCGAGAGCTTTGATCCATAAGAAGCACAGACCAAGGGCCATCTAATCTGCTATCCTGTCTCTGAGGATAGCCAGTTACGGGTGATCACAGAAGCATAAAATATAAAGCTTGTATACAGAGGTCTTTCTCTGACACCGTTCCAACAGTATATGGACTTTCTGAACTGGCAGTTCCTTCTGGACCTGGCCTGAATGAATACACTTAGTCCGTTTCTAAAAATCCTTTTCTGCTTTTGGCCTCCACAGTTTTTTGTGGCAGTGAACCCTGAGTTCATTGTGTGGTACGAAAAAGAACTGTTTTCAGGCTGTTTTAGTGGTTTTCTTGGTGACTTCATTGAGTGGCTCTAATTCTTCCACTGTCAGATACAGTGATGACCATCCCTGTTCCTTGTCTCCTTGCCACTTGTGATTTTACAGACCTATATGTCCGCAGTCATCACTTTTCCAAGTTGGAGGTTCATGGTATGTAGCTGTTCATTACACAGGACCTGTTTGACACCTCTGTCCTCTTGATCACTGGCCCTTTTCCAGTTCTACCCACTAACAGAGTGGAGAAGTGGGTTGTTTTTGTTTATTCAGTGTGTGGATTGATGTTTCACTCCGCTTTCTTGCTATCTAAATTACATACTCTGCTGTCATAAATAAGCCCTCTTGTGATACCTAAGAAAAATTAATCCTAATTGTAAGTAGGCACCTGAAAACTACATACCTACTTGCCAAAAAACCTATTCAGAAATTAGAAAAACACAGGTTTAGTTTTCTTTTTGCTTAGAGAAACCATTTGAGTTTTTCACTGCACAAGGAATTCACCACAAAAGCAACCGCTGCACTCCCAACACAGAACAAGCTGTTCCAAAGACTCTTCTAGGTGCTGGGTTGCAGCAGTGGTGGTTACATGGAAACAGCTGTCTGTAGTCAATGATAAAGTATAATTGACTGATTGATTAATTGATTAACTGCCTTTCCTGGAAGTGTATTTCACTTGAATGGCAAGCAAGTCTGTTTCACTCTGAGTTTACCCTGTAGTGTTGTGCCTTCTGTTAAACTTACTCATCCCCACTCAGTGGGTTAAATGCTTGCTTCTCTATATAGCTATTCTATATAGACTTCTAAGAACAAGCTGTGTTTTTTTTACAGCTGGGTCTCTCAGCTTCTATCATCAGCAGTGTTTCATAAATTGTTCCTGGTAATGGGAGAAAAGAGTTGTTGGAAGTGGCACCATCACTTGGGCATAGAAGTTACTTAATACATGAGTTGTGCTTATTTGCTTCAGGTGTATGGCTCATGTACTGAAGGCTACTTGATGTTTGTAGGATTGTCTAAAATGGCTTGATTTTGCTATACTTCTGTTATTATTCAGTTGTTTGGGAGATTTTTTTTTTGTCTCCTTGTATTTATTTCACACTGTTAGCAGAGATCAGAGATAAATTTATTAGGCCAATGTTGTTCAACTTTTTGTTCTGATAAGAATGGTGTCATCTGGTGCTTCCTTGTTCTCCCAGACTTTTAAAATATTTATTTATTTTTTAATTGTGCAATAGATTAATTAACTAATTAGTACCGTGTTGATATATATGGTCAGGTTTTCCAAGAAGTCCTCTATCTCTTTGTTTTTATGTCTTGCTTGGGTGGAGTGACTTCACAAATAGGCCAAGGCTGGTTTCACTTGCCCTTCCTTTCCTTCTGTGCTTGCTTATTAACATACTTTACTTTCTCTTTCCTATGACGGATGTGAGAGCACTTTTCTTTAACCTTGTCAGCTAACAGGATCTCCTTTCCCGAGAGCATCTCTCATCTGTTTGTCCTATTTTGTTGCCACACCAGTTCCTGAAAAGCAATGTTCACTTGTTTTTAAATTCCTTCCTCTGTCACGGAAGTCGAGTCTCATGCCTTGACTCCAGGGGCTAGTAGAATTCCTTAGGTTTATCACGCACTGTTTAATTACTTAATTTGAGAGAGCCAGCTTGCTGTCTTGCATGATATGACTCTGCTCCTTAAACTCAGCGTGACTCTTTGAGGATGTATGCAGCCTTGCTGATCCAGAGTGGATATTTCAGACTCTGGTGGAACTTGTTCTTCCCTGAAGATAACATCAGCTGAACTTGGACTATTTGGCTGCTCCTGTGGCAACAGATCTGAGTCTGGGTGAGGTGACCGCGTTTATTTTGACTAGTTTTGCTAATTGTGGTTCTTGATGAGTGCTGCAAACCTGAGGCTGTGACCTGTAAAATGAATATCACTCTCCAGATGAAATGTGGTTGGTGGTGCTGGGGGGCAGAGGGGCGAGGAGCAGTGGTTATGGATCCTGTTGGAAGTCTGCCAGTGGGGGCTGAAGGTACAGCAGTACCTACGGCAGTCTTCAGATAAGCTATCGTTTGGTCCTTGCCCAAGATGCCGCCTCTTGCGACCAAGCCACTAACCTCCCAAGGGGGCAGGAAAGATGGGAGACATTTGTTTTTCTGTTGCTATTTTAAAGAACAAGACTAGCTCTCTTTGGCATCTGTGGCCTGACCCTGGACAATCCCAAGAGAACGCCTGTACTCTGCATCTTGTTGACTATTTGGCTTGTCAGCCCAGGTTTGCTGATCTGCATGGCGTGTCATGGGGCCTACACTTGGGGTGCTGGTTTTGGACAGAGTAACGAAGCTGGGGCTGGCAGCTCCCTCGCTCTTTATGCCATGAAATGGTGAGTGGCTCTGAATGAGTCTCTGGGCCGAATATGTGCCTTCTGGGTTTCTTTTGTTATGCATTTGTATATGTAATGTATATGTGTCCAGAGAATTATGCCAGAGACCTTTTCTAAGTCAAACAAATAAACTCTTTACATGTTACATTCAGATGGTTTGTTTGTTCATGTGTCACTTTTAATTTCTCAGCTGCACTTCCTGGGTTTTGGGGACTTTTCTGTTTATTTGTCAGGAGCCTGTACTATCTGGATTAGAGCAGGTTTCTGTATAACACATGAACATCTTTAGCCAATGTTTGGTGGTGCATGTTAAATGATGTGTGGGCAGCTAAATTCCCCAGGAGTACAGTGTCCTGTGACTTTGAGTACCTTGAGAAGAGACTAAGTCATTCCTGCTTTCTCACGGCTGTAGAAGATGCTCACTTCAGTTTTTCTTTTCTTTATTTTTCACTACTGCTCTCTTTGCAAGTGAACTGTACCTTGGTGCAGCTATAAATGCATCTGACAAAGTGCCACCTCTGTTTTCCTTTCCATCTTTCTTACATAATTTGTACCCATCAGCAATGACATTTCATTTATGAAACTGAGTCCCTCCACTACATTGCAGTTTTACCTGGTACATTGTAATCCTTGACATTTAAGTAACTCCCAAGCTCTTGTTTCCCATGCTCCCTTTGTGTATACAAAAGCTTGCTTTAAAATTCCTGACCATGTTTCAGAATAAATCCAGCCTCTATTTTACTTTTGGGCATTAAGTTACATGAAAAAGTATCTACAGTAAACAAAATCTTCATCTTTCTTTTAGTGTTTAAAATCCAAATAGCAATTCCATTTGTCCTGTTTAAGAGGAGTCTGTCTAATCCAAGCTGGTTTCACAGAGTATGTCAGGGCTCTGTGGATCCTGAACCTCTTTCTTTTATAGTATTAGTGCCATCATGACTTTGTACCTTTTTCTCTTTCTGCACTTGTTTTAGGGAGGTTCTCCAAGAAAGTAAACTTGTCCTTCCCATTCCTTCACTGCTGCTTTAATACTACACTTTTCTCTTGTTTCTTGATGCTTTTGTCTGTGCTCTTTCAAAATCAGGGAGCAGTTCAGGAATGAATGACCTCTTTGTCCCTAGACTTTATGTCCCCTGTCCTCAGCCTGCTGAAGAAATGCAAATTTGGGAATCCTTGTTAATAAGCAAGTCTTAGGATAAGCACAGTCACTGACTGTAGGAACCATCTTGGAACAGAAATCTATGGATGTAGATGAACTGGTAAGGCCTTTATGCATGCAACAAGGCTGGCAGATGTTTACCTAACTCTTTGCACAACACCTGTTTCTGATCTTACGTGCAAGCCCGGGCATGTGTACTTGGGGAGTTAGGGTACAGAAAACCATAGCGTAACAGACTAGCTACTCCATCCTTGCTCCCAGTGTGGGCAAACTTGCCACGCTTTTCAGCAAGATAGGGAAGCAAGGGATAGTAGCTGAGAAGTATCTGCAGGAGGACTTTAGGGCAGAGTAACTGGTGTATCCTAAATTTGTAATATAATGTGTCAATGTCTCAAGTTTTGGAGATGTTTCTAATCCTGCTTCTCTCTCTCCAGCCTGTCTGCAGTATCAGCTTCTGACTTGTTAAGTTTTGTTTTCTTTTTCTAAAACATTAGATATGTCACTTGTAGGGGAACTGTAGCCATAAAACAGCTCTTCTGCCTGTCTCAGGTAGAAAACAGCAACTTCTAGATGACAGAAGAGTGTTGAAAGCCATGATTTTATACACACTGGATGTGTGAAGTTGCACATAACCAGGAAAACACAAACAACCAAACTTGTGTAGAAAGCAGAGAGGCAAACTACAACGTTTGAATAATAGGGAAGCCTAGAACATGAAAATGAGCTGATTTTAATGCATATACATACAGTAGCATAGGGAAGGATCAGAGATGTCAGGTTAAGGATATTTTCCATTTGCGAGTATTGACTATATTCAGGGGGTCCTTTGCCTTTTTAATTTATTTAAAGCAAAAACAGCTTCTGAGTAGCAAATTTCCAATGTGCAAGAAAGAAAAGTACGTCGCACCAGCAGGCTGTGGACTGATCAGCATTTTGCATGGGCTCGGGGGAGGATTTGGCACACGCCTGCTGTGGGCTGAATGAACACCCACGTTCCTTCAGCTATTTAACTTACCAAACTGGAGCGGCTGTTAGAGGAAGGATTTTGCTTTCTGCAATTGGACCGATAGCCAACAGATTGTGGGATGGAGCAGTAATATCAAGGTTCTCCAGCCTTTGTCCTGTGGCAGGTGTTGTGCCCCTTTATTTAAAAGCACCCAAAGCAGTACTGCCAAGTCAAGGGCTAAGACATTACGAGCTAAATGAACGTGAGAACGTGGGGTGACAAAGGAATAGGAACGCTACTGTGAGATCAGCATCCTTGTGATAGGGCTGGTGGAACACATTGGTCTGTGCTTCCCCNGGGGGAAATTGAGCACACGAGAGCGGGCTGCCTGCTCCAGAACCAGATCCCACACCAAGCAGAAAAAACAAAGGCGATGTCCTGCCCACCAACAGGGTGTGTGGGATAGGAGTGTCAGCTGTCTGTATCTGCAGAGCTGCAGCAGCCCAGGTCTGGGGTTTTGCACACTTGGGTTTGTGAAGAATGTAAGTGTTATACCCAAGTGTCTATGCAGGCAGACCCTTGCGTCTGAGGTTCACCTCAAGTGCTGCTGCTTGGTTATAAAGGGCGGAACTATACTTGCCCCTTCTTGCATTTTTTCAGTGGGTGTTGTGCTTAAGAAATGCAGGGATATTTTATTAGTAGTAGTATGCTCTGGCTTTTCTGAAACTTCTGTACTAGAAGAAGCAATAAGGAACATCTAGGTAGCTGGGGTCTAACTTATGTGGAGGGGACACTTCCACAAAGATGGATAATTAAAAGGAAAAGCTAGCTCCCTGAGAAATTACAGTATATTTGGTGAAACTCTGTACAAAATCTCAAGGCTAGACAACCTTGGGAAAAGGGCATTTACCTCAAGTGTTTGAAAAGAAAAGCTATTTAAACTTTGAAAGAGCTATTGGTTTTATTGTTGCAATATTTATGATCCTCTCTTTATAGGTCATGCAACCATTTCCTTAGTTATCCTTAATCTCCTACCAGAAATTCTTTCCCTTGGCGGGCAGTCCCCTTGTGCTGAGCACTTGCACTACAGAAACAGAAAATAGCAAATCTAAACAAAGTGGAATCATTTATAGCCATCTTGCTAAGTGCACAACACATCTGCAGAAGGATCAGTTGCTCTGATTTAGCATGGCCATTAGTGGCATTTTGCTGCCACTGAAAGGAAGAAAATGGCTCTGTTTAGTGTCCTGAGATATAACTGCAATAATCATAGACATTAGAAATGGAAAAGGCCACCAGGTCGTCTGGTCCGTCACCCCAGTACAATGCAAGGCAATTCACCAATGTACCTTTTCTAGGACTTGGCAAATTATTCTACCACTTGTTTGAAATTCTCCTTCACAGTCTAATAAATCTCATAGGAAGGAAGTTAAAAAATAACTTTTTGGAGAGGTACAGTAGGTAGAAGTTCTGACAGGCATTGCACTGAAATAATGACCTGTCCTGTCCTGGTTTATCAAAGCATCTGCTGCTGCCCTTTAACAATGAGGACACTGTAATATATTCACTTCCTTTGTTCTGTATTTATGACTGCAGCATTTCAATAAATCAAAAGTTTTCTGAAAGGAAAAGTTGGAGCGGTCTCTACTGGTTTCTCACCAATTTCCAAACCACTTTTAAAGATGTTAATTCAGTTACTGAGCTAAAGTTAATGTTTCTGCAAATCCAGATTAATTTTGCTGCACCCAATGGACTTATGCTGGAGTTACTGACAGCGAAGTATGACCAACAGCTTCCTTTTTGCATCCGGGGAGACAGACTCACAAGAACAAAGAGAGAGCCAGACAAGCACAGGCGCCAGCTACAGATGCTGTACCCTGCAGCCAAAAGGAGGGTGTTCCAAGCAGGCTCCATCTTGTTTCAAAATCTTGCACAGAAGTAGTGCTTGGCATAAGTCATTGGGAATTCACCCATGCACAGCAGCGTTGTTAACACGAGGACACTCTTGGAAACGCTGTAGGGTCTTTGCATTGAATATTGCTGCAAAAGCAATTGCTGCAACAGAAGGTCAGCTGGAGGAGATGGGATCCCTTGATAAACACAGCCTCCTTGTCATCTTGAACACAGCCCTGGTCTGGAATGACTTGGAAGAGTAGCTTAAATGTGTGCTGCCTTGCTCTTTGTGTGCCAGCACTCCCCTGTGGAAGCAGGACCATAGGTTACAACAGATACCAGGGCTGGTTTAAGCCCTGTAGGATCCTAAATGACAAGAAGCCATCCAGCAGCAGAAATCAAGTGTGGTCCAAGCAGTGGAAGCAAGCAGACTAGAACTGAGCTGCTTAGGGCTCTTGAGAGGAAACACGCTTTCTTTTTAGCAAGGTCCTTAAATCCAGAACAGCAGTCATAAAAGAAAGAACATTTTGCTCTCTTTCAGAAAAGCAAGCAAGCCCAAACAAACTGATGACTTTCCTCTAGCAATCCAGGAGTTGCTTTAGGGCAGGATTAGGAAGAAAGCCTTGGAGTTTTTGCTTGCTTTTTCCCCAAGTGAGGAAGAGATAACCTGGTGTTTTGAGAAGGGCCATTTGTGGATGATGAAATCCATGGGAATCTCGATTACTTTACCTCCTCTTCTCCTGGTACCAAGAGGTCTTACAATTGCCACCAGGAGTCAGCCTAAGGACTTTGCCCACACAGCCCCACCTCGAACTCCCAGCAGCCGATCCCATGGCGGCCACCTGGAAGCTGCTGGCAGATTTCCATCAAGGAGGTGACACGGAAAGCTATACTCACGATCCTGGGTTGACTTTGCTGCTGATTGTTGCAGAAGCAGAGCTGGGACAGCGAGTGAGTCATGGAGTTTGCAAGTAGTCAGGTTTGAGTAGTTAAGAAAAAAGAGTTTGGCCCACCCAGCTTTGCTGTTCTTTGTTCCCACAGCTGCTGGAGGCAAAGTCATGGGAACAGCTGCTGCTGCCTTCCTCGGGGTTCACCCCATGTCACACAGGATGACCCAGGGCCATTTTCCTCGGCAGCTCTTCCTTCTGGTACTCGTAGCCCACTGTCGCCATCCATCTCCCTTCCACCTCTCCACACATCTATCTCTGCAGGGTCTTTGCCAGGGACTCTCTGCAGCTGATCGGGGATGACGCAAGGGCGAGGAGGAGACTGCAGCTGAGGAGAGCTCTGTGTGAGGGACAAAATATGCCCTTTAGTGTGCAACACTGGCCCTAGATCCAAGAAACCTCCCATCTAGCTTCCCACTCCCTGGCACATAACATCTTCCCCACGTTTTTCCCACCATCACCCTCATTCTGACTTGCATCAAGATTTTCAGTAACCACATTGTTTTACCAATCCCAGTTCTATGCTGTTCATTCAGCTGGTTTTCTCCTCTGTCTTTCTTACTTATGATGCTCCCTGCTGGAATTATTCTTACGTTCTGTCCTCGGGTCCTGCCACAATTGACTCTGGCCCCTTTGCAAGTGTCAGGTAGCAGTCCAGTTAAACATTTGGGGATGGGGGTTTCTGGTGTTGTTTTTTGTGTATCTGGTTTTGTTTGGTTGGGTTTTTTTTAAATAAAAATGTAACTGTTATGCTTCCCCATCAAACACCAGTTTCAGAAGCCCTGGGAAGAAAAGGAAGCCTGTGAAGGGGGAATACCTCTAAATCCCTAATCAAAACTGACAGCAACTTTTATTTCTTCTTTTTTCACCTGGGCTGCCTGAAGGAGGCACAATTTTCCACATACTAGAAAAGGAAACTACTTTCCCCTCACTTCCCCCCCCAAGATTTTCTGCCCTGCATTCTGCACACTCCACTGCCCCATCCTCCAGTAACTCTTTGGTCCATCCCCTGTTCTCCTGGTCCCACTCCTTCTCTTCTCCTATGTTTTTCTCTCAGAGCATTATTCCTGCTCACTGTCTGTGTCCAGCTCACTAGACTAAAGAAGGGCAGCCTCTTTGCCAATGGTATTGCTTTCAGTCCTGCTGACAAGTGCGGACAGCGCTGTGCTTTTTTACTACGGACAGCCTTGCTTCCACAGACTAAGGAGAAATGGCAGCCGTTCTGCTTGCTTTGATCTCATTAATAATAAAGGACAATGGGAGCCCTTTTTGAATATGAGAAAATAAAAAATTAAACAGCATACCCAATTAATTAGAACCACAGCAAAGCCTTGGAAAGCTGCCATCTTAAATTACTATACAGCTACAACTCCCAGAAAATAATAATATTAAAAAAAAAACAACAACCATATGCTCTTGCTGTCCTAATAAGAGTTTGGGATAGAAGAACCTGTGGGAGCTTCAGTATTGATCGTACATGCGCGATATTATCAGATGTGGGTTCCTTATCTCCCTCTCGCAAGTGCATGGGCGTGTACTTATCCACAGCTGCTGCGGCACAGGGAAGGAGCTGGCAGGAACGTGCCCGGCTCTCTCTCTTCCAAACCTGATTCTTCTGCTGTGATGGGGCTGGGTGACATAAATTGGTACGTAAATGAGTATCGCACATGAAACTGGATAACTTGGGAGAAATAAAAACTCCAACATAGAACTGAACCTTAGAAAATGGAGGAGAAAGTACCTGTAGCAGTTACCCTACATCTAACTGTAAAATTCTAACACTGTCCTGATGATGAAGGTGGGCCTGTGATTATAATTGCTTTTACCTGCCTATACTTCAGTTTTCATTTAGGTTCAGCTAAAGGTGACTCAAAACAGTTTTGCACAGGCTGCTACTGGTATCACCATAGCTCTAACCAAGTTGGTGGAATGGGGAGGTTAAAAGGTAAATAAAATCTCATCTGAAGAGCCGCATGACCTCTAGCCCCAGCAAACTGCTCCAGTCCTAGCCAATAATTCCTGTATGCACACTGGTTCACTTTCAGCACTGAAAGCACAAAGCAGGCATCTTCCTCTGCCAACATAGTGAAAAAATGGGCAAAAAAAGACTGTTCGGCTAAAAGAATACAGTATTATTCAAAACATTTTTCTAATTGCCTTTTTTCCATTAAAACCCCCACATTAACGTTGTTTTGCTGAAAATGGGAATATTTAAAATAGCTTCAAATAATGTTAATGAAGCATTGTTTTAATTTTGCCTCCAGGAAAAAACCCAAACCAAAATACTATTATAAATTGTTCTCCATTTAAGAACACTGACATCCTATTAGTAATTTTTTCCCTTTAGCTGTGGGCTGACAACCTTCTCTTTTCCCCTTTTCCTTCCAACAGTATTATGTGAGCATGAGAGCACAACAAATTGAAACTTCTGCTAAGCACTTCGCCCAAGACATGCATAAACTGCTCGTTTCTATTGCAACTGCATGTCTTTCCTGGGTATGACACATAAAAATAGGTAATGTCAAAATAAGCCTATTATTTTAAGAACAGTTATAGATGTGGAGATGTCTGACTGGGACTTAAAGCTCAGATCCTGAACACTAACAGTCATTAAAGATATTTTTTTACATTTTATTTTAAAACAGGAATGTTAGCACTAATCACCTGACCAACAAATTTGAAAATTACATTTGACATTATCTCCCTAATTTCTTCCTGCTATTTCATTTAATTCTAGTATTCATTACTTCTTTTTTCCTTAAATTGCTCTTTTGTGTTTGTTCTCTGCTGTTGTAGGTGACCTAGAAAGGAAAAAATAATTGGGTTGAAATCTGCTCTTCTCTATTTTAAATACAAATTCCTTTATCGTATCCAAATTTTTACAGCTCCTGGGTATATGAAATATTACTTCCTCTCTTGCTTGTTCCCTGAAAAGCTGTGTGAAGGATGCAGGAGAATGGTGGAGAAATCATCTCACCACTCAACTGAAGGAACAGGAAATGCTGAATCCTTAGCAGATATCTTTTCTGAAAGTAATTATTAGGATAAATTATTTTAAACAAGGATAATTAGTATTTTAAACAGTATCAAAATGTTTCCAAATATTCATGTTTTATTCCTTTGGTACTTTGATGTCATATGCCAGCTGAAACTTCACTGAAGTCTTCTAGGAAAAGGATAGATAAAAAAGCATCTTCCAGGGGAAAGAAATAAGCAAGAGAATAACCTAATCAGCCTGTCTTTATATACAACAAGAGAACATAAATTTTCCTTTTTTACAAGACATCTTTTTAACAACAGCCATCTTCTTTTCCAGTGCTGCCTGTATTTCGGTCACAAATAAAGTACAGCATTGTATCATATGTTAAACACTGTATTTCATACCAAAACACTTAAACATAATGCATCATAAAAAGCATCAGCACGCACTTTAGTGTGGCTTTCCAAACAGTAACCTATCTCTTAATCGCAATGCAGGTAACTAACCGGTTTCTCTCTGTGCCCACCAGATAGCTGCTACTTAAAGCATCTGAAGCAGAAAAAAGGCAGGGTTACAAAGACTGTTTTTCAATATCAGTAGCTTTTAGTGACTGACTATCCAGAGTTCATTCAGGTACATTAATTTAAAAAACCTAGCAGGCCTATAAAAAGATGTTATGGCACTGTTGGAAATAATAAACCAGTGTCAGATCTAAACCCCTCTGACTTTCAAATCCAAATATCAAAGCAGCTTCTAGTGTTTTGTCCCCTCTCATTCCTGCAATCAATATTGTCCCAAGCTGGCAGCACTCCTTGTTTGTTTAGTTCCTTCATGCGGCCTTTTCCTCTACTGTATCCACACTGCCAGGTGCAGCATTGTCTCTCAGCTATCACAAGTAAACTTAATTTTAAAAAAGAGGAGGCCATGTATTTTCATGGCATAAGGAAGCGAGGGTGGAATAGTCAAAAGGTTGTGGAACTTCCCCCAACATGGAAGCGTCTGTCTCTCAGGCTACAGTCCCTGTGAGGTTTGATACTTTCACGTTTGCAGGCAGGGTCCCAGCCTGCTTCTGCAGAAGTCAAAGGGAGCATATTCATACTGCAGTGAGCCTGTTCCCCCAACCTTCAATGGTCTTTCACATCACTTGTCCACCACAGAGGACATATCTTCCAAAATTCCTCACCCCAAAGCAGCCCAACCTTTCCCAGCACCTGGAAATGCACCACAGCAGTAGTGTAACACTGACATCCAGTGGATGAAAAAATGCAATTTCACTAGCCAACTTGGTCCCATTTTTGGACAGAAGTGGCAATGGGGGAGGTATGAAAAAAATAGGAAGAACTATTTTATTCATAAGCATTTGGACTTGATGAGAGGCAGAAACTAGCCTGGGAGCTGTGATCCCCCCAAATCCACAGGTGGGCACTTCTGAGTCATCCATTATCATTTCAGACAAACCAAGAAAATCTGCTTGCTTTCTACAGTTCAAATTTGTTCTCTAGTGTGAAACTACAGGGACAATGCAGTGTGGTATCTTTTGCTCCTCTGAAATGAAAATGTCTGGTTTCCTAGGCTTATGCAAAATAAATCATATTGTTTCACCTTGCTTTCCATGTCCTGCTACAAGTGCACAAAAACCCTGAGCAAAACATATGAAGGAAAACCTGCAAAAGAACACCAGTAAGGGGAAAGGGAATCTAAACAAGGAAATTATGTATTATTTTCTGATTTATGGCAAGACAAGGTCAGCATCTTGGACATATCCTTCTCTCCCAGCACGTGCAACCTGTACTCTCAGTATATTAGTGATTTCTGCTTACACCAAGAAAAACACATGTGGATATAGACAGGATACAGACAGTTCCTACTCAGTGAATACACAATGAGGAACAAAGACAAGGTGCATCCCGAATTTATACTACTATTTCATATTGATTTATATAGTGCCTTTTGCATTCCTTAAAGCACTACAGTAACAAGTATGAAATACCCAGTATAAAGGCTTATTCACATTAATGGGGCTTTTCCCCCACCAATCAATGTAAAAATCAATTACCATTACTGAATGAGGAAGCCATCAAAAGATTCACCGCTGTTTACTGACTTGTGTAGCCCGAGTTCACATGGATGTTGTCTGCTGTCCGTGCCAGCAGCACGCATTGTTTTGCTGTCCTGGCAGCTATCCCTCCTGGTGACGACTAACCTGTGAAGGGCTCTTATGGCTCTTCCAAGACAGACCATGTTTTCATTGAACACCCATAGACCCATTCCCTAATACGACAAGCACATGACATCTCTATAGTTCTCTCTTCAGCATCAAAACGGTAATTTCAGCTGCCCCACTATTCTGTTGATCAGGTTGTAACAGGATTCTCCGGGAGAGATCAAATGAAAACATTGCACTGGCATGCAGCCCTGGGTGAGGTCAGGAAGTGATAGCCATTAAGATAACAGCAGTCTTCAAAAATATTGGAGAATAAGGAGAATGAGCATAGAAATTTGGTACAAGCAAGAATATCCTCTCTCTCCTCCTAGTTTATCCTCCACATGCTTCTGTTACTCCATGTATTCCTCTCACCGCTTTCTCTCCCTGTCAGTTTCAGAGACTTACATGCTCCTCTGGCCACGTTCTTCTGCTCTGCTAATCCTAAACGCTTCTTTGTCCCATGTGGGTCCTGCTTATACACCTCCCATTTTCTTCCTTCCCTTTCAGAGATCCAGCAGCACTGCCCCATGCGGGCTCTCCGGACCCTTCCAGCCCCGGGCAAACACTGCTGCACCTCTGCCCCGGCTTCAGTTGCCTCCCAGGAAAGTGTCCCCAGGCCAGCTCCCGCCTCGGTCTCCCACAGCCCCATCCCCACAGCCCTGGTTCTGGCTCAGCCCGCTTCACAGATTCTGAAGATCAGCGTTTATTTTTAACAATTACATTTATGAACGATATTGTAGTCACTGCAAAACCAGTTTTTGCTATTCACGGCTTCCATCTTAAAATTATAGAAGTAATTTTCAGCGCAGAGAGCTGCACAACAAAGGCACTGCAGATATTCTAGACCGAGCTGCCTGGAGCGCCACGGCCTGCAAAGCCTTAGGCCTCGTTCCAAAGAAAACCTCAGCCAGCACTCAAACCACGAAGGGCAAAACGCCGCTTTGCGGAAGCCTTCAGCCGAGCTCCTCTCAGCCCTAACAAACCCCAGATTTCGCCCGTGAAATGCAGAACACGTGTCGGCTGGGTGACGAGGCGAGCCCGCATCACTGGCCACCGGCAGGCCGCCCCGAGGCCGCCGAGGACCAGGCTCCACAGCCCTGGGCAAGCCCTGAGGGAACATGAAGGCCGGCAGGAGAGGTGGACCATGAACCTCCTCCCCCCGCAGCTCACCGCGCTGCGTTCCCGCACGTCCGGCGACACACGGGGCAGAGTGAGGGGACGGACCCAGCTGCCGCCATCAGCCGTTTTGACTGGACCCCTCCCCCCTTCCCCTCACC
>VXBL01001508.1:490743-503106 GCA_013400195.1 Aramus guarauna | reverse complement strand
TTTCTTCCTTATATCTAGTCTGAATATATATAAATACATATACGTGTGTGTTTTTACATATATCTATTTTTAGATACATACATGGTATGCTGTCATCAGCTTAATACCTGCTGCCCTGCAGGATGGGGTTCTAAAATGAAAAGTTACTTTTCTTTACTGCCTTCAAAGAGCCCCCTGAGCTAGGTTAGTTGTTTGTAGTAACCCAGGGGAGGCAGAAAGCCTGTTTAGTATCCCTCTTCTTTCTTGCAGCAAGAAGCAGGCTGCGATTTGGACGGCTCCAACAAAACAAAACAAAACAGCATGAATTGGAGCATGGCATTCCTTTCCACAGCCTGTTGCTTATTCATGATGATGATGATGGAGGGGTAAGGAGCTGCTGTCTTTGGAAAACAGAATAACTTAGTAGATCACACAGGTCTTGGGACATGAGAGACGGTGGCTTTGTTTAAAGTCATCTCTTTTTTTAGCCTCAGTTTCCCTGTATGACAGGTGTGCAGCTCCTTTGTAATTCCTCTTTCTGTGCAGTAGCTAAAAATACACTAATTTTGGCAAGGGTCCAAAAGAAGTTATCTTCAACTAAGTAAAGAGAAAGGCACCATAAATCTGATGAAGGCAGGTACAGAAATGTCTTACTGTGAACTTCACAATGGGGAGGGCAATAGCTGTGTGGGAGGATATTGTCAGGTGAGACTTGCCTCTTTTTGTCACTAATGAGAGAGGACGGACTGTTACAGCTTAAAACTTCACTCACGTAGATGTTTCTGCACTTAGTCCTGGCATTCTCTCTACAGCCTTACTGTAGCTATATCCGTTCAAAAAGACCTGAAGTAATGAGATATTGGTGAAATTCTTTGGTCTTCAAATCAAGAGTAATTTCATTCGTATTTTAAGCTGTTTGGCTGAAAAATGAGCAAAGGTGAAATTTTGGTCCCTTTTTAAGTGAATGAGTGCACTGCCACAGATTTCTGTTAATTTCATAAGAAAAAACTCACACAGTGGAGTGATATACATTTATTATTTCCAAGAAAGAAGCCCTGGATCTTTCAAGGAAATGGAAGAAAGGATTAAGACAAGTCCCATCATCAAGGTTTTGTTTGCTTTGCAGTGTCTGAACAGTAGGACAACCCATAAGCAACTATTTTCATTGTACTGGTGGAGTTATACAGAAGAAAAATTACCATGCACATTCCCAGGCTCCAAAGTGCACACATATCTGCCAGTAATCGGGAATATAATTTCAGTGCTGAGATTTGATCTCAGATGTTATCCAGCTGAGCTGAACAATAAATTGCTCTACAATGGTGAGGTATGGGGTGAGGCTTGGGTAAGACTCATCAAATTAGGCACCTTGAATTCACATCTTCTGAAGAGAACATCTTATTCTAGGATTACCCAATCATTCTTCTTGCAAACTATGGAAGAGGAGCATTCCTGGGAATTGACCAGAAGACGTTCTGAATGCCTGAGTGATGTAAGAAGCATAAGAAAAACAGTTCACTACACAGAGAACTCAGGAGACATTTTTTTTTTTTCCTCCTATAATCTATTGCTATCTTTTATTTATTTTTGTGGAACTCCTCCTTCTGGTTTCAGGTGTTTTATAGCTCCTAGATCTGTCAGCCTAATTTATTTTTTTGGGGTGTCTGAATATCACCTTGCCCTTGACATAAAGGGTATTTTTTGTGTGTGTGAGGCTTTAGGCGTTGTTGTGCTTTTTTCCCCCTCAAAAGCACAGAATGGTTTCTTGTATTCAAAGCATAAATGCAGCTGCCCATGAGACTGCTTGGATGAGAACTAGATAAGAGAGTTACATTAGGGCAGAAATTCGGGTCACATCATATCAAACTGAAAGCATCAGGCCAAAGATAGGCTTGGCTAATAATATTTATACACGATAATTTTAAATGTGAAAACTCCTCCTGCCATGAAAGAAATGACTTTTCAGTCTCAAGTCAGTGCAGGTATTTTCAATAGGGTTATGTCACCACTTGCTAAAATGCAAAGCATTTGCATCTTCTTTGCATTATTTATTGTTATCCTGCAGGCTGGACTGTCACACTAATCATGATTTATGTCAGTGAATTTTATCAGCTTCTGCTAGATTATATTTTCAAGTGTTGCCCCTGGACTTTAGGAAGAGAAATGTCAGTGTAAGTCTTTTACACCTGTTACACAGCATAGGTGGATGCTGCTTGTTGTCAAAGTCAGGCAGAAAAATGTCTCTCCTTCAGCAGCACCTCCTGGTACTGTGACCTTAACACATCCTTAGCAGACAGACTCTTTAATGCTTTCCAAGCCTTTAGAACCATGTTACAGGAACACTTCATAAGTTTATGCTTGACAGACCAAGGGGAGAATTTTCCAAGTCACTGTGATGTGTGCTGCAATATGTGACATAGTAGGTGGTGCATGTGATTAGAGGACAGTGGATGGCTGGGATGGGGGTTGGTAAAGGTTTTGGGCTTTATGTGGAAGATCACTCCTTGCCTCTGCAACTGACTTTCTGTGTCACCTTGGAAAGATCACCTGCCAAGTTATTGCTACTTTCTTCATGTTTTGCATGTGTGGTATACCTGTTTCTTCTTTTCCTTTTATGTCCCATCTCTTTTCAATGTTATCTCCTCAGGGTGAAGACTGAGTCTTGCTGTGTGACTGTACATTGCTTAAGAGAATGAGAACCTTGATTTTGAGCTTGAGGCCACTCAAAATACAAAAAATAAAAGTTTTGCATCTTTTCTATTTTTTTTTTTTTTTTTTTTTTTTTTTTAAAAAAAAAAAAAAAAAAATTTTTTTTTTTTTTTTTTTTTTTTTTTTTTTTTTTTTTTTTTTTAAAGAAAAGAAGTGTAACGTATAGGATGAAACCTTGAATCATCATGACTTGCTTAAGGACTTGCTCCACTTTAACGTGTTCTGAGAAGCTTTGCTGTAGGTCCATGTAAAGAGTATGAGTCTGCTACGGTGGTTGGCAAAGACACTCTATTGCTTCAAAAGGACATGCGAAGTCCAATGAAGGCTTTAGACTTTGTTGATTGTCTACACTGGTAAATGAAATACTGCCACAGTAGGTGTGGCCATTAAAATTACAGCCATACCCTTTAAATTGTCTACCAGAAAAGCCATATTCTTATGCTATGGAAAAAGATACTTCCTTTTCCTTCCTCCACCCAATAAGGCTTGAAGTTACAAGTTCTTGTCACCCATGCCAGTTCCCCACCTTTGGTCCCATATTCATTCTCCCTCGCTTTGAATTCCTAGCCGCCTGGAGTTTCTTTTACATCGCTGCTCCTGCTATTACCTACATACTACTAGTGGTGTAAATCTATTTCAGGTGTTGGTTAGGCTTCCTCATGTGAATGAGGAATGAACTTAAGTGAACGAGGAGTGAATTTCCTCTCATTTGCAATTTTGCATTGTTTGAAGTCCTAACCCAGGGCTGAGTTTTCTTTCTTTCAGCCACCAAGAGAGCAAAAGCCCTGATGAAAAATGGATGGAAGTAGTGCTTAAGTGCCACATGGTCTGCAGAGTTGCATTTTATTTGCATAAGCGGATCATCTAGGACATTTCTCTTAAATATCAGCATTCTAACCTGGAGTACCAGATATACCATTGGTGTAAATCAGCACAACTCCCAAAGGACATGTGTTGATTTTACACCCACTGGACATGTGGCTCAGCCAGGCTGTGATTTTTAGCACTTAGTTTTCTTCATGAACAGAAAATAGCATTATCATTTGCCTGTGATAAGGATATCTTTAATCAGGAACTGGGATCTACTGTACAGCTAGGTGCCAAAAAGACAGTCCTTAATTTAGAAGCATTTTGGTGTAGCATAAAATTACTCCGTGAATGCAGGAAACTGAAGGAATAAAACAAAGCCACAATGAAAGAATGTTAAAGTGTTCAATTTTATGTGGACATGACTTGTTTAGGGATATGTATTTGTCTGAATTCTTTCCAGAGCAAATTTAACAGTGATGGAAGATAATTCTTTTGCTTTCTTGAATATATATTCAGCTGCCAATGTTATGAGGGACCTGAATTCTGATCTTATTTCCATCAGTAGGAATAAAGAGCAAGTCAATGGAGCTATGTTATCTCACAGCTAAGATGTGCATCCTGACTATTATTCTTGAACATATGTAGAAAAGGAGAGTTATTGGCTTGATAACCCAGATTTAAATTATTT
Source organism: Aramus guarauna (assembly GCA_013400195.1). Classification (NCBI taxonomy): domain Eukaryota; kingdom Metazoa; phylum Chordata; class Aves; order Gruiformes; family Aramidae; genus Aramus; species Aramus guarauna. Next base: position 498,920 of record VXBL01001508.1, on the reverse strand, counting down.
CTAAGAATGTCCTGTGGAAAGAAAATGAATTTGAAAAGATATTGTAAAGGAAAATTCATTTACATCTTTGGTGCAGAAAGAACCTGTTGAATGACATTTAAAAGAGGATTAAAGCTGATTTCTTACAAGCAGTCGAATAATCAGATTTCTAAGCTAAAGTGGAATTAAGGTCCTTCAATTCATCTGCAAAGCTGACTGAAGTTGAATCATCGTTCGGTAATTTACATGTCATTTACAGGGGCATTCATTGTGCTTTTAGTACTGTAAATATGATCTGAACAGCTTTTGATCTTTTGCAGCATTTGCAGGAACATATTATTGTTTCTGAGAAAAAAAAGGAAGAGTTTTATACAAAAAAAATCCGTAACGCTTTTTTACAATGTCAAAACAAATGTGTCAACCAAATGGTAATATCTGCACTAGTTTCATTTATCTGCACACGGTGGTTGTGAGGTTTAATGATTGTTTGTCACAAAAAAACATTTTATGAGAAGCAAGCAGATTGCTGAGTAGCAAACATGTTTTATGGAATATGTAACATTGTAAACACATTTTTGTTTCAATAGAATTTACAGAGGATTGCAAAATGACTGTGTTCATACAAAATGAGAAGTAGACAAAGCTTGTATTTTGCTATCTAAGTATTTCAGCATTCATTTACTCTTACTAGGAGGATTCATTTGTGACCATTAAAATTCACACCTTCATAATTTTTTGTACTGGACTAGTGTCACCTTTGAACTGGGACTAATTCTTCTGACATATATTTGACCACAGCTCCCATACCAAGAAAACCCTCCCACATTTCCCACAACTGCCAACCTTGTTTATCCTGTCAATTATCTCTTGAAGGATCAGATCTTTAACTGTGCCAAAGCCCAGGGAAGTCAATGAAAAGATTCCCAAAGGCTTTGAATCAGACTCTGGCAGCAAAGCACCAGTAACTTCAATAGAATTACACCAAGTTACTCCAGTTGAGGATTTGACCCGGTGTTTAATACTGCACTCATCACCATTCTGAGATTCATCCTCAGCACTTCTTAGAGGCACAAAAGAAAGAGATGTTCTAAAACCAGAGTTTTGGCTGGGGGTAGTGCAGTTTTTATTGAGAAAGATAATATCTCGGTCAAATAATTTATTAAAGAAACTATTGGGAAAGTTTGGATATGCTTACAGGATGATGATGATGTCTTAGAACAAGTGTCTATCTATCTGAATGGCACTGCTGGCGTGGATTATAGAGAGAATAGTGACATTTATCATATGTTATTGACAACTGATTTATTCTGAGATCAGACAAATTAATACCCAGAGACCTCTATAAAGCTTATTTTTGTCCATCAAATTATTTGTCTCTTCTTGTTGACAAAGGTTCAAGAGTCCCTTCAGGACTATGACGTGGTAGCCACGTCAACCAGTTGGTTGTCAATCAGATAACACAGATTTAATGTTATGATTCTAAGACTCCATCTCATGATGCAAAAGCCAATTAAAAGAACATAATCTAATATTAATTATCCTTAAATAGCTATCAAAATTCCAGTCAATGGAAATGGACAGACGCATCCAGAACGTTTTTTATCCTGTTCACTTTGGGCACCAATTTTAAGATCTGATGAAATTTTTAGAGTTTCTGCATCTTTCTATTGATGGTAGAGAACCTAATGAGCATCTTGTATCAATTTTCCTCTTTAGGGGGCTGAAATTAGACAGATTGAGTCCCAACAATACTGATTTAATATGCTATTTAAAAGATATTGAGGTGTTGGAACATGTCCAAAGAAGAGCAACGAAGCTGGTGAAGGGTCTAGAGCACAAATCTCTTGAGGAGCAGCTGAGGGAATGGGGGTTGGAGAAAGCAGGCTGAGGGGAGACCTTATCACTCTCTACAACTGCCTGAAAGGAGGTTGTAGCCAGGTGGGTGTTGGTCTCTTCTCCCATGTAACAAGTGATCAGACCAGACGAAATGGCCTCAAGTTGTGCCAGGGGAGATTTAGATTGGATATTAAGAAAAATTTCTTCACCAAAAGCATTGGAATAGGCTGCCCAGGGAAGTGGTTGAGTCACCATCCCTGAAGGTATTTAAAAGACGTGTAGATGTGTCACTCAGGGACATGGTTTAGTGGTTGGACTTGGCATTGCTAGGTTAATGGAGTGGATGATCTTAAAGGTCTTTTCCAACCAAAATGATTCTGTGATTCTATGATAGTCTTAGGAGCTATGCTGTCTGATACTGGAGGTTTTCTTTACCTTAATAGTAGAATGGTCACCGGATTTTGAGTTTTAAGCCCTGATTAAACCTCAGTTCATATTTCACTAAGAAGGATTCATAATCTGAAAGCAAAGCAGTTTTTATTAGGTGAAAAACACTGTATCAGAACCTGTCATTTATCTGAAAATCCACAAAGCTGAAAATTTTGGAGCAGTCTAAAAGGCATATAGAGATCAAAATCCCATTGAAATTTTTAGATTCGAAATACTATGAAATCCTGTTAGCTTTGAAACCAACACCTCATATCCGGCTTTAAATATCCTTGCTCTAGTTTAGAGCATCACAACATATCTGAAATTCATGTCAACATACACCGATATTCTACTCATATTTCACATGTATCTGCCTAGGAGAGGTCTAGGTAGATCAGTTTCTTTTTCCAGTTTATGCTGCCTACCATTCCCTTCCTTCTTCCTGGAATATTTGGAGAATTTATTATCAGTTTAAATCCATTAACTGTCAGATTTAGATGTATAAAGCTCCTCAATTTCCTAAATGGCTTCTTGCATACTTGCTTAGAATTTAATCTTCTAGAAGTTTTTTTGGTCTGTTTAAAAAAAAAAAAGAAAAGAAAAGAAAAACAAAAAACCAAAAAAAACCCCAACCCCCCCCAAAACAAACCAAACCCAAACCAAAACCCAAACACCACTTTTCAATTCATCATGTTAAAGATGAGTTTTCCTGAGATCTGATTCTCCCTTGTGTCCTCAGGTTTCATTTCCTTCATCAGCTTACAGGTAGCATCCAGCATGAATAGAATGGCTGTGGTATCACTTGTGCAATATTCACAATACTTAGCACTCTCTTGTCTATACCAGATGCCTGTGGTATATGCACATCATCATCATCTTGTTCCATTCAGCCACTCATACTTCAGCCAAGAAATCCACACCACCTGATCTGATGGTTAGTTCTCTCATATGGACAATTTGCATATGAGCAAACTTTTCTTCCTTCCACAAACCTGTCCACAGGCAGCAGGAGCTTATTTCAAAGGTGCCATGACTGACTTGGTGTCATATCAACACTGCTTTCACATCCAAAATTTCTTCTCCCTGTCTTCTTTCCTGTCTTTCTTCTTTGTCTTTCTTCTTTGTCTTTCAAGACACTGTCCAATCTTATTTTTGGAATGTGACAATCAGTCTGATTGTATTGCTGGCTCTCTATTAAAATGAGCCTTTTTAGCTTATCAGTCAAAACCTATTTTGGCTGAAAACCCTTTTTGGGTTATCAGATTCTGGTAGTCCTGTCTCATGAACTTGGTAGCACTCTACAGTATGCTCACAAAGACTGAGTATATGTCTAGGTTGTGCTGCATCTATAATAAAGAAAATTCCCTTCTGCAAGAGCTGAAGAAATAAGAAAGGACAAGTGCTTGCAGTGAAGAAGAGAATATGAGACAGGAACATCCTTGGCCATGACCTATCTTGTGTATCTGGGGTCTGACAGGACAGAAGAGTGTATGGTATCTCCAGGCACAGACAATCCATGTACCTGACATCTGGATGTCAGGAAAGAATAAGTGAAGCAGTCAGTTGGATTTAATCCTTTGGAGTTAAGAAACTAAACAAGACACAGCCACTGTTGTGTCTTTTCCCATACAGGTGTTATATTGGAAACAAAACTAACCCTACCTTTCCTGCTCTTTTCATCTGGATTATTATGCCCTAGGATCTTCTTCATTGTATGGCTGAAGGTTCAAATGAAGGTATGAGTAGAGGAGATCTTTGGAGATGTGGGAAAATGTGGGTTTCTGGATTTTTTTCCAAAGGTCTTTGTGTGTGTGTGTGTGTTTGTGTGTGTGTGTATAAAATGTTCTTAAAAAGATCAAGTGTCTGACTGCCCATGCTGGAGGCACATCATTTTACTCTTTAGGAAGATATTGATGTTTCTGAGAGAAAAATGGCCACACATAGTAGGGAAAATGATAAATCCATGGTCTCTTTTCTTGCTTATCCAATTCCTCTACCTTGTTGGAGGAGCTGGCTTTTTAGTGACTATAAATCATCAGAGGCTTTATATATGTGGTGGCTCATCTCAAGCCCATGGGCAGCTCATCTATACCTTTTAGCTGCCGCAAGAAGAACTTATACTGCTCATCTGTTTCAATGAATATTGATATATGACTCATACCCCTTCAGCATTTCTTCAGATCCTCAGTCTTCAAGCGAATACCCCAAAGGAAATAATTTGCTTGGTCAGATTTCTGCAGGCTTGATCTTTAGTGACACTTGACAACTTTTGTGATGGAAAGCAGAATGTTTTCTGTTTTATTATCAGTCAGCTGAGTTTAGCTGTAAATGACCAACAGGAGTTATCTTGGACACCGTCAGGGCCACACTCTTGACTCCTCCTAGGTTTCCTCCTTGGCTGAATCCTTGTCATCAATTTTCTAGAAGATATTTTTGGTGGTTAAAGGAACTAGAAATACCTCCACCTGGCCTGCTCCATACTGCTTTTGAGTTTTACACCATTGTGAATGGCTATTTTCTGCTTCTCATCTACCTTAGGCATTTGTTTAGTCTTGAGTGAATTGGCCCTTGGAGATGTCTGTCTCTTCAATAACTCTAGAGGCATCCCACATGCTTGCCTAGATGAAAAAAAACCCACATGACTTTCAAACGGCTCTGTTTAAAGGGGGTGAATCCCATCCTAAGCCGTCAATTTTATATTTTGGAACCTGCAAATACAAAACTTTCCCCCACTTCGTCTGCTCTTAATTGTTCTTTTCACTGCTTGTTGGTAGTTCGTGTTCCTTCTTGTTGCAAATGACTGCCAACTGCTTTTCTTGTACCAAACAAATAGATTATGGCACCATTTCAATGGAGTGATTTAATATTCTATTTCAAGAGAAATTATCCTCAAGATTTTGGCTTTGATTCATTGATGTGGGAAAATTGCCGTGTTAGTAATCACATTTTCTATAAAGCATCCAAAGACCTTTAGAAAGAGTTGCCTGAACTGATTGTTTCTCTCATGTGTAATATTAGTCAATACATTAAATGACTCAGCGGTATTTTATAGCAGTCCTGACTCACTTCTGTCTTGCTTTGGGTGTACAGTACCAATGTAGCTGAACAGCCATTGCACTACAGAAAGCAAAACAAATAATGCTGTGGTTAAATAGAAGCAGCTGGATTTAGGAAACCAGGGTTCGACTTTATCTTTCGTATGGACGTTTCCATCCTTACTGTCATTATGTCATTTTCCAACCATGGGTCCTTTGCCAGTCATCAGACCTCACTTCGTAAATTAATTGTCTCAATTCAGTGCAACTCACTGAGATCACGATTTAGGATATAGGTCCATCATTACTGCTGATATCCTTGGAGACATGACCCAGGAGTATAGTACGGGGAAAATTTTGCTGAAATAGTTTTTACTTCCTCTGCAGTATTTGGTGCAACCACTGAGTAATTCTAGTCCTTTTTTTCTCTCTCTTTCATTAGACTGAAAACCTTGACCTCTTGAAACCAGGGAAAAAAACTTCCTTAGAAAAAATTTCATAATTTTGGAGAGGAAAAATTGAAAAGATCTAAAATGTTAGGTTTAGATGTCAATCATGCTATGGTGGCCTCCAGGCTTATATATCTTTCTTACCGGATAAGACCTCTTTCTTCTTTTTGATCCCTTCTTTGCAACTGTTACCTGAGAATCATACAGCCTGTTTCACTTTTCACCAACAGGGGCTGTAGAAACCAATTTTTTCCTCTTCGGAACTCCTAACCATGGAACTCACATCCACAGACATGTCATATTTATAGGAATATAAACAGGAATAGGAATAGAAATATCTAGGATAAATAATACCAAAACCTATTAGTACTGCTTTTATTATTATTACTATTATTTTAATAATTCTTCCTAGAGGAATTTGAAGTTTTGTAACTACTTAGATCAGAATTGAAACCAGTTTCATTCTACATTCAATGTACTGTTAATCACGTTTTTTTTTGTTGTAAGGGCTTCAGTGTAAGGAAAAAAATTCTGAGAGTAGGAGCAGAATTCACAGCATTTGTGAATATTTGAGGGACATCTATTTTCCCTCATGAGTCTTGTCTCATAATTGCGTTTTTTTGACTGTAATTCCCAAGTGGAGAAAAGTAATGTACGCATATATATGCATACATACCCTCACACTACACTCTTTGCCAGCTAAGTAGGAAAGACTGATTGTATATAACTTTTTGTATGATATTCCAAGCAACACAAGACAATGTGCCATCTATTAGCATGCCAACAAAACTGTTCTCTGAAGACTAAAGGAAGTGGCAACTCTTAGCTGAATTTATCCTCATCCCTTACCTCAGTTAGTTACCAGTTTCATATCTCACACGTTAACTTGAGGGAAGTTTATATTGACAAAAACCCCACAACAACCTCCTGGGTCACTCCCTAGCTGCAGGAGATCTGTTCCTTTTCCTTCCTACTATCATGACAGGCTGCAGGCATAAGCAAAGCAAGCAGTGTCCTAAGGGAGCAGATGCCAAAGCCATCTCACTTTCTACTCTGCCTGTGATTGCGACTCGGAGTTGAGTGAAACCAGCCATAGCAGCAATGGAACATTTCTAAAGCAGGCCAGATTTATGTGCCAAAATTCAAAATAAGCCTCATGTTTAATTACTCTCTTAGATTATTGGCCACATTATAGCAGCGATTCATTAAAATTCTTAATCTTCACCTGATAAGATGACAATAAAAAATCCTTCTGGACTTGAAAAATGAGATTATCATAGTTAAGATCATGCTTATGTATTTGACTGTATCTGGACCTAAGACTGTTAATCACGAGGTGTAGCTGAAAGAAGAATTTGGCTTTGGGTTGCCATTCTTAAAAGCAAAGTGGCTTTTTATGACAACAATTGACTTTCCTCAGTCAGAATTAGGCTAGTTAGATTATTACTTGAAAATAGAGAAGCTTGAAAAAAAAGGTCTTTTTCCCTTACAAAGAGCATATCAGCCAAACACTTAAACTGGTTATCAGCCTTTAAGAGGTTCAATGCCAACCACATGAATGGAAACGGGAGAGAAAATGTACAGCATGAACCAAATTTGTGCAATAATTAATCACAAAACACTTTGCCTTCAAACTGAACTACAGCAATGCAGTACTGGGTGAATTTTATCCTCCGAGTCCTGCTTTGCATGGGGTACTGTGAGGCTTAATTAATGAGCCTTTGTATTGTGGTTGGAGATCCTCAGATAAAAGAAATTGATCCACGAGTGGAAAAAACAAACAAATGAACAGAAAGGGAAACAGGAAAATAATAAATCTCTACATGAGCTTGCCAGAGTGAAGATGCCATTATTTCAGCTGTGATTAAAGGATACAAGCTTTAAGAAACTGCAGCAGTGAGCTTCCTCTGTGGCAGAACACTGGGGTTTTATGACATGAAATAGGACTGTTGAGTTGATTAGCAACAGTGTCCCTTAAAAAAAAATAAAATCCACAGCTTCCTATTCACATTCAGCTTAAATAATTAAAGTGGTATTTACAAATGCTGCTAAGATCTTTTGTTATTTCGTTTGGCATGTGTTACTTTTTTTTTTTTCATAGGGCTAATAAGTAAATTGCAAACATACATTATTCTTCACCATTCTCCACTCACTTTCCTCCCACTGGCAACCAATCTACCAGAATTTTCTTCCATTCCCATTAATTGGTCCTTAGAGAATCTCCCTCGCATACCTTTGCAGTGACAGTCAGTGAACATTTCTTAGTAATACTGAGTCAGAAGCCCTGTGATAGCTCGCAAGTCACATATTGAACTGGAGCTGTACTACTCCCTTCCATTATGTTTAATGCATGAGGCTTCTTAAATGGCATGGCTCAGGTGATGGATCATGCTTTTACTTCCAGAGTATCATGAGTTTCTCTGGTTATTTCTTTAAGATATTTTTATAT
>VXBL01001508.1:456791-487584 GCA_013400195.1 Aramus guarauna | reverse complement strand
TTTTTTTTTTTTTTTTTTTTTTTTTTTAAGAGCAGGAATGCTTCAGTTGAGCTGAAATCAAGGCCATGTTTTAAAATGTTATGACTTCTGGATTTTGCATTGTGAATGCATACAGAGCAAGATGTCCCATACCTATTTCTACAGCTGGAGTTTATCTATCACTGATAAAACAGGCAATGATTAATGGGATGAAATTTAACAAAACCAAATGCCGGATCTTGCACCTAGGATGGAGTAACACTGGGCACAAATATAAATTGGGAGAGGAGTGGCTGGAGAGCAGCCCTGCAGAAAAGGATCTGGGGTGCCGGTTGACAGCAGGCTCAATAGAGGTCAATACTGTGTTCTGGCAGCCAAGAGGGCAAACCGCATCCTGGGGCGCATCAAACACAGTGTAACCGGCCAGTCCAAAGAGGTGATTTTCTCACTGTACATACACAGTGTTGGTGCAGCATTACCTTGAATTCTATGTGCAGTTCTGGGTCCCACAATATAAGAAAGGTTTTTAGGTACTCAAATGTATCCAGAGGAGGGCAACAAAGCCGGTGAAAGGGCTGGAAGAAATGTCCTGTGAGGAGTGCCTAAGGATTTGGGTTTGTGTGCTTTGGAGAAAAGGAGACTGAGGGGTGACATCATTGTTTTCTACAGCTTCCTGAGGAGAGGAAGACGAGAGGGAGGTGCTGATCCCTTCTCCCTGGGATCCAGTGATAGGACATGTGAATGGTTCAAAGCAGCACCAGGGGAGGTTCAGACTGGACATTAGGAAACATTTCTTTACCGAGAGAGTGGTCAAACACTGGAACAGGCTTCCTAAAGAGGTGTTTGATACTCCGAGACTGTCAGTGTTAAGAAGTATTTGGACAATGCCTTTAATAATGTACTTTAACTTTTGTTCAGCCCTAAATTATTCAGGCAGTTGGACTAGATGATCATTGCAGGTCCCTTCCAATCAAAACTATTCTAGTGGAGGGTGTCCCTGCCCATGGCAGGGGGTTAGAACTAGATGATTTTTGAGGTCCCTTCCAACCCAAACCATTCTATGATTCTATGATTCTATGATTCTATGATTCTATGATTCTATGATTCTATGATTCTATGAATCTATTCTATTCTATTCTATTCTATTCTATTCTATTCTATTCTATTCTATTCTATTCTATTCTATTCTATTCTATTCTATTCTATTCTATTCTATTCTATTCTATTCTATTCTATTCTATTCTATTCTATTCTATTCTATTCTATTCTATTCTATTCTATTCTATTCTATTCTATTCTATTCTATTCTATTCTATTCTATTCTATTCTATTCTATTCTATTCTATTCTATTCTATTCTATTCTATTCTATTCTATTCTATTCTATTCTATTCTATTCTATTCTATTCTATTCTATTCTATTCTATTCTATTCTATTCTATTCTATTCTATTCTATTCTATTCTATTCTATTCTATTCTATTCTATTCTATTCTATTCTATTCTATTCTATTCTATTCTATTCTATTCTATTCTATTCTATTCTATTCTATTCTATTCTATTCTATTCTATTCTATTCTATTCTATTCTATTCTATTCTATTCTATTCTATTCTATTCTATTCTATTCTATTCTATTCTATTCTATTCTATTCTATTCTATTCTATTCTATTCTATTCTATTCTATTCTATTCTATTCTATTCTATTCTATTCTATTCTATTCTAAAATCTTCTACAGCTAAGACACTTTTTGAAAATATCATCCATTGTGATGGGGAAATGTATTTGAATTCTCCACTTTCTATATTTAAGGTTTACAAGTTCCATCTAGTGAAGTATTATTTTTTTAGCCATTCAGTTTCTTATTTGAGTTTGGATCAGGTTGTGAAGATGTCTAGGTACCACTAGTCAGAAAATATCTGGTAAGATCATCTGCAAGAGAAACTGAATATAAAAAACAGGAGGGAGAGTAGGGTGAGAAAGGCTGGTCATCTTAGACATTAAGTCTCATGGTACTCACACTTGGTCTACAATGGTAAATAATTGCCACTAAAATGATCTGTAGCAAATCCACATTGGAGCTATCCTTGTTGAACTACAGCGTTTTAAGATATGTGTGATAAGGTGAAATTTGATGTCTTAAGTATAGTTGGGAAAAGTTGCTAGATCATGGAATCATTCAGCTTGGAAAGGACCTTTAAGATCATCAAGTCCAACCATTAACCTAGCAATGCTAAGTCCAACCACTAAACGATGTCCCTAAGCACTACATCTACGTGTCTTCTAAATACCTCCAGGTATGGTGAATCAACCACTTCCCTGGGCAGCCTGTTCTAGTGATTGACAACCCTTTCGGTGAAGAAATTTTTCTTAATATCCAATCTGAACCTCCCCTGGCACAGCTTGAGGCCATTTCCTTTGTCCTGTGAATTGTTACTTGGGATAAGAGACCAACACCCACCTGGCTACAACCTCCTTCCAGGCAGCTGTAGAAAGCGATAAGATCTTCCCTCAGCCTCCTTTTCTCCAGGCTAAACAATCCCAGTTCCCTCAGCCACTCCTCAAAAGATTTGTGCTCTAGACCCTTCACCAGCTTTGTTGACCTTCTTTGGACATGTTCTGGTACCTCAATATCCTTCTTGTAGTTAGGGGCCCAAAACTGAACACAGCACTCGAGGTGCGGCCTCACCAGTGCTGAATATAGGGGGACGATCACTACCCTGGTCCTGCTGGCCACACNGAAGAGTACGCCCATCCAAGCCATGAGCAGCCAGTTTCTCCAGGAGAATGCTGTGGGAAACAGTGTCAAAGCTTTACTAAAGTCCAGGTAGACAACATCCACAGCCTTTCCCTCATCCACTAGGCAGGTCATCTTGTCACAGAAAGAGATCAGGTTAGTCAAGCAGGACTTGCCTTTCATAAACCCATGCTGACTGGGCCTGATCACCTGGTTGTCCTGTACATGCCGCGTGATAGCACTCAGGATGATCTGTTCCATAATCTTCCCTGGCACCAAGGTCAGACTGACAGGCATGTAGTTCCCCAAGATCCTCCTTCCAGCCCTTCTTGTAGATGGGTGTCACATTTGCTAACTTCCAGTCAAGTGGGACCTCCCCATTTAGCCAGGAGTGCTGACAGATGATGGAAAGTGGCTTGGTGAGCACTTCTGCCAGCTTCCTCAGTACCCTTGGGTGGATCCCATCTGGTCCCATAGACTTGTGTGTGTCTAAGTGGTGTAGCAGGTCGCTAACCATTTCCCCTTGGATTATGGGGGCTTCATTCTGCTCCCTGTCCTTGTCTTCCAGCTCAGGGGATGAGCACCTGAAGAACAACTGGTCTTACTGCTAAAGACTCAGCCTTTTCCTCATCCTTTGTCGCTATGTTTCTCCTTGCATCCAGTAAAGGATGGAGATTGTCCTTAGCCCTCCTTTTGTTAATGTATTTATAGAAACATTTTTTACTGACTTTTATATCAGTAGCCAGGTTAAGTTCTAGTTGGGCTTTGGCCCTTCTAATTTTCTCCCTGCCTAACCTCATGACATCCTTGTAGTCCTCCTGAGTTTCCCACCTCTTCTTCCAAAGGTCATACACTCTCTTTTTCCCGACTTCCAGTCTGTTCAGCTAGGTCGGTCTTCTTCCCTATCAGCTTGTCTTTTGGCACATGGGGATGTTCTGCTCCTGCATGTTTAAGATTTCCTTCTTGAAAAGTGTCTACCCTTCCCAGACTCCTTTGCTCTTCAGGACTGCCTCCCAAGGGACTCTGTCAACCAGTCTTCTGAAGAGGCCAAAGTCTGCCCTCCAGAAGTCCAAGGTAGCAGTTCTGCTGACTTCCCTCCTTACTTCTCCGAGAATCAAAAACTCCAGGAACCTCCTGGACTGTTTCATCTCTGCTATATGTATTTCCAGCCTGGTAAGTCAAAGTCCCCCATCAGAACAAGGGCTAGCATTATGAGACTTCTCCCAACTGCTTATAGAATATTTTGTCTGCCTCTTCATCCTAGTTGGGTGGTCTATAACAACATCCGGCCATAATATCTGTCTTGTTGCGCCCCCCCTCAATTCTTATCCATAAACACTCAACCCTATTGTCACCTTCATTAAGCTCTAAACAATCAAAACACTCCCTAACATACAGGGTCACCCCACCACCTCTCCTTCCTTGCCTATCCTTCCTGAACAGTTTATATCCATCCATTAGAGCACTCCAGTTGTGTGAGTCATCCCTCTACGCTTCTGTGATGGCAACTATATTATAGTTTTCCTACTGCACAAAGGCTTCCAACTTCTCCTGCTTGAAGGAGAACCAGTGCAAATTACCACACCTTGACAATAATCATGTGCATACAACAATTTTCTTTTAGAGACCATATTTTTGTGATGGAAGCTCCTGATGCCTAAATTGGGAGCTCAGAACAAGTCATTGATGGAAAGGCGTCAACAAACTGTGATTCTCACCTCACATAACACTGGCAAAGCAAAACCCACCAGATATTCACCTAAGCATGTTGTGTTGACTGCTTCTAGAGCTAATAGAGAGAAAGTCCACAGGGGACTGATTTCTACATTTCTGAGATGCTCTTATATGTAGTACTGAGTTGCAGTCTAGAAGAATGCCTCTCTTCAACTAGAGAAGGGGAATCTAGGCACCTCTATTAAGTACCTGATGTTAATTGGATGTTAAAAATTTATATGGCTTCAGTGAAAGGCTGGGAAAGTTCACAGAAATCCATATGGGTTTCCTAACGTAGATAACATGAGTCAGGAATTTTTTTGGCCACAGATTGCTGAATGATGCGATAGTACTCAAGGGGAGTACTATCTATTCTTGTTCTATCTTCTATTCTCCTCAAGACACCTGCTTTGGGGCCATTTTTTAGAGACATGTATGAAGATATATGAAGATGAAAATGTTTGATCAGGCCCTATAAACTCCTCTGTCTGTTCCGAGCTTATTGGTTTGTGCTCGTTCTGAGGTATTTTATCTCATTCATTCCCTAAAGCTGAGTGATATGGGACAACACATTGCAGTATATCAATCATATGACACCTATTTGACAGTATCTGAAATTATGATCATTGTAACTCTTGGAGTGAGACCATTGTAGAACATGTTAGTCTAATACTGTCTCTACTTGCTGTTTCTATCATAACATTGACCATTGTGAAAAAAGTCATTACACTGTAAAATTGATGTGCATTTAGACCTGCTGTCTATAGGACTGTTAAATGCAAGTGTTGCCTCATTTTGCAGCATGTCTCATCTGTGGGTTGAATCACGGTTCTTTGGGGGGGAAATCAATGATTCATTTGTTTTGCAGTTGTTTTTCTTTCTCTCAAAATATGACTCAAATGCCTCAAAATCATTGGAAAGATACACCAGATAGAATTAATCTCGCGCAATGCTGATACCTGAAATGCAAAAGTCTACCTCTGAGCTAATCACCCTGGGCTCCTTTTGTGGTCAATGGAGAGGAATAGGTATCTTGAGGCTGTAACTGATCTCACCAAAAGTAGAGCGTTCAAGTAGGTCAAATGAATCAAGCCTGAATGTGTCTGTTTCCTTCAAGGGCAGATGTAGATGTCTACATTAGAGAAGTCTAAAGTACCCCCTGAGTGCTGTTCCATCCTTCAGCAGTTCAGAGGTACAAGCAATGCACAGCTAATTCACAGTCAGATTATTCTGTCTGAGTTTGACTAAGATCATAAGAACATAAGAGAGATTTTACTGAATCTCACCATCTATCTCAGCATGCTGTCTCTGACAGCTGTCGAAAAGCAGATGCCCAGGGAAGAGCCATAAAAACAGGGCAAACATATCATATTTCCTCCAGCTTCTTTCCCAGCCTCTAACCATCTGTAGCTTCAGAACTCTCTAAGCCAGACATGTTTTTGATGTGTTCAGTAATCTATGAATGTGTCCCATCCTTCTGCAAACCCATGTTAAAGACTTAACCATGTGCAGCATCCTTCAGTAAGGAGTCTCTCAGCTTAACTGCAGGCTGTGTAATGAACTTCCTTTTGTGTGCTTTGTTCTTGCCTTCTGCTAGCTTCATTTGAAACAGAGCAAAGTGATCTCTGGAAGATAGCTGGTGTAAAAAGGCAATCTGCTGGCTTTTTCCAACCTGAAGTGTGCAAGTGTTGGCGGCGGTAGAAACTGCTGTGTTGCAGTAACCTATGCTAACTTTTGTGTGTTCTTTCCAGACACCCTAGGTGATGCTAGGCATCTGAACTGGGTGTCCTGAACTACAGTCCTACAGACACGTAATTATTGTTGGAGAAAGGTACTCAGCTGTTTTTTGTTAATCTCTGGAACTGTGTTTAAGATAAATATTGTAAAGAGTGGCTTGTTCTGCTCTAATTTCAATGCAGCAGAAAGTCCTCTATGCTCTTTGAGGTGTGACACTGCATGTTTTATCTCTTCTTAACTACTATTTTGGTTTTGGTTTCAAATTTATTTTGCCCAAATTGCAATTGTTAAAATGTCCATCCATTCTGCTCCATTTTCTCCTTAAAATTCTGGCACTTGTTCACAGTTGTTAACCCAAGTACTTGCTTCACTTGCCGCAGAAATGATCAGAGGGCTGCAACACCTCTCCTATGAGGGCAGGCTGTAGATTTGGGGTTGTTCAGCCTGGAAAAGAGAAGGCTCCAGGGACACCTTGTTGCAGACTTTCAATACTTAAAAGGGGGCTTATAAGAAAGATAGAGACAGACTTTTTAGTAGGGCCTGTTGCGACAGGAGAAGGGGTAATGGTTTTAAACTAAAAAAGGGTAGATTCAGACTAGATATAAGGAAGAAATTTTTTTACAATGAGGGTAGTGAAACACTGGTACATGTTTCCCACAGAGGTGGTAGATGCCCCATCCCTGGAAACATTCAAGGTCAGGTTGTACAGGGCTCTGAGCAACCTGATCTAGTTGAAGATGTCCCTGCTCACTGCAGGGAAGTTGAACCAGATGACCTTTAAAGGTCCCTTCCAACCCAAACTATTCTATGATTCTGTGATTCACAATCGGACTTTAAAGCTGAGTAAAAAATGGAAAGTTAAAGAATGACAAATAATAGGTCTGTCATGTGGAGAGTTTTGTCAGGGTATTTTGAAATAGCAGGAGAAGTAACAACCTGAGGAAGTAAAAGCTGAGTGACTGTGTCTGGGTCAAGGGCTGAGAACAAGGTTTAGGTTAACCTGGTTGCAGAGTACGGCAATAAAGTTAGATGTGACCTATTGATCATGAAGGTTGTCTGGAGAATAATATATATAAGAGAAATATAAAAGTAACTTCTGTAGAAGACAAGGAAGAGACAGAAAGGGAGACAGCTAGATGCTTTTGGAGACTGAATGCAAAGAGATTGATGACCACAAAGCAAAAAGACTTCTGTATTTTCTTGTACTGTGTTCACCTCTGAAGAGAAAAACTACAGTAAACCAAGCCATGATAAAGAGGAAAGAAAACACATGGGAGAAAAAGGAAGAAAAATCTTGAGAAGGCCTTGTAAAGGTAAAAAAACAAATGGGAAAAAATGAAGACGACTGTTATTATCCAACAGGTGATAACTGCTTCTGAGGCTTTCCCTCCTCATCTCTTTTTTTCCTTTTTATTTCTCCTGCTAAGAATCAGTTTCCTACCTGTTCCACAAGACTTCTGTGACTTGCGTCCTCCTTCCTGCCCTCTTTCTGACCCAGCTGAATTCTCGTGTATCTTCTACATCTTTGCTAATTTCCAAGTCTCTTGCCGTATCTTACAACCACCAGACCTGTCAGTCAGAGCCTGAGTACCACATTTCAGAGCCATGAGTAAAGCCTAAAACCAAAAGCAAATTGAACCTCCACCTTCACACCAATATCTCCTGTACAGACTGGTTTGGAAAGCTTTGTTCCATCTTCTGTTCCTTCATGATTTGCTCTGCTTGTATTTTCATGTATTTGTGGTCAGTATATGAAAGTACTGAAATCTCCCTTGCAAGATTAATTTCACGATAACACTGCCCTTTAGTAAATGTTAAGAAAAACTTTGTAAATTTTCATAAACCACATAGAATTTAATAAAAAAATGATATCTGAGTTACAGACGTAAAAAAAAAATAAAAAATAATATCCTTTAAGCCAAGAGAAGTTTTCTCTATTGAGAAATGTAATTTTTTTTAGAATCCTACCAATTTCTGTAGCCTAATTTTAGTCTTGTTCAAATTGTTAGAATGCTTTCACATAATATTAGAATAAGTGGCAGCAGATTTCCATTATTAATGACATACTGCAACAATGAATAGCTAAAAGCAATTATTGGAAGATTGACAATGGGCAACAAAAATGAATTAGTTAATTCAAGCTCCACAGCAAATACTTCCACATAACCAGCAGCATTTTCAAAATCAGGGTAGCTGATCTGCAAACAGTTCAAAATTCTCCACAAATACTGTTTACAGCAGACAATGTGTTGACAATCAGACAAGATTGAGATTAAATAGGGTCTGGCCTTATTTGTTATTTTTGTTTGCCAAACACTCCTTTTATAAAATACACTATATTTGGGTTTATTTCGTTGTTCACACATCTCACATGAGTATCACTTCTTAATTAGCAACACTAATGAGGGCATATGACTCAAAAATCATATTAAAAACTTTGCTGTTTAAACAGCCTAGCTTTACAAATATCTTAGCAAAAAGACCGTTTCATTCAATATCAAAACACCCTCATCACCTACTCTAAACAATCTTGTTTTGCAGAAGAATATATTTCAGCATGCTATTAATGAAATAACAAATAAACCAATGTCTTCAATACAAAACAAAACACCTGTGTCCAAGGAAAATAGTTTCTATTCTCATTTCTATTAGGTGAACAAGAAATACCAGTTGAGCTAGATCCATAATGGATCCACTATTACCATCATGGAGAACTTCCCAGTGGTCCATGCTGGAAGAAACTAGCAGTGTGCTCTCTTCCCAGGAAGGAAACAGTACTTCCCACATGCTGAAATATTGTTTAACTGACACAGTTCCTACTTTTTCCTTTCTTTTTTTTTTTTTTTTTTTTTTTAAATTGTAGAAGGAAAAGGCAAGAGAATTCTGTGCAGCAATGTGTTACTTTTCTGTTAACTTAGGCCCACAGAAATTGATATGAAACTTGCTCACCAGCCCTGCTGAAGAACTCACACTGTATTTAGTGACACACAAGCCAGGGGTCAGACTGACCCAAATTTTAGACCTCTGTCCACATTGTTGTGCTCTCTGAAGTGCTGTCTACTACCAGTTGGGTAAGGAAAACAAAATCTCTCCTACAGCAGGGAAGGGATAATGCTGGCAATCTTGGTGCTCTAGGCCATTTGACACTGGACATGTATTTGGTATACCAGAGGAGAGGTTTGTATTGCTGAAATATTTAAATAATATTGTTACTAGTAAAAATAATGCTAGTGGCACCCCTTCAGAGAACAGAAAATCAATAATTTTTTGTATTTATTAGCTGGAAGGGGAAGTTACCTTCTTTCCATCTCTAAATGTTTCCTTGCAACAGAACAGAGGAATTCATTCTGCTACACCCTTTTTCTGGAGATAAAAATGGGTCAGGGCTCCAGAGTCCCCGGCTCTGACAACACTAGCTCAGAAAAAGAAGAACAAAAAGGCATCAGGAATAAAAAAAGTGGGGAATGATGGTTGGACTTGATGATCTTAGAGGTCTTTTCCAACCTTAAAGATTCTATGATTCTATGAAATTGTAGCATGGTAGTAGGTTGAAAAAAACATTTCAATATTTTTCTGAGCTTTGCCTACACACTCTTGTGTTCACCTTTAAGCTAAAGAAGACAGTTCATAGTATATGACTGTTCTACGGGTGCAGTGAAGAAGACAGCGAAGAGGATAGTGTAGGTGCTTTGGTCTGGTTTAGTAATTAGCTTTAACACAGATATTTTAAAGGTATTTGTAGGAAGCTCCTCCTCTTCTTCTTCCCCCTTGGCTTAGACCTTGGAATAATCCCTGCTAGCTCTCTGTTGGTTCCAACTCCATGGTCCTTGGTTCCAGCACTAGCCCAGTCAAATTTGACCTTTAGCTTGTTCATGGCTCTCAAAGCATGTCAGACCACCACATTTCAATTCTTTGGTTCTTTCAGTTCTTTGGTAAGATCATGCTCTGGCATTAGTTAATCTACTGCTTTTTTTATCTCTTGCTCCTTTAGCTTGCAGACTCCTGGAAGCAAGAACAGTCTCTTGCTGGCTGTGCATGAAGTGTGTGGACCACCAGAGGCTTTAAATGAGGCAGCAGCAGAGACAGTAAAAACAATCAGATAACTGGCTGTTCACTTACAGTAACAAGACTGCCTACTAAATAGGGATTCTTAAACAACAACAGCTAAAACTGGATTTTATTTCAATGTTTTTATCAGCTACTTCCTCAGTTACTCAGATTTAGTTTTTAATGAAAAATGGAAAATTTTGACAAAAAATAATGCGAAATTTAACAAAAACTGGAAAAAAGTGAGCCCATTAGTTTATTAAATGAGAAGATATATTTCAGAAATTAATTTAGTTTTAGGTTAGTTTAGTTGTATAATATGAAGTAGAACAGCAGTCTAGAACAAATATCTAAGCTGACTTTCTTGACAAATAATTCATTGTCATTATAGTAAGTATTTTTTAGTTCATAATAAGAAAAATAACATAACTTTATAAAAATCCAGGCTATTTGGTACTTTTATATACTTATCTAAAAACTCAGGGGGTGGGATTTGTATCATCTAACTTCAATCTATAAATTAAGTGTCCATTCTGGTTTGCCATTTAAGTCCTCTTTACAGTTGATGGAACATGAGATGTTTCCAAAAGTTGATTATAAAAGTGGTGTGATGAAACATCCTCTGAAGAAATACATCTCTTTCCACAGGTTTTAGAATATGACTAGACTAAATCAGACATACAGGTTTTACACATTTAAAATAGAGAGAAATAAATTCTAGACACACAGAAAAGCAGATAAAGCTGGTTTAACTCAAGTGAGGAATGCCCTTGGTGACATATACAGTCCTCAGCAACTTAAGAATCTGCCATCCCAACATTAGGATTAGTTGGTAGATGAGACGTTGCAACATATTCAGTATATTTTCTGAATGCAAACTGTGGGTCCAGTTCTGAAAAATTTTACCCACCCATCAAATTATAAATATGTAAATTGGCTTCAATATTTCTGTACGACTGGATCTATGTCTGAGCCATGCAACTCATCGGACACGTTTGAGCATGGCTGCAAGAGAGCACAGCTCAGTTTGTGCCATTTCCAGACAGGTTTGGCTTTTACTTGTCATTATTTTAGGTGTATGGTTGAATTCATATTCACTCCAGTGTTGCCCTTCCATTTTGCTGACAGCTGTAATTTACCTGCCCAACTTCCTTCATTTGAAAGTCCTCAGAAATACCTTTTTTTAAGCCTGTTAGCAGAGCTTTTTTTCCCCCATTAACCTCATTCAGGCAAAAGGATTTCTGCATTGAGGAAGTGGTTCAGGATGCAGTCCCCATCTCTGAGAAATGGATAATTATCCACCTTAGAAGTTCCTTGCCAAGATTTTATTGAGGCATACGGCATGTGACGGTTTGACTTCACGGCTGGAAGGTAGGGACACTGTTGGAAGACATGTTTCATAATACCTTGCGTCACCCTTGCCACCAGCATTAGCATAGCCCAGACTGATCTTTAGTATTCTCTTTGTAGGCATGAGCAAATTGTATAGCACCTTCAGTGAACCAAGCTCCAGAACTCTGAACTCAACAGGAGTTTTGTGGCTGAAATAAGATGGAAGTAAACTTGGAGTGCAGTTTCCAGGCTGTAAAACAGAAATCATGGCCACACTTCAGTAAAGCATTTCTGCTTAGTTTTAGCCACATGAACAAGTCTTTCTCCAAACATGTGCTTAAATTCTTTGCAAAATCAAGGTCAAGAAGTCATAATTAACTCTCAGCTGTGTTGACATTTAATTATTTTTCTGTATCTCACAGATGATAGAAGTGCTTGATATCATCATCATCATAACAACAGAATAACAATAAAAAATAATAATGCCATGAAACTAACTGTGCTATTATTGATTTAATGTGGAAGGTATTTATATTTTTTATAGGTGGACTTGCATAAATCCTTACAGAGATATAATGTGTCTCTCTGAAATGAAAATTCAACAATGCTATCTTGTATGCAAAATATATAATAATTTATATTACACCTTACGTTATCATGTTGAAAGCAGATTTACAAGGCCCTGTCTTAATCTTTGGGGGGTGTGTGTGCGTGTGCAGGGGTGTGGGGTGGTGGTGCCTTCAAATCCAAACCATTCTATGATTCTATGATTCTTCTTTTCAACAAGAAAACAGACACTGGATATACAAAGCAATAATACAAACCCAAGCAACAACATGAGTCAACACAAACTGATTATTTGCACACATTATCCTGAATCCTAATTGCTTTCAGTGTTCTCAAAACATCATCAGATGGAGAAATAACAACTTTCATCATACAGTAAAAGGCAATTACACCAACTTGGAAAAGATACCTAGGGAATTTTCGTATCAAGCTTGATTTACCCTCATGTTCTGCAAACGTGTACCAATTGCAACAATTTTGACTGACCTCCAACACAAAATAGAGTTCTCTGAAGTTCATTTGAGGTAAAGCTAAATTTTCACAGTAGTCCCTTCTGGCCTTTAATCATGCCATTTTTAGATTAAAGTACCAGAATTGCCTACATATAGCATCTTCCTGATTACCTACTTCTCATTTTCCTATCATTTTTCTCTCTTGTTCAGTGTTTAAACTCCATGTCCCTTTCCAGCCTTAACATATGCAGTGCATCCTACCCTTCTTATCTGAACCTACTTGTGAAACTGGGTAGCCTGGTTTGTATGGCCATACCAGAAGAAAACTTCTGGGGGGGGCGGGAAATGTTTCTGCCTAATTGCCACCTTCAACACAAGAAACCACATGCTTTATTGTCAAATGAAGCAGTGTCTGAAAAGCCAGTCCAAGGTTATTCAGTAGAGTAATCCAAGTGGAGCTAATGGGCAAAAAAGGCATCTGGGATCAAAAGTCCCAAAGAACTGGGAAAGTCACTCCCTGCTGTTACTTAGAACAACCATGGGAATGGTCACTATTGCTTCTAGGAGCAAAAGAGAATCATTAGCCCATAAATCTTGATATCTGCTTTTGCAGAAACTGCTGTATAAGGAATTAAAAGGTTATCTTTGCTTTACTGTGCTGGCCAGAGGCAGGTATTAGCTGTATGGGACTCATAACCTGCCCCGACAACAAATTATTTATTCTGCAGAGTTCTCTAGACGTGCAAAATAGAGAAGAGTTTAACCAAGTGCCAAATTAGAGAATGAAAACTTCTGGTTGGATTCTCTTCTGTTTAATAAAAAAGTAACCTTGTTAGGGTCTTCTTGTGGAGTAGAGTCACTCAGAGTTACGAAAGTTATTGGGTTTAATGACTTTGAGATCTGTAGACTGATATCAGGCTTCTGACTGAAATTGGTTGATGGGTTCAAAGTTATTGGGAGACAACAAAGAGACAATAACATGTTCATACACAGTGTCCTCATGCAAGTCTTTTCTCTTAAACAAACTAAAACACAATCATCCTCCACAGACAACATTATGTGATGAAATAGAACAGTTTTAAACAGATAAACATTAAGACAAGGCGGCAGTGAAAGAACCAAAAAATGTGATCCTGCTAAGTTGAGTTTGCATATTTATTTCTTTATTTACTTATTTACTTACATAGCACAACTAACTTTCATAAAGCTCTCATAAAGTGTAAAGCTTTAACTATCAGAGTCACCTCACTTAACTCTGGGAATCTAAAAGGTGAGTATTAGGGCTAAGCTAGCCTTCAACATTGCCTTTGTAGGTGCTGAGGAATTCATGACCTCCAGAAATCACACTTACTATGGAGTGAATATCTCCTTGGAGTTCAGTATTCTTACTGAATTAGGCACGTTGATGAGCCATATAACCCTGGAAGTATTTAATCTGAAGTTGATTTCTTTACGCTTAGATCTGCCCTTCATGTTTCAGTTTCACTTGTGCTACGTAATTTTGTACTCAGAACACATATGTTCATTGCAGGAACCCGTCGTATGACACAGCAGCTTTGGGAAGTGGAGAAGAAACACTCCAGCCTTCATAGACTCCTGACTTATTTTGAGCAGCTTGGGATTTTTCCCTAAATCCGTTGACTGTATCCTTCAACACAAAATATCACGAATCAATAGCTAATGACATTTTATAAGCATTGCACAAATTGCTGAGTGACTCAATACAGATTTATGCAGGCAGTCCTTATTCTCAAGAATATTTTTTTAATATTTTGGGTGGGCTAACTGCAGGCTCGGAAAAACATATATGTATGCGTTCTGTGAGAAGCAGTTTACATGCATGGGATTACCACAAGGGATGCAAAATGATCATAACATATTTTTCTTTTTTATTAACATTTCAAATTTCACAAAACAGTTTTTGAGAAATGTTTCCCGTGTTGTGCACAATGACATATGTGTAGCATTACTGATCTGGTCCGTCAGTTCCCAGTCTATATAGGAAACGATAACCGGTTTAACCACCGTTATCGTTATATCTTTAGTCCCCTCAAATGTCATGTTGTCATAGATGCAAACAAGAGCGATGACTAGGAAGGATAATGACAGCAGCACCATCCCTGCGAATTTGGGAAGGATGTTAAGATACATGGGTTTCAGACGAGCCACTTCTTCAGCCGTCCTTGGTGACAGCTCTTGGCACCCTGGCAACCTGCTACACTTCGCAGAGATCTCAGAGAGGAAAGTGAAGTAATGAAGGTGAACAGGAGTTTGTAGTTGCTATTGGGAGAGGAGGGGGAAAAAAAGACACCCTACTAGTTTCAAAAAGAGTTTTCTGACTTGTGAGATACCACATGTATCTGGCCATTTTATTAGTGCTGTGAGGACCTGCCTCTGGGAGGGAGGGCAAGCAGGATGGGAGAACTGAAATCTCCTTTTCCTGAATCACGGTTAGGAATTGATTAGATTATAACAGCAACTTTTTCATGCCTCTTCTTATTTTTCTGACCCAAACCTCCCTAATTGTTGAATGCTATACAAGGCTGAACATCTAATGGAATATTGTGTGTGTGTGTGTGTGTGTGTGTGTGAGTGTGTTATTTCAGAGATATTGTGAGCATTTTGTCTTTGTCAAAGACATTAGTGTTATATTTAAGTCTTCGTAAAATGTATCTTATTTTGGATCTTCTCTCATGCTGCAGCCATCAGAGGGAGAAGAACCCAATTTATAGGATTTGAGGTATTTAATCAATTAATCAACACATAGGAAGAAATAGGTCCCATGTTTGACCAGTACCTCCTGCAAAAGATATTTATCAACACTGCCTGAGTCATCAGGACAGTTCTTGCTATGTTATTGGCTAACACAACAGGAAATAAGACAAAGTTTGGCTTAGCCAAAGTGAACTTGATTAAGTAGTAGTCAACATGACCCAGTAAGACTTGCCTTTACATTGTCACTAGTAAAGTTTTCTGGGAGGACAACAGGTGGAGCAAAGCAAGGTAGCTTGATGTTCTCAGGGTTTTATGTAGCAAAAGCATTTCTGTTCACGTACGTGCGTGCATCTAAACAGATCTGCAGGGGAAAATTCACAAAGGGTAATTTTGGCCTGAAGAGGTGGATATCTCTGAGCTACCCTATAGTCAGGGAAAAAGAAGGAGAGACACAGGATCCTTCAGGGAGCAATTAAGGAGAAATCCCTCCAGAAGAGCTTATTTTTCTCCTCTGACCTAACAGAACCAAGTGCTGTAGGGCAGCGTTAGCCTTTGTTGACACCACCCTTAGAGTGTTTGCTGTTAGCCTAAGAGCTAGGATAACTGGACCTACCACAGGATGGACTTTTACTTGTAAAGTGTAAGCCATAACTCATTAAGCCTTTGGTCATGTGAAAATTTGCATGCCCCATTAAAGGCAATGAGATTACTCACAGTACATAGACGTCACTACCAGAGCCCTGACTGCCATCATTTTTAGTCACAGTTTGGAAAAACTTAAATATATGCTTAACTGCAGACACAATGGATAGCAGAGCTAGTCAGAACAGTTATTAAGAAAATGATGATTTGTCAATAACAAAAAAAAACCCAAAAAACCCCAACCTCCAACGTTCTAGGAAAATAACTTTGTCTACATGTCTTGCTTTGGGAAAGGTTTCTCAGGTGCAAGAGAGAATTTCTGCCCAGCTATAGGCATGCTGGAGAACAGCCAATAGCCCAGGGCTAAGGCATTCACCTGAGACAGGGGAGACCCAGGTTGTCTCTGCACTGCCTGATTCAGCCCAGGTGTTTGAATTTTTCTTCCCGTGTTTCAAGTAAGTGATCTGATGCCTTGGTTAATCGAAGGTGGGACATTGCCCTCTGGAAACTCAAAAAGTCTTCAATTACTTCAAAAGGAAAAAGAAGCAGATTTAATTATAAAGCAGCTTAGTTAGGAAGGCGTTCAGATTTATTTTTACATTTTCCATTAAAGCATGAATGCTTTTATTGCTACAAGCTCGAGAAGGCTGTTTTTGGAAAAATACCCTGCATAAGAGTGCATTTTCAGGTCTTAACTAGAAAAAACCTGTGTCCCATTTTCTCACTACATTTTATGTTCTCTCTGGCATCTATTATTTTGTAATTTTCCATTAATTTTGAACCTCTGTTTATCTATGCCTTTATTAGTAAATTAATAAATGCATTAATACATTTATAATTTATTAGTATAAACATTCAAAATGGTTTTAACTGGTTTTACAGTCAAGAATCACATATTTACATAGGGTTATCACACTAGATTAAATTTTCGTGCTACATTATGTCAAGCCGTCATACATCAGAAGTACAAGTCCTAATAGGAAGTAGCTAGCTTAAAAAATTCCCATATTTTTCATAAGATGAGAAAATAGCTTCGCAGTATGTTCTTGTAAGTGATGCTGTTGCCTCAAAAAGGGCAACTTGCAGTCAGTAACACTGAGGAATTTGCAGTGTCTTTAATAGAGAAAGTAGTTCATCTGTCTTTTAAAAATAAATCACAGATGGATATGCTCAATAAGCAGAAATTTCATCTGCAAAATTTTTTTACTTTTCCAATGTAATGGAAAAAGAGAAAATAACACTGACAGCCTATTTGTATCATTCTTCCTGCTCCTTATAAACTGCAGCAATGTATTTCTTTATTTTAACTCCAGTAATGATTCTTTTTCTTTTAAGTGCTTAATTAGTGATAAAAATGGATTTGGTTTGAATAACTGATAACTTGGTTTTGATTAGCTTGGTAGTTAAATGTAATATTTCACATACAGTGTTCAGCTTCCTGCAAGAACAATAAAAGCATTGCTCAGCAATATCTCTAACTCCATTGTGTAGTAAAGGAATATTATAAGAGCATTATTATCATAAGCAAGACAATTACTTAGTACTTTCCACAGAGAGTGTAACTTTTGTTCAAAAAAATAGAGGAAAAGCAGACTATTCTTAATTAAGGGCTTTGTTTTTTATTTTTTTTTTATTATTATTTTTAATGGAAACATCTTTTAGTTATCCAACAGAAAGCAGACGCATTTGAAGACAAATTGACATGTAAAGTTTACAAAATTATTAGTCACACAATTCCCAACAAACCAGCTTCCTCTCAAAAAAAAAGAATTGCGAACTTTGGTCCTCACTTATGATACGTTGATGAGTATCATACCAAAAGGCTGACTGACAAGGTACAGATACTATCAGTTGACGAGAACCCAGGTCTTCTTCTTCTTGGAGCATTCAGCTGTGCCCCTTCTTGCTCGCAGTCCTTCCAGCCCCATGAACTGGTTCCCATTCATATTTCCCTACAACATCAGTCACAGGGGACTGTTTTCCACACCACGCCCTGCACCCAGTTCACTCATTCATCGTTGATGACATTTTTGAGCGTTCTCCAGAGAGGTATGAAATTTACTTTTGAGTCCTCTCAGTAAGGTGTCTTTCCAGGTTATTAGGTTTGTAGATAAGTGAGGGAATTTGGACATTTTTTCTGCCTAATTTCTGAGAGACTCAGAACAAAGACTCAGTGAGACTCAAATAAAAATGAAGGTGGGAACACTCCAGGGAACAGCCATGAAGAAGAGCTTTGGTCAACATTGGATGTTGGTTGAGTGAACCCAAAGGCTGGTAGGTGTGGGCTGCAATAGGTCTGAAGTCCACCTTGGCTCTATTTTGGCTCTAGCACTTGCTAGGGGATAAAGAAGGAAGGAGGAAGAAAGAATAACAAGTGATGGTTTTAAAATAAGTTCAACAAGATTATTTTAAGCACAAATGTATCTCTGTTATGTCTCCGCAGTCAAATACTTTCTGAAGAGCAAGCCCTACATTGCTAAGCAGTCTGCATTGAAATATAGACCCCCAAAGGCCAGATGCTAACTGAAATGTTCAGGTACGAATCCTGAGCAATCCTACAGACCTCAGTTAAGATGCTTCATCTTTACCCTGATGAACTCTGATTACGCTCTGCCTCTATAAAAATGAACAGCTAAGGATCTAAGGCTACAAATGCTGTCTTCATGTGAAGTTCTGAGTAGATCATTAAGGTCAAGTGGCTGGAGTTGGATATATTTACACAGGTTTAAGGCTCTGGGCATAAATTGTCATTTATACTTGTATTTAGCACATAGATTAATATTGCAGTCATCTCTGTGAACATTAAAGCAATGCGCTGTAATGCTGAGCTGATAAATCAGCCTGATCATCCTGAGAAATGTTTATATTGCAAAGGGCAACTCTGCTGTATTCTGTCCTGCAAACAGAACCGGGGTTTTAAGACAAATGGGCCAAATTTGTTGGTACGCGTAAATCAGTAGAGTTCTGTGATATTAACGGAACTACACCAATTTCCATCAGCAGAGAATCTGACGTTTTTCATAGAGGGCAATGACCGTTTATTTACAGTTGCAGCTATTAAAATTCATTACTTGGCAATCCTTAGGCTACATTTATTGAACAGGTGCTATAAGGGTGCTATTTTAATAACCACATACCTAGCTCACGAAAAAGCCTCTGCAGTTATTTTCTCTTGCTGCATTCTCTGTTGTGCTTACTGTTATTTTGACTATATATTAGTTTAGCAATAATTCAGATCAGCTTCAGAAGCTTAGAGATTGGTATGAGGGTTGCCGTAAGACTACGATTTACTATCTGATTTTGAAAACTTAGTAAAGAAAAAAAAAAAAAAAGAAAAAAAAAAAGTAAGCTATATTTTATTGCTTTTTTTATGGAATGAATGTTAAATATTAGATTTGTCATTGGTTTTAATGGCAATAGCTCCTTTTAAAAAATAAGAAACGAGAACCTGCATGCTTTCTGTGCTTAAAAATGCCCTTGTTAAATCTTAACATATTCTGTTTCCCATATTTGACAAAATATAGATTTAAAAAATATGATAATGAGCATAATTTTACCATAAAGCCTGGGAAGAGCAGACACCACCCTGTGAAATAAAGCACTTCTAGAGCCATTTGCTGTATGCTATTAATGTTAGATATTATGTAGACTGCACTCTGAGTCCAATTACCCTTCAAAATTTAGTTTTAGAAGGAAAATAAAATCAATAGTACATCATAACTGAAAATCTGCAGTGAATCAGTGAATACAGTTCATCTTGATCAATAATTCTTATTTTTAAATTTATTAGCAAAAGGGAAGGTATGATCAGTAAAATTGGATTAAATGGGTTAACTGGGTTAAGAGAACTTTTTTCTTCCTTTTGCTTTGTTTCTTGTAGTTTTACTGTTTCTAGCATATTCCTTATTTTGTGCATGAGAACAATGAAAAGTTAAAGTAAAACTTTAATTTTGCTTTTTAGAATCACATTTGAAATTATGTAAAAATATTGTCCGTCTTCCTTTCAAATCTATCTCCTTTTCATTCTTTTTGTCTGCTTTTATGTATGTGTGTATGTGTTTGGTGGAAATGCATCATAGACTCAAATTTATTCAGTTCTGCTATAATACTGTTTTCTTAGAAAAAAGAACGGTAATAAAACAAACCCCCCCACCCAACCTGTTCCTCTTCAAGTCAGTGAATAGAAACAGTAAAGCTGATTTTATGTACATTCCTACACGCAACTTATTTTTTATGAGATCATATCGTGCTGTACCCTATAGATGACTGTCTCTGGAAAAATGTTACATGCACAGTTCTAAGCTGCTGTACGTATTTTGCAGTTTGCAAGCTGTCACATTACAGATAAATGCCACAAAATCCTACACCACATCTTTGAAGTTTTAGTTTTATTCAGATTAAGCAATGAGAATAATTCTAGTAGGGAAATATCCAATTCTGAACGCATGCCCTATAATATTTTCTATTTACTTAATGTATTATATTTTTATATATTATATATTTTCTATACTTAAATGGCTGGATTAATATACTAAATTCTTGTTGTGATAACTCTTGGCATTATTTTTAATAACAACTAAAAATTACCTTCAGAAAACTTCCTGCCTATAGTCTTCTCAGTGAGTGTGATTCTGAACACAGCATTATTAGACCAGATTGGAGATTTCATGTTACTTTGTGCATTTCAAGCCTTAATATTAAACACTTTTCCTTGCCTAGTATTAGTTTCATATGTTAATATCATTTTTTATTAACATAATACAAATATCACTTGCAGTACTACATCCTTCATTGCTAGCGGCTTTCATATCAAATGTCACAGCAAATTTTATTTTCGCTAATAGACTACGACTTGTACATTGTATTAGTGAAAGTGAACATTATTACAGGATGACACTAAAATTAAAGAACCTACTGTACAACAGCACGTAACACTCTGCTAAATTACCTACTCCCTCTGACCCACTCTCTATCCTATCCCACCCCACAAAATGCTATCAGAAGTTCTGTTAGATATTTTATTGCTTCTTTGGAGAAAACTTCACCTTTCAAGAACCTTACTATATCCATTGTCAAAATATCACATTATACAATTCACTGGAAGTGAACTTATTGCTAAATACCCATTAGGTTCCCAGGAGATGCCTTACATTAATTGTTTAGTGAAAGCACCCTTAGGCTATCGCTAGGGAAGAACATTAAATGCATAAAAAGAGAAGTTGACAGAGATCCCTGTAGAACAAGATACATCTACCGGCTTAAAACTTCTCCATGAAGAATCCTGCAAGTCGCTGTTCAAAATGATCTTTTTGGGGTTATTTTTCCACCTGCTCCTGCAAGCACAAATACAATTAATCTGAAAGAAAAATCAATGCTGCATCAGCAGAGTCTCCTTCAAAAGTGGTTATGAAAAGGCAAGCTGGGGGCCGTAAACAAGACAAAAAAACCTCAAAACATAAGGACATTGTTTTGGACCCGAGGTGTCTGTGTGGCTTGTGGAGATAATAACAAAGAAAAAAAAAAAGTTGGAGAGCAGAGAAACTGCAGAACTAATGCTACAGATGAAACAGAAACTAAGGAAAAAGATGGTCAGGAGAGATAAGAGGGAAAACGAAGACAAAAAGGAGAGACAAGGTGCTTAAATGAGCTGCGTATTCAAAAAAGTTGTATCTAAAATGTCAGCTAGCTGCTCACGAGCAAGAAGTCCAGTCCAGAAAAAAAGAGTAATGATTTTAACAGCTACGCACGTTATATTTTCCGATCTGCTACATCCTTTCTACCATGTCCCCTTAACATTGTTCGTTTCTCTAATATTGATAGCTGATAGATCTCCCCTTGATTATGCATCTAATACCATTTCATCTACCTTGCTATACCTTGTAGTTAAAACACCTCTGAAACGAACCTATATTATACCTTGTAATTTTCTCATCTTAGGAAAAGAGATTTTGGGGTTTGGTATTGCTGCCAAAGTACCACAAGAGGGGGCACTAGTTAAAGAAGACGCAATAATGTAACTTTTCTCAGGGTTTTTCTTTTTTGTCACTCATAAATACAGAAAAAAATATTCTCTTTCCCTGATGTACTAGAATGTGATGCTATTATGTTGAGAATATTTATTCCTATTGGGATAATTAATGGAAGAGTAGCTACCATGAAGATATATTGCAAAAAGGGACACAGAAGCTTGAGTGTCCTCAAAAGTAATTAGCAAAATAAAATTAAGTTTTTGTTCATATCCCCCTTAAGAAAAACATTTACCTAAGAGGAAAATAAAATCTTCTTTATTTTGGGCTGAGTCTTCAGATATGTTTGTAATCAACATTTGTAAACACGGGGCTCCTGGATATTGAGATGTGCCCATATTTTCAACCGTCGGTGCTTTGCAGCTTGTGCAGTCATTTGTCTTTGTAAAAAGTGCACACATATTATATTACTCTGAGTTTTGTTTTTATTTGGCACTCGTTTTGTGCAGGTGCAAATGCCTGCAAGGCTGTAGAAATCAAGCATATGTACTTTGACGCTTTATACTAGCTGCCTATCTTAGGGGCTTGTATGTCTGTACTAAACATGTAAGCACCTCAGTCTGTTCAGGATTTTTCTCCAAACAGCCCAAGGAGGTAGGAAGTATTGTTATGTCTAGTTTTATATTTGGGGAGCTAAGGCAACCAAAGTGTGGAAACACTTCAACTCCCAATGAAATGATTGGAGTCCAAGCTATCCCATATATGTGAGTAGCTGAGCCTGGATATTTTGCCCCAAACCACTGGAGACGTCAAGAAACTGAAATGAGTCATCCCCAGTCCTAAACTGGAAGATTAAATTATTTCCCTGTAAGCAAAATACCTGGCACCAAACTGCCTCTATTTTCATTTGCACGAGTTTTATCAAAGCGCAGCTCTCCAGGTTCAGGCTGAGCTACAGGGCTCTCACATCCCAAGTAACTGAGGAGCATTTAGTGGTGCTGTTCCTAACGCACAATGTGAGGAGACTCAGAGCTCACTTTTCCAGTTCTTCCAAGATTTTAAGGCTTTTTCTGCACTAAAGTTGCCGAATCTGGCTAAATACAGCACTGCAGACTTAATTAGGTTACTGAAAACTCCCTGGTGCAAGTTCCCACCAGTTCACCCATGTTAAAGATCTGGGTAAGTGAGGACAATGACTCAGGAAAAGATGCATTCTGTTTCCAGGTATTGTGGTGGGCTTTGTCCACAACCTGCTCCAGTCCGAGAACGATGATGCACCACTAACCAACTTCTAGCTTGGTTTACTGTGGAAGACCGACACCAAAGCAAGTTAATTTTGACATTCTGCACTGAAAACTGCTTCACAAACCCCTCAGTCCTCCATGTAGTGAGGGCAGAAATCTGAGCAAAGGATGGGAATCTCAAAAAGGAGAAGGAACCACTATGGATATTGAATAGGAAACTGTTCCTCATGGTGTGTCCGATCTCCAG
Source organism: Aramus guarauna (assembly GCA_013400195.1). Lineage (NCBI taxonomy): Eukaryota > Metazoa > Chordata > Aves > Gruiformes > Aramidae > Aramus > Aramus guarauna. Next base: position 464,206 of record VXBL01001508.1, on the reverse strand, counting down.
ACATGCTGAACAACACTGATGAACCCATTTCAGTGCCTGTACTGGGGGGTCTCATACGTTTCTGATGGTTGGATTAAAATAAGATTGTTTAACTCAGCACAGTTTGTCCTGCATGGAAAGTCACAAAAATGGCAAGCATCTCTCATGAAGAGGCACTAATCTCACGAAAAAGAAAGGAAAATCAGTGGTTTAATTTTTAGTTTTGAGCTTGAAGAGCAAAGAGTTAGCTCCCTGCTCTATCACAGATCATCCTTGTGATCTCAGCTAGACATCTCCAGAATAGTTTAAGGGATCATTTCACAGGCAGTTTGAATTGGATTAACTGTTCATTGCAACTGAAAGGATTAGGAGCTGTTCCCTCTCTCATTCACCGTGAGCCAGGCTTTATGTACATCTCATGACATGATAATATCAACTCAAGCCTCTTAAGAGGCTGAAAACTAACTCATCCAAAACGAAGCCAATTCTCGCTAGATTAGTGAGGTGAACTGTCTTGCTGTGCAATTGGGCAAGCAGCATTGAAAACTGATGGGAGAGAAGGATTACAACACCGGGCTTGGGGATGAGCACAGGGAGAAGACAGGGAAGCTGAAGCAGGAAGGTGGCCAGGCAGCTCTGACAGCAACAAGCCATGTCTTGGCTGCCTGTGAAACCCACCTGTGTTAGGCAACTAGGGCACATAATGGATGGAGAATGGGATGGACCCTGAGAATGGGAACCAACATTCTGACTAAGGGCTATCATCATCAGCCCGATGGGAATGTGAAGAGGAGGTTATCTTTCATCCTCACGGTGCTTTGGGAAGTTCATGGGCTGGATGCTCTGGCTAATCAGAATCAGCCATCCATAACCCTCCTGGAGTGAGGGATACTCCCTCACAAGTTTCCACTGGAAAAGGACATGAAGCCCTGGGCTAGGGATATTCACTCAGAATGTGGGGTACAGCTCTTCTGTCTATGAGGGCACAGTGTATCACCACTCCTACCTTCCCGATCAATCCCCTAAGCACCAGGGCATATTGGCATTTCCAGAAGGAGGTGATTTGATGAATTAGTTGTCAAGGTGCTATCAACTGAAATTTCTAAAAGGGGTTGATTCTATATCAGGACAGGCTACATTGTCCAGTGGACAACATTTTTTAATAGTGCCAGCAACTGAGCAAACCAGGGAGCACCACACTTGAAATGTGCTCCTATGGAGGATCTGTAAGGAGACTTTTGGAAGAGTTGCACATGCATCAAGCTCATTGTAAACACAATCCTTTTGACCAGGAATGGATATGGACATGCAAAGAAAACTTTGGCATGAGTTAGAAAAAAAGTGTGTTACTATATGATATTTGAGTAAAGAAATTAATGGTGTAAAAGCGCAGTCTAGAGGCTTAGTATGCTGTTTGCTGTTTAGGTGATATGCCGGATTTTTCCCCAGAACATAAAAGCACAGGAATCTGCAATCTGCATCAGACCGAAAGTCTACTTAACTTGGTGTCCTGCCTTCGAGTTGTCTCATAGAAGTGCGAACGGAAATGGACCGTATTCCCTGTCATGTTTTCCAGGATTCTGGGACTTTTGTCTGGGAATATTAAGACAGGTTATAATGATGCCTCTGATAGACTTTTCCTTCATGAATTTGTCTCATCACCATTTGAATCCACTCATCATTTGGTCTCCAGAGCATCCTGTGATGAGGATTTCTACAGTTTAACTGTGAATGGAAAATATAATTAATAGAATCATAGAATGGCCATGCCCAGCCGTATTTCATTTATTAGCATTCCCATAATCCCAAAGAACACTGTAACTTCAGGATGAGATGTGTCAGCCTGTACACTTCACATATTAAGCCCATTTTATTGTTCCCTTTTCCTGCACCCTCCTCCTGGTCCCACCATCTCAGGTGTGTGCGGGATAGTGCGATGATTTTTTTTCCAAGCAGGTAAGGCTTGATACGTGAGGCCACAAAGAAAGATTTCATGATATTGTGCATAAAGTGTTGACTTCTACCAGAACTCTGCCATCAAATGGTTCCTGATAGAGGACACATACCCTAGAAGGCAGCTCACTGCTACGACCCTTCCTCTATCATCTTGCCTGAATATACAATATTCTCAGTTACCTTTAAGTGAATTGATTTGTGGAATATCACACTTCAATATTAGGGAAAACTTACAGGTTTGGAAATGGGGGAGGAAAAGCAAAACTGCAGTGAAAGGAACCATTCTTACTTCCTGAAGTGNTAAAGATGGTTGCTGGAGCGTTTATATGTTAGTCATAAATTAGTATGGCTGGGACCAAACCAAGCTAATCTGGACATCTGTTTTGCAAACATCTCCCTGTTTAACCTATCAAAAGCAGGGGACCCCTGGACAGGGAGGAGATGGTGTGACCATATTTTGAATATAATCCAGCTTCATAGATGTCCTCTAAGAACAGCTAGTAAAGCAAGAACCTCAAGGGATACAGGTGGAAGAAGGTTTAATTTGTGCATCCCAAGAACCATATAGCTATTGACTTGCTGAATTGTTTCAGCACTGAGGCACTTTGGGGACACAATTACAATTAGGCACTGAGAAAAATTTACTGTTGAATATTAAGAAGTTGATTCAGTTGATCTAAATTTTCCTCATTTGGGGATTTAGAGACCTGAATTTCACGTACATCACTAGAAGAAACCCCTTCCTGCTATCCATTTTTCTGCTCTCTCTTCATGTAGAAACCTAACCCCAGCAGTAACCAACATGTCTGGTCTTCTGGGAGATTGCTGCCTGACCTCTCCTTTGTGCTTTTTCAATTTTAGACAAAGAACTACTTAAATTCAGAAAGCAAACAGCCAGAGTTCTACATCCTCTCTGGCGGGAGAGGATCCTAAACCACCTATCCTCCATTTCACAGAAGTGCCCTAATCAGCAGATGTTCTCAGAAAGAGAATCTGAAAATTACCACTCAATACTCAAGAATTAAGATGTCCTCAAGCCATAGGGAATCCAGGAGTCTGACTCCTGGAAAGGGGACAGAAATTAGGTGATGGATTCATCTCCCAGGGGTGTGCCTCTTAACTGTGAGCAAACCACAATTTTTAATTATGGGATAATTGTTCTGAAGAGTATAACTGTTGTTATTAGTATATATGTACATTTAGAGACAATGATCTTTAGTCTATTAGACATTTATTCTAACTTAGGTAGGGGTAGCTGAGCTCCTAACAATAGCCATGCATCTGCACAGGCATTTTGGTGCATGAAGTTATGTTAATACATCTGTTTCTTACCTAATGCACCATGAAAGTCTTAATGACCATGTAGTTCCTGGGCCAGTCTGGTGGTTTAATACTGATTTATTAGTAAATATAGAGCTTGGCTAAGTGAAAGGATCTTCTTGATTAGCTACAGTTCCAGGTGTACTATTTCAGTATGGTCATCTATATACCACACAGAGTATCTGCCACTTCTTCCTCTTGCTAGCCTACGTTTCTACTTCAGTGTAAAAAGTTGTAAAGGTAGAAGATTAAAAATGGACATTGTTCAGACTTTTGAAAGGAAGGGAGTTCATGATGCCATGTCACATTATCACAACTTCCAGCCATGTAGTGATAAATGTTTTTGACTCATTCCTCTGGAGAGTGGAGAGCTCACAACATTCTTACAATGTTGGCTTAAACTATTCCCATTGACTTGACTATGATTTTTCTGAAGGGTTTTTGGTTTGGGTTGTTTTTTTTTTTTTTTTTTTTTTTTTTTTTTTTTTTTTTTTTTTTTTCTTTTCTTTTTTTTTCCATAGAAAGACTGATTAATGGAAAAGACCTCTACTCTGAATTGTTTTTAACACCATGGTTTAATGACAAGCACAAATCAATCTAGTCCAAGTCCATGCAACTAATTAAGGGAGCGATTCCTTCAGAAGCAATGCTGGAGCAATTCTCCTGTTCCTTTTCTTTCTCCTGAATTGGCAATCATGTGGCTGAGTGATCAGGTGGATCGGAAAGGCACTGGATGAAAATTATGGCTGTTTTTTATCTCTTCTGCATTCAGAAGAACTATTTTCCTAATACCCTGCTTCTGATATTTCAGGAGCTCTGTGATGCCACAATGGAGACTGTTGAGAGCTGGTGGTTAGCATGGAATCTCCCCTTTCAAAACAGCCTTAGATTGCCTTAAATTCACTGTGAAAATAAATCCTTTGTTTAGGGCAGTGAAGCTTCTTCTAGCTCTGCATGCATCTGACACAGATACTTCATTTGGGCTTAGTTATACAGGTCTATGGTCAAGATCAGGCTTCCCAGGATTTCAGCAATGGAGGCTGATCAGGCAAAGACAAAAGCAAAACTTAGAGGCACATTTACAATGAACTTTGTAAAACATCCAGCTATTTTCCTTGAAAAAAGTAAACTGTACACTTCAGAGGGCACATTTCTCTACGGTAATGCTTATATTTGGGCATGAATTAATTTTTACTGTTAAATATCCACTTAAAGTGACATCTGAGAGAACCAGACTGGCAGAGTACCACAGACCTGAGACCAATTTCACCTACACCAACAGAATGAACCCCAGCCAGATGGAGAGATGTGGTTTCTTTCATCTAGACAAAACCATAACAGTAGATATTAGGAATATCTACCAATAACAGATGCTTCTAGTTTCTATGGATCTCAGCTCCAGGTCTTGTCCTCCAAGAAAACAAGTCTCTTGGACAATAGGATGAGGATTCATCTCACCAAATTCAAACATTTACAGGATAGAAATATAAATCTGTGGTACTCTTTACAATGTCTCTGAGTAATCAGTGGAAATATATAAACTCTCTAGGTTGTTACAGGTTTCATCTTAACTCAGGTGTCTAAAATAGGCCAAGCGAATCAAACTACAGAGCAGTCACTGCCACCAAGTATATTTTCTGCTTTTTATCTTCACTACTGCAGGAGAAAAAAACCTGGCTCCACGGTGCTCAGATTGGTAAAAGCTTTTAGGATTCAATCTGCTGCATAAAGAAAAAGAGAGAGGGAGAAAACAGTTGGTTTTATGTGGTATTACATACATTTGGCTCCATTTTCATATTGATTGTATATATAAAAAAGGGGAAAAGTAAATAAACATGAGGAGGATAATGTCCCAAATTGAGTTTTATCACAAGTGCCTCCTGCTGGGATTTGAGAGCAAAACCTTCCCTCGAGGGGACAGAATAATATCATTTTAGTTATGGCCATATTCTTCATTTGGAACCTCCTCATCAGCATGTCAATGCATGTTATTCACTGCTTGGAGAGACAATAAAATCAAAAGGCCCGTCTTTAGAAAGAAACATGCATGTTACCAACATTTACACTACAGAGATCTTGGCCCTTAATAAAACCTACATCCAGTAGCGAAGTTATCAAATGGAGTTGTGCTCATTTTCTTTTATACGCAATGAAGGGGCACAATATATCTTTACCAGCAGCTGGGAAATTAATGCTACAACTAAAATGACATTCCGCATCTCAATGAATGATTTCCTGTGGGGTTCGGATAGTGGCTGTGACGAGAAGAGGTGTGATAATGGATCTAAGTCCATAATGCATTTATCCCCAGGTGCACTTGCTCAATCTGTTCCTTGTGCAGCTTTTTGGGGCTTAGTAGGACTTTTAGAGTTTTATTTTGCTGCACGGAGGCAAATGGTTATGATTCACTTTTAAAAATCTGCAAAGGGGAAGGTTTCTGCGCCTGTGAGATTGTGTGGAATGAGATTGGACTTCTTCGCCATTTCTCAGAAAGGAAAGAATGGAGACTTTTTCCAACAGTAGAGCAAAACAGAGTTGTGCTACCATTTCTTTTTTAAGATAGGGAAACTGAGGCACACACCAGTAAACCTTCATAGGCAGAGGCAGATTGCTAAAACCCAGCTTCTCTCCTGTGCCATCCCTCGGCTGCAAGGAGAACAACACTGCAGGAAAACACGTCTTCTTTCACAGCTCAACTGCAAGTCATTTCTAGGCATGTTTTGTATCAAGGTTTACCTGTATTAATAATTGAAAGAGGGCTAATACATGATTAATAAATATTATAAGGATGTTACAGTCCCAAGTAACATTTCTCAAAGAGGACAGTAAGAGCTCCAGCAGATCTTTTAGGTGGTAGGTTGTATGTCAGGAGTTTACCCCGTTATACTATTCAATAATCTGTATGAAGGAATTAAGCAGTTTTGAAAACATCTCCCTAAAAGCTGAATTATAATGCAGTGGATTTGTCTTCTCTGATGAAGGAAAATATACAGAGAGGCAGAACAATGTTTTGAAAGGAAATACAGAGAATCTTAATCAAACACATCAGGCTGATGGATGATTATAAGTTGAAGATGACTGTGGGGAAAAAAAAAAGAAAAAGCTGTTTTATGGCTTATACTGTCTTTCTTAAAGGAGAAACAACTCACCTGTTTTGCTCTCATTTCATTTAAGGCAGATTATTTCCAGCCACGTGGACTGCCACGTGATTATTTATCTCTTCAGTATTATCAGTAAATAATGTTAGTACACTATTATCACAAGTGCATACACACTAGATAGCTCTATTGCAAAACCATTACTATATTCTACTATCAACCTTAGTGCTATTGTACCTCTGAAAACTGAGATGTGAAATTTCTGGGAAAAGGGAGCTTAAGGTTTTTCTGGAAGGTCCCACACAGGAGCACAGCTACCTGTTGGCTTGGAAAACCGCACAGCCCCCATCAAAGCAGCAGCAGTGGGAGAAGAAAACACAAATCCTGTGTAACATCTACCTTTGGGTTCGCATGGTGCTGAGTGCCGTACAGACACGGGTCTGACACACCCAGCCTTGCAGGCTCAGTGCTGGAGATGGAGAGGTCTAGAGCTGGTGGCATGGAGAAGTCACCCGTTTCCCCGTCAGGCTGCCTTGGTCCCGGCATGAGCTGACTCCCTCGGCAGCGAAAACTCCTGTCTCAAAATCCCCCCACGGTCCATGTGCTTCCCCACCTGCCCGCAGGAGGCTTTCCGAAACTGTTCTAGCGGGGGAGATGCTGAACAGCTAAAAACTAAGGCTCCTTCTGGACTTCCTACCTCCTGAAATGCCCTGGGATTGCTTGGGAAAGTGTTGTAAAAAGGCGATATACAGCCCAGGTCCCTGCTGCTGGAAGTGCGGTCTGAGCCGCTCTCCAGAAGGCGGAGTAACTCCGACAATCCAGGAAAGGGAACAGCTTCTGCTCCTGTCCCCAGCCCTGCAGGAAAAAAAGAAAAGAAGTTTTTATGGAAAAAAAAAAAAATCTGCAATTATCCAACACCAGACAACTTTCTGAATCCAGCTCACCTAAGCTTTTTTTTTTTCCTTTTTTTTCCTTTTTTTTTTTCCCCCCCACTCCACGAGCAAAACGAATGCTGCAAGCAGTCGCAGTGCTAATGGCCTTTTTTTTTTCTTTTTTTTTTTT
>VXBL01001508.1:307443-454053 GCA_013400195.1 Aramus guarauna | reverse complement strand
TTTTTTTTTTTTTTAACTTGTCACTGCAATAAAGTTGGCTGTGGCTCTGGGGAGTCCTCTGTAAAGTACAATGCCCTGGGCTATGGGAGATGGAGCCCTCAATAACTGATATGAAAGGTCCTTAATTAAGCACTTAGCATTTCAAGGCAGTTATCACGGCTAGCCCACAGACCGAGCTGGCAGTCCGTCACCACCGATAGGCCACCTAGATGACTAACGTGAGTTGAGTCGAGTCTTTTGTACTTTAGGCGAGGAGCCCCGAGGCACAGGCTGATCTGGTGACCCTCCCAGATACACGTTCTCTGCCGGAAGGAATGGGATATCGGATGTGACAACACTGCAGACGGGGAACGTGGGTTTTTTTCTTTCCCCCCCCTGAAGAGCAGGGATTGAGGAGAAAGTTAGAATGACAGTGGCACTTTCTTGGCTCTGTGCGGTGGTATGAATATGACCAAACCAAATGAATGAATAATTATGAATGTATTATGAAAACAGAAGGGAAAACCCTGTTGCTGTGGTGCATTCAATTATTTCACCGATTACATGTGGCCATTGGGAAGTTAACTAAGAAAGAGGCTGCTCGTCCCCCCAGTACCGCTCTCCTTCCCGTTCTCTTTGTAATCCTCTGGACACGAGAGCGTCAATATTTCAGGGGAAGTTTATCTTTATATTAAGGAGAGGGGGAAGACTTTTGTGGCATTAAAATGGAAAGGGTTAATGGAATGAACTATAGATTAAATTGTAAAGCAATCAAAGAAAACCAAACACTTTATAGCAGACAACCATCTTCTGGTGTTTGGGTCTGTGTCAAGCCATGGATGTGGAAAATTAAAGCCATACTGAGAAAGGAAATGAACCATGTCTAATACATCCCCAGCAATAAAATGTTTTCACTAGGACTGTAAAACTGTGGCTTACATTAGGAAAAAGAAAATCAAACTATATGTCAATTCCACATCATGGGACATGAAGTGTCCACAAAAATTTATATTACTATTTAGAAGTGTTTCATTCTGGTGTTTTATTGTGATTGGATGCGCCCTTCTCAGTATCTTTTGACTGGTATGAAAATGATTTGAACTACTTTTTTAGCATTTATTTTACATCTATTACCTGTTCTATTACTTTTTATTATTTTATTGTGCTTGTGTAGAGGATTTTGCACAGTTTTCATTATAATGTAACATTAAGTCAATTTATTTGTGTATTACACGCTGTATAATTGCACCTTTTTTTGTGGAACAATTTGGATTTCATTATCCAACAAATCAGCAGTGTTACATTTTGAAAAGCTCTTGTTAGAAATCAAGTGCATTTTCCAACTAAGACAACAGAGGTCAAGTTTGCACCAAAAAGGGAGCAGAAGATTTCTTGCCTAAAACACTTGGGCAGATGGGGAAGGTCATGGTGGAAACAGAAATATTCATGTCTTGGAGAACATATTTAATTACTATGGTCCAGATCAATGGAGATCAGTATTTGTAAAAAGGGAAATAGTATGGAACAAGGTGGTCTGACATGGCAGAGGTTTGAAGAGGAACAAATCAAGGCAAAACCAAATGGGTGCGGGGAACTTGTCAAATGTAACAGCATTTTTGTTTAATATTCTTCTGAATCATTCTGTTCCTTAATTTACAAGTGCCATAAAGAGTATAACTAACACAGGCAAAGCGAAGTGTACAGCTGTTTGTGCAGATCTGCTTTGCTATCATTTATCAGGCTGAAACCTTTCATAAGAGGTGACACAGCAGCAATTGCGTCTCTCTCAAAGGTGAACTGACAGCCCCTCTGAAAAAGAAATGCAAAGTAACTTTTTAGATAACACACCAAGAATGAAAATAGATGTGAAGATGGAAACCTTCAGGTTGTTTTTTTTTTTAATCTGCCAAAATTGCTACCTGGATCCCTCAGTTCTTCTCTAGTAGTTATTACAGCTTCACTCAGAAAAGTTAAAATTAGCTCATCAGTAAATAAATGAGTAGGTTGTACCCTGAAATCCTCATGTTATGAGGAAACCTTTCCACTCTCAGTTAGACCTCCTATGTCATTCAAGTGTCCTGTCATGACACAGTGGGACCACCAGTTTTCAGAGGGGTGTGATTTCACTCCTTTTTCTTTTCTGTTTAGCAGGGCCTTTTTATTGAAGGTATTGGGTTTACAGACAGGGATTTATGTTTGTGTGTGTCTGTACCCTGCTGACCACAACCGATCTACAGGATCACTCGACCTTCCATGAGCAATGAGCTCTCAAGGATTTCCAGAAATGAAGGAAACAATGAAAATAACCTGCTTTTAGTGCTTTAAATGTTGTCAGCTTTTATGTGGAATTGAAATCCCTTCAACTGAAATGGGTGCAGAAAATGAGAAATAGAAGGGTATTTTGAAATGCATTTTTTTTTTCTCATATTGCAACTATTTTGCTGTTGATAGATTTATTTCTCTAAAATATTTTTCTGACAGACCTTATGCTCTGTACTGAAATTCCTTAAGGAAGATGTGAGTAAAAGCAAAACAGATTTGGATGCTTTTTTAAATGTAACACTTTTTCAACAAATTGTCAAGTTCACTCTTGAGCTGTGGTTTAAAGTCTTCACCTGCTTCATGGTAGCAGATGAATCAGAAAAAAAAAAAAAAAGCTGAGTATTTCAATTACCAATAACACCTTTTAACTCAGTTCTTTAATTCTCTTTTCTATCACAACTGGCTCAGAAGCTCTACTACAGAAAGCCTTGTTTACTTCAGCCTCCCTCCCCAACCACACATCAAATCGCAACATATTTCAACACCTCTCAGAGGTTAAACAAAGGACTGAGGACTACAGCAGAACAATGCAGAGTTACTGCCCAGTAATAAATATTTTTTCATTTCTAATGTCCATCATTCAGGATCTGGACTGTTTTGGGTGTTTTAGGAAAAATTTCTTCACTGAAAGGGTTATCAAGTGTTGCAACAGGCTGCCCAGGGAAGTGGTTGAGTCACCACCCCTGGAGGCATTTGAAAGATGTGTAGATGTGGTGCTTAAGGACATGGTTTAGTGGTGGACTTGTGAAGGTCTTTCCCAACCTAAATGATACTATGATTCTATGAAAACAGATTTTTTTTCCCCCTCCTTCTTTAATGCTTTACTTTATTTTCGGAGAGCATTAACATCTTTTACAGGCTGAGATGAACTCTAAAGCATAGACACACAAGAAGTACTTTCCATACCAAATTCTGGTGCAATGCTAACAAATGCTTGTACTTGGGCCTGAAAAAAATGTCCGACTCCTGCTTCCAGACAGAGATCAGTGAAAACCTTCACTTCTTTCTAGTAGATGGTCACACAGAGTAAGCAGTGGAGTAGTCACCTCAATCACTTCAAAACATATTGTCAGAAACCAAGTTGAGTAGCTGAGTGAGCGATGATCCGATGTGTTTTGTCTCAGTTCCTCAGTTTCCCACAAACTTATTGAGTGGGTCGTTTAAGCACTGAAAGCCAGAGCTTCAAAAGCTTTTTAGATATTTAACAATCAATAACACCGAGGTTTTTGGCTGTTTCCTTTCCTTAGCTCAGTTTCCACATGTAAAAGGGTAATGGAGTTTTTCTCTGACTCCTGTTTGAAATTCAACCATGATCCTAAAGAATGTTAAACTTTTGTTGTTGTTGTTGTTGTTTGGTTTTTTTTGTGGTTTTTTTTTGTTTGTTTTGTTTTTGTTTTTGTTTTTTTTAATGGGCAAGGCCTGAACAAGTATCACTTCCATTCAGTAGCAAATTGCTTATGTCCATTCAGAGTGACAAAAACATGCTAGCATAACAGTTCTCAGATCTCTTCTAAAAAGAAAAATACAAGCATGGTAGCATACTACAAGCAAAGAAGGAAACTACTTCAAAATGAATTATTGTTATTATTTTTACCTCTTTAAATTCTGTGACAAAAACTTGCTCTTGTTGAATTCATAGCAAATGCTCCCTAAATCCCGTGGAAGGTTTGCTTGATTCTGATCAATAGGAACAACCCAGAACCTCAGAAGAGAGGAGCAATTCACCAAAAATGCTATAGAAGAGGGGGATCAGCACCAACATTTGCAGTACAGAGTGGATAGTCTAGCAGCTAAACATCTAGATAATTTCCAGAGTGTTTAACTTTAGGTACACAGATCAAAAATACTTACTTTAATATTAATGGCAAACTATTAAAGCTTTGCACTTGATTTGCTTTAATGATTACTTTTAATCATGTAGAGGTGACATTTACTAAAGACGCTGCATGAAAGTATGTAAAAATATCAAAACAAAAGGATCTTCTTTCATATATTCGACGTGGATTTAAGTTCATTTTTTAAAAGTTTACTATTCTTACTCATAAGAACTTAAATGCTAATACTTTATAGCAAAGTAAGTAGGACTAATTAAATTTGTAACTATACATTTTTATATTTATAAATTGAATTTCTATTTTATTACAGTTTGGATGACATTTCTGTCTTTTAAAACATACCTGATGGCACAGTATCCAATTCTGAAACCATTTTCTTTATTAAAACAGAAATACCACCATGTACAGAACAACCCTGTGTGACATCAGGAAAAACCCAAGGACAAGATCACAATATTGGACTGCAAAGGACCAGGTGTTTCATCTCCTGAAGAAATGGTCAACTGTATAATAGGTGTCTTGTTTAGAAGAAACCACAAAGTCAGCTGTGCAGCCTATCATACACTGTTGGGTTTAAGACACTTTCTCATACTTTATAGCAAATAGGAGGTATTTCTTATACAGATTGCTGTGCATGACCAAAATTTTCAGCCATAATATGAGAAAGTGAATATGGGAGAGTAAGAACATCACCAAAAACCAGTAAGTCTCCAATAGCAGGGAGTTTGTTGATTAAAATTATGTGATAATCCTAGGAAACATGATGTTCCCTGTGCTAAAAGAAGATACTTCCCTCCTGCCTGCAAATAATATAACATAAAATAAAATGAAAAATGAAAATTTTCCAATGGGACCAATGAAAAAAATTGTCTTAGCATTCCAATTATAAGAATAAATTTTAACCTGAACCTCTAAATGTGAAACACAAACTAGGTACACAATAATAAAATGAGAAGAGGAAGTACCCTGCCTAATTCCTGTCTCCAGCACTGCACAGAAATATGAAAATACCTAAGCTGACAAAGACTGGCATTTCTCAATTGTTGTCAAAGTAACAATTCTGTCATATAACAGCTCCCAGAAAGTGCAACCTCCATTATTTTTTAATAAGCTTGGTTCATGAAGTATTCCTGTTGATTTCTCCACACCTTGAGTAAGTATTTATGACCATAAATGCTCCGAGTCTTTAATGGGCATTTGTAGTAGACGCAATGAAGTTACCCCAGAGATCTCCCATTATCTTTACCAGTATTTTTTCTTCCATGTTCATCCATTTCTGCTCTATATTTATCTCAGAAAAGCATCTTGAGTCCCAAAGAAGTGTTTGATAATAAGAATTCATAAGCAATGACTTATGCATAAGCAATGACCTATTTACATGCAATTGATTCTGTGGGGAGAAGGAAACTGAACCTGAGATGACAAACTGCACGACACATTGAAGACCCATTTAATTTACATACCTAATCTGGGGATGGATTCTGTACACTGAAATTCAGTTTGGCTTTACTGTCTATTGCCCCCTTCTAGGAAAAACTGTTATTGAAAAGTCCTTAACCGAGCACTCCTGATCTAGTAAATCAGAAAAACCTTCACTTCTATGACTCCTTCACCTTTTCCCTAGGCAGGGCATCTGCAGTGGAGTAGGATTTTATTGGTATTTATGTGGAAAAAAAAAAAAAAAAGTATATGAAAAAATGTTTCCAAGTGAAAACAAGAGTTGAAGGTTAGGCTGGGTGTACTGTACCGTCTTTGGTTAGAAGTTCAGGTGCGCCTGTAGCAGCAACAAAATCAACAAAACCCATTTTTCTTCTGCCCCATATTCCCCAGTTTCTCATTAGTTGGTTACAAGTGTTGCTGAAGGTGAAGAAGAAAAAAGCCCCAAACTGCTATGACAAATGAAATTAGCATAGTGAAGGTTCAGATAAAGAAGAAGCAGGTTTTCTCGACGCAGGGTTTTATAATTATAATTATTTTATTTTATTGTTTGCTGGGAAGAGTCAGGGTTTCGAACAGTACTGGCACGTAGCTATTTCCTCTCTTGTGAGAAAGATGGGAGATGACATGTCAGTGCAATTCTTTGTCAGAAATATACATCTGCATGAAGAGAGTAGAGTTAAAAATTTAATCTGCAAAGCTATTTAGAGAGTGGATAGGCCTTGACAGGCCTCCCAAATGTATTAAAAGAACAAGAACAGCAGAGTTATGGAAAAAAAAAGCTGTTGCAAGCAAACAGAATGAAACTAAGCTTTCTTGACAGAATCAGTTTGCCAAATGACTTTAAAATTGCACTATGTCTTGTAGTTTTTTTCTTAAATAGATTTTAATTTAAATGTGTAAAGCAGAAGAAACTTGCTTAACTTCAGAGACCCGCACAGCTTTTCCTTAAAAAAGAAGAGAAAAGGACCCTCACAGTGATGTTTACTCGGGTCATGAGACTGATGAAGGAAGGATGGATGGTTTTGAGGTTGAGCAGTAGCTTGGGACCCTGGAGAGCTGGCTTCAGTTCATGTCTATACATGCGTGCGACTTTATGCAAGTTATTTGATCTTACTGGACCCATTTTTGCAAGCATCTAAATATTCTGAAATTTGGGTTCCTATGTCACTGAAGTACACATGGAAATGATACCCTCTTTACCATGTGCATTCCTGCCTGTGAAATGAAGACGTGCTATTTTCTTCATTGGTCTCTTCTGCATGTATAAAAAGCCTTTGAGTTAGGGCAGCTATATTTAGGTGGTAGTCATCTTGCCTAAATAAAATTGTCTAAAAGTTGGACATCTATTCTAAATCAGTCGTGACTTTTTCTGCAGTCGAGGCAGGCATCTCCAGAGACCAATTCGTTCTATCCATTTTAGATATACCTATTAGAACAGGATGAATCACACTCTGAAAAGCTCTTTCTTTCTCCATTGCCTGTAGAAGAAATACTGATGACTGTTGTAGACTTTTACATGGCTAAAACCAGGAAAATTTTACATAGTTAAAGACAATTCTATTGTCCATAACAATAGAGTACTCAGCACAAAGACATTTCTAAGAACTACATTAAAGTAAACAATACAAACCAGGCAAGTCTTAGATATTTGACAACTGGTTCTACTCCCTTGAAGCCAAACCTGTACCTCCCACATTTACAGCCTAGCACCGCAGAAACGTTTACGCAGTTCTGGACATCACACGCTTGATATAATCGCATGGATTCGCTGGCTGGAAGGGAGCCTTCAGGGCTGTCCTGCAGAAGGGTGTCTGCTTCATGGCATGGACAAAGTAGAGGGCAGCCCTAACAGATGTTTTGTTCCTTGGCTCCTCTTCCTGTGCCATATACGTGCCTGACAACATTACTTGAAGCATAAGATTTCAGTACTGAGGAAAAAAGCACTTCACAGTTGTAATTAGAGCAACTCTGCCCACATGTAACTACTGACCATGAAAAATGAAGTCCATATGCTGCTGAATGACCTCAGAAGACCTTTCATAAAACACTTTGTTGATATGTAACTATATTGCTTTCAAAGTAGTGCGTAGATTGGGGGAAAAAAAAAAAAAAGTCCAAAGCTAAGTTCTGGATGAAATGAAACACTCTTCTGCTCAGAAAATTCTCTTCTACAAGAGACAGTAAGAGAGCAACCTGCATGTGCTAGATGCTACTCACCAGTTATTGCTACACCTTGGAAGCCTCTGAGAGAATTTTGGGATGAGGGAGGTGTAGGAACCCACAGAGAACAGGATTAAAGTGTACATAAATATGTGTGGCATTCCACACAGGTGAACCTGCAGGCATACAAGTGGACTCAATGAAGTTGATGAGATTTTATTATAAGTTTTAAACTATTTTCTTTTTTTTATATATATAATCAAAGAATGCTACTTTCAAGGCTTTATTTCAGTAGAAAGCAATCAGTCATTAATATTATTGCTAATATATTTGCTCTTGTCCCAGGTTTACCTGAATTCTCAGTTTAAGCTATCAGTATGGATGGCTCACGTAGTTCACACAATACTGATGGTTCCTGTTCTCTTGTGGAGTGATTCTACTTGTGACAGGGAGGTGTTGTAGTAGCATCTAGATTTGCAGATTCTAAAGCAAAACTATAAAATAACCTGATCCTCTCCATAAGGGAGATCTAGAAATGGCACACTAGGTTTTGAATTGGAGATTAAATATTTCATAGAATAATGGACTGCCATTAATTAGATATGTTTGCTCAATGTTTACTTAACTGTGAAAAATACATTTTTTGTTTACTACTTGTTGGTAGAACCCATTTTGACTCCTGTTCATATTAGGGGTGGCTGTATTTTGAGTTCTCGCATGGAGTCAACTGAAAGAAGAATTTCTGGTCAGTGAAAGTGTCTGTGCATGGGCAAAGGTTTAGTTGTATCTCCTGGTGAGTGTCCCGTACTTCAAGGAAAATAAAGGAAGCAGTTGTCCCAGTGGTTTTCATAACATACTGGAAGAGTAGAGGGCTCTGGAATGAAACAGGAGTCCCACATCTGCTAGTGTACCAGATTAAGATCAGATGTCTGGGAAATGGCAAAAATTAATCAGAAGGTCATAGAATTTGTAGAGAATTCTGCTCGTTAACGCACAAGGTAACAACGATTGAGTGACTTACACTTTAACAGCCTCTAAGCTATGTTTTCTCTTTTCTTTGTGTCTTCTTTCTTTCTATCTATCATCCTTTCTCATTTTCTTCTTTTCTTAAAGAACAGTAAGGAGTTTTTTACCACCGTGGCTTCCATCAAGTGCCAGTTCAGCCACGGTATTTACAGATTTGTAACCAGTGAAGCTCAGCTACTCGGTGAAGTGCTTGAGGAAAACATTGTCTTTTTATGCTTTATTTCTGTGCCTTTTGATTCATGGATTAGGGGGTCATAAGCAGGTCTTGTTGACAGGAGGAATAGGTCTGCAAAGAAAGAAAAAAATGAAGCATCACTTCTTCATTCCCAATCCCATATTTTGCTAATGTTGTAATTTTTGATATCCATAAAAAGGAATGTGGAAGAAGGGAGAAGGAGTATATCTAGTTTCTTTTCCATTATCATTCTGATCTTATCTATTTTAAAAAATATTTACAGTATATTCAAATACTGCATTTTAATCATGCAGATCATTTTAGCACAATGTAAAATACATCATAAATACTTAATGTTTTAATATATAGCAAAAGTCCAAATGAAATTATTGGAAATTAAAATAATAAAAACATTTTCATTCTTTAACAATGAACTGTTTAATAGCCCTTAATAAGATTTTTACTTTAAAGACTTGGATTTTTGATTCAGATACAGTTTCCTTTTGTATTCTGACTTAGACATCTTGTTTTTTTCCGAATGCCCAAACTACCTAGAGGATATATTTAGTTTCCTATGCTGCCGTGATACCATAGCAGAGTCAAAATTACAAGAATACATTGTATAAAAATAATACCAAGACTCCCTGAAGAGAAGGGTAGGGGAAACTAAATGGATTACATAAGCAAGGGGAGGATGTAGAAGGTGGAGTAATTGGGAAGAAAATGCAGAGACCTGTGCCTTAACCGTAAATGACAGGAATGCAGACAGTATTATTTGTGGTTATAGCAATGAAATAGAGATTTAAAGGAAAAGCTGGAGGGATTTTGTATGTGATACATCTTGGAAAACACAGGAACCCCTGGATTTGGTGTCTAAATATAATAATCAGAAGACATAGAGACTTTATTCTTTTTCTTCAGCATGGTGCTGGGTAAATTTTTAATTTCTTGGAGACAAGGTTTTCTTAGGTAACTTCAGAAATACACTCTCTCTCTTAGCCTGTAGTTTAACAGCAGAGGTTGCTAAGAAGTCACTGTTAAATTACTTTTTTTGCCTCTAGAGAGTGGTTTGTCTCATCCTGAAACAAAAAAACCCCAAGGTCTATCAAATGATCTACTGTTGGAAACACCTATTTGTTTCCTTTGAGCATAAAGGAGCTTTGGGTGATGATACCTGACCTAGACATACGATTCAGTTGAACTGTGTCCTTTATTTCACCCTGAATCCTGTCCCAGGTGTATACAGCTAATGCTAAAGACATCTGGTTATTGTGAACTTATGCCTCTTCAAGTTAGAAAATAAAATAATATTATGAAACCAAGAGAGTCTTTTAAGGATCCTCACTTAAACATGGCAGCACTGTGGCTGTTGGAAGCATGATGTCATGTCAAGAAGTCTTATTCCCTTCTAGGAATAAGAAGTCAGATGGTAAACAAACAACAAGGTTTTAAGAAAAACTTGCTTTGGAATAGATAACCTCTTTCATTGTCAAGGACTTATCATTGAAGATACTTAATAAGAAAATGATATAGCCAAAATATTAATACACAGAACATTAATACAAGCAAGAACTTTGAGAAAAGGGGCCTGCCTTTGATTTTAAATGTTTCCTAGGCATCAATATGTCAGTCATTATTACTTTGTACATAGCTAGAATGCTGGTTATGGTACTACAGCAGCATACTTAATTTTTAGTTCTTCTCATACTGAAGTATGAGTAATCCTCAGTAATCTACTGGATCTAGTTGTTGCTCATTCATCCCCTCTTTATTTGTCCAAGCTTTTCTTTGCTTGGTTTTATCACAAAATCCAGAAGTGGAAATACAGCAGGATATGGGAACCAGGCAGGCAATTGGGAGAAAATGCAGTAACTCAAAGTGCAATTTAGCTGCTATATTTTAATAGAAGTTTTGCAGAAATCTGAAGTAGTGGAAAATGTTAGAAAGTCTTCAGCTAATAAATTATTCTTCAAAAAGTAGAATCAGACCTTGATGAGAGTTTGAATAATCTTTGAAAGTATACCACTACAGCCATGCAAAAATGATGATGACCGATTTTAAGTAGTACCATCTATGAATAAATAGTCTGCCTCACCATTGACCAAGCTTATGCCTCTCTAAGAGACCTAAAGATATTACAAATCATGTTTGTCTGGATGCAACATTTCATGCTTACAGAAACTCATACACTGAATGCCTTTGTAAGACTTCAGGATGTAAAATATCCTCAGGCCTTAGTTCCTATTGAGGAGTAATAATGTATCCCTTGCATTTAGAAGCCTATGAAGGGCATAATTTTTATTCCCAGTCTTAGCCTTTAGGTGTCAGATTAATAGGGTGTAGAAGATTTAAAAGTAGCATCCTGAGGCCCTGGAAGCAGGATTCATCTAACCTAATTTTAGCCATCTAAAATTTAGTGGCTCACTTTAATAGCCCGCACATGCTGTAGCTCCTAGTGCCATCTGAGACCTAAGAGTTGCAGTTGGAGTCCAGGTGGAATACTTCAGGGTATCCCAAATGGCACTTAAATGCTCGTGCCTAGCCAGCTGACTACTCAGTGTCTACTTCATATTAATTACCTAGGATATGTTTCAGTTCAAGATTAATACACGGAAATTTTGGTGTTTGCAATGTAGGTGTTTGCGTAGGTACTGCATGTCTAAACTCCCACTATTCATAATGGGAATTCAGTCAATATAGTTCATTTGCCTAAAACTGTGAATCTAGTGCTATTTGAGATGACTGAGGCTATGTCCCACAATCTTGTTTTTCCAGATCATGGCTCTCCTGTAGGTCCTGTACTACATCCACCATAACCATACAGATGTCTCAGATATCCTTGGGCAACTCTAATGTGGTTATGCAAGTGAAGCAATCTTCAAGAGGTTCTTGGGAGCTTTTCTGCTGGCTAACTGGAGATAGCTATTCATTAAAAGGGGAGCTTAGTCATGTAGGGATTAATTCCCCTTAATACCTTTGTTTGATATAACACAGGGTTTATGGGACATGTACTTAGACCTCGTAATCATATGTGATAATTTCCTGGCCTCTGTTTATGCCTTGCTGAGTGCCCATGACCACGGTTATTTAAAAACTGTAAACGTGAATATTTTTCTTTATATTCAGACAAGTCCAAATGTATTTTTTCACCAATGTTTGCAGACAACACCATGTGTTCTTCTTTCTCTGAGTGTGTCATAAATGATCATGTTTTAAAAGATGTTTAGTAGTATTCCCATGTCACTGCTCTTGAGCAAAAAATCTTGGGAATCTGTTTAGCCACACCTGAAAATTACAGAATCACAGAATCACAGATTAAAATTAAGCAGATTGATTCAATCAAGATATAATTTATTAATATTCCTTGTTAACACCAATTAAACTCATCTACTGCAGATATTTCTTCCATCTATAATCTAAAAATCTCAGAAAAAATCTGTTAAAAAATATGAGGATCATACAAGATTATGGAAAAGTAAAATTGCAAACAGGGGTAAGATTGTCGAAATGGAGAAAGGAAGAAGCTCGAGTATTCAGAAGGGAAAATGACAGCATAGAACAGCATAAAATGATAAAGGAAAAAATAGAGAACCACCCAGGAACATCAAGAAGGCTGATCATTTTCCCCTTTGACTGATCAGTTTGAGTGTCTTATTGGTGATGGTGAGCATACCAGTACTTAGAGTCACAGCTCATTAATCTCAGCTATCTTTTGTGTTTATTTAAGCAATGGATAACTGCTTTTTACTTTTAAGCTGTTTCTATTCTGTATATTGGCATACATGTTTGCTCACAGGTAAAGGTGGCAAAAGTAAGTGACCCAGAGAAGGAGACATAATTACTGTTTCACTAAGAAGTTGCATAGGCTCTCGCTTTCTCTCCCTTCATAGAATCAATCATAGAATCATAGAATCACAGAATGGTTTGAGTTGGAAGGGACCTCAAAGCCCATCTAGTTCCAACCCCCTGCCATGGGCAGGGACACCCTCCACTAGCCCAGGTTGCCCAAAGCCCCATCCAACCTGGCCTTGAACACTTCCAGGGATGGGGCCTCCACAGCTTCTCTGGGCAACCTGTGCCAGGGCATCACCACTCTCACGGTGCAGAATTTCTTTCTAACATCTAATCTAAATCTACTCTCCTTTAGCTTAAACCCATTACCCCTTGTCCTGTCACTACCACTCCCTGATAAACAGTCCTTCACCATCTTTCCTGTAGGCTCCTTCAGGTACTGGAAGGCTGCAATTAGGTCTCCTGGAGCCTTCCTCTCCCTGCTTTGGTGTATAGCTCATGTATAGTTGTGTTTAAGTACTGGCATGGGTTCAAACATGTATGATGCTTGGTGAATTGGTGCCCAAATAGTTACAACCAATTGGACTGCTAAAGGGGAAAGAAGCAAATCAATAAATACATTTTTTTAATCCTCTGGCCGTCAGTACTATTTCAGTGTATTTAAAGCAAATATTCAAAGAAAGGATTTCAACTCTTGTATCTGCTGCTACCTATCTCTTTCACAGGTACTCTGCTCTTTCAAGAAGCTCACTGGCAAGATTTGGGATTTTCCTAGGGAAATCAGCATGCAGGAGAAGTTTTTTTCTTGGGGTAGCACACAGGAAATGCTAATGGAAGAATGTGTTACGATTCCAACCCTCACAGAAAAATACTGAAACTTTAACATATGTTTTGGTATTTCTAGAGGATGTTTCTTTGGACTGTCCTCGATTGTCTCTACAAGAAGATTGATTCCAAGATATTTCTTTCATAAAGTGTATTCAAAACACAGCTGAAAAAGCTTACACTGCTGTTTTCTCTACCTAAAAGATTAAATATTGTATCCAGGAAGTAAGAGATCCATTTTTGTTTCCTCCTCTGCCCATTTTTCTAACATTATCTAATTAAGCAATGACTAATAGCCTCTTTGGAGGCAATTCCTCAATTCTTCTAGCAAAGCCATTCTACCTGTCACAAAAGAATTAAGGAATAACTGAGACAAAGAGTAAGCTTAAGAAAGGTGCTAGCTCTCTATATTTGTTCAGGCACTTGGCCAGGATGGGGAGAGGAAAAGTGTTTAAATTAACTCCTCTATTTTTACCTGAAGTTCATTACGGACTTTTGAGATGATTCCATAAAAAGTTTGAACTGCTGCAAGCGGTTAGGGACAGTAAATTTACACACTGCACAGCTGAATCGGGAAAAATATAGAAACCACTTGAGGCTGCTGGATTTTGAGGCTACGATGTGGCTGCTGTGTTTTATCAAAAGCCTGATCCAGTAAGCGTGCTGGATTTTGCCGTTTGCTTAAGTTTCTTTCTTGACAGAAGTGAACGAACACCACTTTGTGATCCTGGAGGAACCTGCAAAAGATCAGGGTGCCCAAGAAGATCTGGTACGTTGAGACTGAATCCTTTCAGAGTTCCAGATCCTAAGTGTTAAGCACCTGAGAAACTTTAATAAATGGAGAGAGGATCTGATAATGACTAATTTAGAATTAGGTGCATGAATTTTGTTGGTATCCCACCATAAGTATCTGTGCTTTACTCACAGACTGGGTCACTGTCTGTGTTTATCTACTGTGAAAGTGAGGTAGAATAATAAGACCATCAGAGAAAAGAAGGACTGGATAGCAATTCAGAGGAAAAAAACCTATATTCAGTACATTAATCTGTGTGTGTGTTTGCTCATGAGTTATTCACAAACGTACTTAATTTTTCAGCAAATCCTTGTGCTTTGTTATTTGTGCTGTATGATGGATCAGCTAAGTCATGAGATCCTTACTGAAATGAATTGATGTTTGTAGAATGTTTCTGCTTCCATCCAAGCATTTTGCTTTTTTAGTGTCATGATTAAACATCTCCAGGTTCAAAACCAACATTTTATCACTTTCTCAGCCCAGAGGATAATCTGAGAGGATGGATTTGCATCTTCTGATGGACTATGCAGAAGGTTTCTGAATATCTTATTGATCTGGATAACTGTGACCAAGTTTTCCAGACCAAGTACGTGAGTGTTTTTAACTCAGGAACTCCTAAATGCAGTTTTCATGGGTGATCTTAGGAAGCGATAACTAGAGATACGTAACCATAGATTATTCTCCTTGAAAGACAAAGAGTAAATAATGGTGACACACTTTGAGGTGGTGGGGAACAGAAGAAGGAAAGAAGAAATCTGATCAACTGGAAATCATAGAGGTTTTTCCTGCTCGTTGGATCAGCGATCCCAAGAGCATGACATTGGTCATCAAGTCCAGCTCCTTGCTATCACAATCCATCCTATCATTCAGACTTCGACAAGCTTAAACCTAAAAAGGAGCAGTAATTTTATTCTCATTTAATCTCATTTGTTCTCTCTTTTCAAATGCTTTTCCTGAATCTCCTTGGCCTAATAATTAGAATCTGCCAATAAGTTAAGATCTTGGTCAGCTTCCACATTTGGGGTTTAAGTCTGATTCAGTCCTAGAAGAATCAGTTCACTGAAGTGCAAGGGTACCAGTACTGCTTTGTTATATCAGGTACTTACTGATCCCGATGTGCCTTACGACATTGCCGCTGAACACGAGATAAGAGATTGTATTAAAAACTTTAATGCCCCTAAAGTTAGATTCAGAACCTCCCCTGATTCACATATGCAAAAATTGCTAATTACTTTAAGCCCAAAGCCAAGACCAGTTTTCTAAATCTTTCATAATGCACTTAACTATAACATAACCACTCATATCCACTCATGTGTTGATGTAAATTTACCCACTACCTTTTCTGCTTCCTTTTTTCTTTGGCTTGAGACAGACTATATCCCAAGCCTGTCCAAAATATTAAAGCTAACTCTATGCAACGTTTTTATGTATTTAAACATTTAATAAAAGGTAAGTTATGCCAATTTCTAAAATATTCATTAGCATGTATCTGTAATTAAAAGAATATTTTGGTTAGGATTTATTTAGTTAGGGTTTGGGGTTTTTTTGGTTGGCTTTTTTTGCCATGTTAGCTTTGAGAAAACAGGTCACCTCTGCAGATAGATTGCAGCAAATCTGATTTATGGTCAAACCCTACAGAAAAGGAATCCCTATGAAATATTCACTTTGATTCAACTGCAGTGGGAAAATGTAAAAATAGAGAAAGCTCATGACATGATATATGAAAATAATTCATTCTGCTGTATATGAAAAATGAGGAGATCCGGCTGCATCAATGATTCATCCTCTGCTAATACAAATTCAAAGTAGAGGAAATGCTGGATTTTGTAAAACAACAGTCTGACAAGAGTTAAGCTGCCAACTATTGTTTCAGATCATTATTTCCTGAAAAATGGGAAGATGATTATTGTGTTTTCACCTGCTGCAGCTTCGTAGCACACTATTAGCCTGCACAAAGGGGTTTCTATCTAGTTTGCAGCATCCACAGACATATTAAGATTGCGAACAGCTGGTGAACTGTTTTGTTGCAGATTTCAGTGCATGTCAGTCTTTTTTTTTTTTTTTTTTCCAAAGCATATCCTGTCCTATTATGCTGATGAAATTTTCTTCATCAACACATTGGGTCAGTTACACAGCTGGTGTAAATCAGCATAGCTTCACTGAAGCCAACCGAATGATGTGGATTTACACCAACTAGGAATCTAGCCCGCAGATCCTGAGACAAGAAAATAATTCATAGTGAATTATTTATAGGGTGTTTCACATGATTTTCTGTTTATGTAGTCTCTGATTTATTCTGCATTCTATGCAAAATTGCTTCACAATATTTCCTTTGGCAAAGAATTCTTTGGACTTCGGATGTCTCAGTTTGCAGGTGATGGGGATATTGTTCATGGTAAGTTGATGTAAGATTGGGCAGATGCATGAGTTTCTCAGACTATTGCAGACCAGTTCCTCTTGCTCTTGCTGATGTAACCATTTAAAAAAAATAATTTAATGTTATTTAGTATTTTATTTTGCTTTCTTGAATTTAAGATCTAGAACCATGGAGGAGGTTCTGTCATATGTTGATAAGGATGATTCCTTGACCACAGTAGAAAATCCATTAAAATTTATGATTGTGACCACATGGAATTATATATGTCGCCAGCTAGATGGAAGAAAGGTGCAGTAGCTTGGATACAGGATCTAGGAGGCTAAGATACATTTGGAATCTATTCCAGACTTGCAGAGACCCTTCATACCTGTTCAAACAAGTCAATTTAACTTGTCTATATCACATTTTCCCTATCTATCTGTAAAATTTTGGAGTAATTCTCATATTTTTATGTTTCCAAAAGCTGGGCATTTAGTGTGAGAAAGCCAAGATGATTTCTACACAATTTGTGGATAATTTACCCCACCCACTTTAGACATGTCTTGGAATGGGATGGACTTGTCTAACTCTTTCCATCATGACCTCCTCTTTCAGCTGGTCTGAAACATTCATACTCTTATACTATTTGGGCTGGTAGTACAATACATCTTTTTTTTTTTTTTTTTCCCCTGAAATAAATAAATAAAAAGTTCATTATGAGGGGTGCAAACAAATTAGTATTTGTGTGCTTTTAATATAATTCCCTTTTTCTTTGAGGACCAGAGGCATTGCCGCTTTTCAATTTTAGCTTAAATTGCTGAATATTGCTACAGAGTTAGCCCTTAGTTTTGACATGTTTCTTCTTCTGTCCCAGTGACAATCCCTCCCAGTTTAGTTGGAGTGAAGCAACTTGACAGTGACTAGTATTCTCAAGACCTTTTCCACAAAGCAACACTAGATGTAGGGTTGGATTCGGTTCCCTAAAATGAGGTGTCTAGTTCCATTTCAAGTGCCCTAGGGTATCTGGCACAGTCCCGTGGGGCTGGCAGATACTGCACAGAATCCACAGAAGACTCTGGACAGTAGCTAAAGGTCAGGCACGCTATCTTAGGGTGCCTTAAATTGAAGTAGAAACCTGTCTTTAGGCAAATGAATCCAGCTGTTGTAGAGCAGCATTCAATGCTCTTAATGCCTAATGGAACTTCAGATTCTGTGAAGCATTTTACTTGATCTCCAGCTGCTGTTCCAGAAAGGTATTAATCTCTTACATATCCTTCAGATACTCTAGAGTATCTTATTTGGAATGAAACACCAACATTTAAACAATAACCCTGTTTATGCATTAGTATTCAGCTCCAGATGAAGACAACTAAGTTTAGGTGTGTCCATACAGGTTATCTAGATGTGCCCATGGCACCTAAGCTCCTGTTATGGTCAGTAAATAGTTGGTGAATAGGGGTCTGTACATAGACACATCTAGTGCCATTTGAAATAGCAACTAGTTTTCCATTTCTTCCTCCAGAATAACATGGGAATCACCCAGTATTGACATCATATTTGCCAGATCCGTGTAAATGTCTCAGATATTCTAATGTATTTCAGATGATGGTAAATTCTTATGTTTAAGCAAGCTGATGGCTAAACTGTCCTCCCTGGACTGTATTGACTAGGTTTCCATTAAGTATAACAGAAGCTTAGATAGCTGGCATAAATATGCTTATGTAGACACCTAAACTCAGTTGCTTTAATCTCAAACTGAATTCTACTCCATGGAGAAATATATAGCTAGAGGTCAATCTGAAAGGCTCGGGAAGGACACCCATGCCATGTGCTTTATCCTAGAGGAAAGTGCATTGATCCAGGATTAGCATGACGGTATCATCAACTCTTTGGACAAGATTGGGGAAGTTTGAGGCATTTATTTATGTGCCATTCTTTGTGTGGGATTAATCTTATCCAACCTGAAATATGTACAGCACAACAGTCTACATCTGAGATGAATGTCTGAATGCCATTTATAATTAAGGGAAAAAAACAAACACTAACATTTTAACTTTCCACATTAGATGAAACTCTTTTCACCATTATTTCCTCATTTTAAATGACAAAGAAAAGTTGCTTCTTCAGTTACTCTTATAATGCTATACTGAGTCCAATATTCTCAGATATGTGATTTTTTTCTGAGTTTCAGTCCAAAAAGTACTAATCAAAATATTTTTTTTAAGGATTATTTCTGCATAAGGTTTTTAGGATCATCCACAGCTCCTCTTTCAAGATAAGATTCAGAAGTTGCTTTGTGCTGAGACCAAAATGACAAATTCATGACTTTGAGAAAAACATAAAAAAATGTCACTGTAACAGTACCACATTTTTAGCTGTTCGGTTGGAGGCACACCTTCATGTTAAATACACATAACTCAAGAAATTCAGTAGTTCTCCCTGCACAAGGGCGTTTTGAATCCAAAATCCATCCTCTGCTGTCCATTATTCCACTGGAGCAACGCCGTTACATTTCAGCGGTGTAAGAAGTGCTACAACTTTTATTTCAATACAATGCGGTGTCTGCGAGCGGCGTTTATTGTGGGAATTGGGTTCAGAAGGTAATAATTGTCATATGCATGGCATGCCAATCTGATCAATAGACTGCTGAAGCATGTGTGGCCAGCTCTGCCCAGCCCCACCATTTGCAACCTAATTAGCAGCTGCTCAGAGATGGGAAACAGGTGCAGATCCGGGCCCAGGCCAGGGAAGTCTGCCTATAATTAACAAGGAAAAAAGGGTCAGATATTGGGAAGAATATCAAATCTTGGTCCACTGGGGCTATCATGCTGGCCTCAAAGGCATAGTCACCTGAGATCTTAGGCATGCTAATGTAAATTATGCAAGCTTTCAAACAACATGGCTGCATAATCAGTTGGCAGGGAAGAAATGACTGGCTGTTTTTGTGTAGTTTAGTCTGAGCAGTTAAAAAAAAAAAAAAAAAAGAAAAGAAAAAAAGAAAGGATCTCAATGTTCTTACTGTGTTGCTTTTTTGTTTTGCAAATAACAGTGGTTTGCTGTTAAATAAACAGAGGAAAGAATGTCTGATTTCTCTACTGGTAGCAGTAAAATGTAGGCATATTATTTAGCTCTGAGATGTTATTTAATCATTGAACTGAGTAAATGCTTATATATGCAGAAAAAATTATTCTGAATTAAGAAGGTTAATCCTGGTTAACAGTTGTATGGGCACCTTGTAAGCTGGAAGTTGAAGCCTTCCTAATATCATCGTTATTTTCTAGCTATATTTGTATAACTTATGAAGAACTAAATTACACCTTCTGGTATATTAAAAAGAAAATGTTTGATGACTGGTTGATTCTGGCTGTGGTGATGGTACCCAGGGCATCAGCTGGGGTTCCAGATCTCATTGGGCTAAAGAGAATATTTACATGAGAGGAAAAGGAAGGCTCTTTACATCAGAGGAAAAAGGTAGAAAACTACCCCAAGGTAGTTAAAATGTATTGATAACTTGACAGAACTTTCTGGATGCCAACAGGTACTTCAAAAGAAAGATTGTTTCTGCATGAGGTAAGGCGTAATCCTTCAGTTTGCCCTTTGAAGTTTATCTGATTAACTTCAGTTCTGTAGCAGAACAGAGGCCAATCACATATATTTACAGTAATGAGCCCATTACAATACATATCTCATGGAGATGTTATTAATACGTCGTTATATACAGCCATACACATACACAAACTTGGGACAACCTTTAAAAGTGGAATACGGGAAAATCAAACTGAAAAAAAAGAAAAAGGAGAAGGAAGGCAAAGGACTTCTTAGTCTCTTCTGTTGTAAAACTTCTGCACATCTTCTTTAAATGTATATTTTTAGCAGGAGAGCAGCCAGAGAGTAAAGTTTGTCCCCGTTTTGCACTAATCTTTGCAGAATAGATCTTTTCCTGCCTCCTAACATTTTTTTCTTTACCTAAGAATATATTTATGTAATTTTTCAAAATCACCATGAGAACTGAATCAAAATATCTAGTCAAGAGGGAGGACCTTTTTTTTTTCCCCTACAAAATGCTTTTTTTTTTTTTTTAATAATACTCCACTGAAAGTAGAAGTATTTTGTAACTAGAAAGTCTGTCAAATTATTCTAGCTATTTCAATTTTTTTGGTTACACCTATTTTATAATTCAAAGTTCCAGTTCCCGAAGATTTACCAGATTCTGATTTCTTGCTCTGCTTTAACATGGGAAATATTTCGAAGAATTATCCTCATTCAGCCTTATGCAGCATTACTAGGCAGAATGTAACAACAGAAATAATGACAACAATAGAAGTTTTTGAAGAGGAAGGGTGCTCCTGTGCTTACAAGCCTGACTAGACTTGAATATTTCGTAAAGCAAATATGTTTCCAGGATCTCCAGGCCATGGTGGGAACTGACCTGCTGGGAAGTGCAGGAGATGACTAGCTGACCTGCCTGTGCAATAGGCAGCCGGTGAAAGGAACCACAAAAGCAGCTGGAATTCTGGAAATCTGCCCATGCCGTGTAAGGTAAGAGCAAGAGCCCTTGGAGGGACCTGGGAGTTTATTGCTCTGGATTTTTATGTATGTGATTAGCCGTAAAAGTGGTGACTTTGTAAAAAGTGGCTCATCCCAGAGGTTTGGAACATGTTTTCCTGAGCAGACTTGCTTTGCCAAAGAGGTGCAACTGGACATCAGGGTGCAAATCCTGCCCTTCTGGTTTCTGTGTCAAACACTTCAGTGGCATTGGCATGTTTCTTCAAAATTTGTTAGTTCTGGTGAATCTGGTAGAAAACTATTTTACTTGGAAATTATTAACCTACTGTACCCAGTCTAGAAAAAAGAAACAGTGAAAGGACAGGGGAAAGGGAATATTATCAGCTTTGATCAACAGATGGAGAATTGAGCCACAGTGGATTTAAAACACTTACCCAAGATCATGAGACAATTTGAGGCTGAGCTGGAAATATATGCCAAGGCTCTATCTGGTAAATATTTCCCTTCCACTAAAGGCAAAATCCATGCAGCTCCAGCTTAAAAGCAAAAGGTAGCAAACAAAATATTACTACTTTTGACTCAATCACACTGATGATCATAGAATAGGCAAGCTTTCTACATCCTTTGAGAAGCTAAACCCCTTAGTTTAGGAAAAAATAAGACTTCACAACATTTTATTCACATTTTTTTTGTTTCTTTTCCTTATTCTAAGAAGAAATCTGGAATAAATTTGCAGAACTGCCTGATTTTCACATGACAGTCTTATGATTGCAGATATAGGTCCAGACAACAGCTCTGAACAACTGATCAGGTTTTTAGCGATCATTTGCCCAATCTTGTCTGTGGTACTACACAGTACTGAAGGTTAGCGATGCTGTTTAGGAAGCCTGAATGCATCCATATTTATTGTTTAAAATAAAACTCTTTTTCTTTATTTCTCTTTTTTCCTTGCCCTCCTTGTAGCACTGGCAGGAGCTATGTTGTACCTCTCACTGGTCCAGACTGCAGTATAATGTACAACGTCTGACAAAGCCCCACAAAGTAGAATACAAATAACTCCATATCATGCTGGAAAAGGAAAGTAATGTGAAATTTCTTCAGTATCAATAACTTCAGCTTCTTGAGTCTTCTGAGGGAAATGATTTCAAGAAAAAAGAGAGAACTTTATATCTGGAGATAATTTGGAGCTGGGAAGTATGACTGTCATTTGAATTTGACAGCCTGAATTCCCAAGACAGGGTTTTTTGATTATTCTTGTTCAAAAATTCCAGTGCTGATTCTAGAACGACGTCCTTTATACCTAACATACAAAGTAAAGGAAATATTTATATATATTCTGCATATGTGAAGTTACATATACACACACGCACACCTTTTCAAATCCCAAGTGACTTGAAGTGATTAATTAATCATTACCGTACCCCTGGGACAGGAATATTATTTCCAATTTAGAAGCAGCAAAATGGATGAAAATAGCTCAAGTGATTTATTCAAAGAGTAAGAAGTCAGCAGAGTAAAGGAACTAATTATGACTCATTTCTAACTCCTTGCATGGTCTACATATTCCTGTAGGTTATTGAACACAATGTTGGAACCTTGCACGCAAATACCCCTCTGCGATAATCCACATTGAATTGACCTCTGACTCTATAAGGGCTTATACAAAAAATCCTGACTGTGCTTTCACATTTTGTAGCACCAACTCGACTAGAGAATAAAAGACTTCAGCATTTACCATTAGGTTCTAATTATAACTATACATTTCAGTGTCCCAGTAGGTATGTAACATGTAGATAATCATTTGTTGGTCTAATGAAAGATACCACCCCTTGCTAACCGTACTTAATTTCTATCCTTAGAGCATCATAGCTCAACTAACCGTACTCTTGTAGGGCAGAAAATATAATCAGTCGTTGGAGTGATGATGATCAAAAGAGATAAGAGAAATCTTGGCACTTTTAATGTGATTAAACTGAAGTTACCTTTCTAAAATAAACTTCTATTGCTACAGAATACAGCTCATGGTTCTTAGGAACAGATATTTTCAGTGGAGTGTCTGGCTCATGGAGGAGCTACTTGCTTCTCTGAAAGTGCATCCTTACAGGGTTTTTTTTTTAAATTTCTTTCCCTGCTACTGTCATTAACCCTGTCTAGTCACCATTACAAGCACATTACAGACAAGGCAATCCAACGCCGAGGCACTAAATTATTGCCAACCCATTTGTACCATCTGCTGCACAAGTGTCTGTTGATGGAAGGGGTGATGGGGCACCTGGTGACCATGATGTCAAAACAACATTTGTAAGGGAGGCAGGGAACAGCGAAAGGACTGTGTAAACAAAGCATTGGAGCAGGCAATAAACTGAGATTAGTAGAGCAAACCTGACGCTCTTCTGCTTGGCTATTTTGAGAATCCCAGCCATATACATTGCGATGGCCTTCTAAGAAGTGGGAGCAAATTTGAATTTTGCTGCTTGTCAGTTACAGAAGTGAGGCAGTACCATTGCTGCTACAGGAAATCACAGAAGAAAAAAAAGAGAGGGAAAGATAAAGAAATAAGGAAGATGAAGAAATAAGGAAGGGAGCTGTGGGGGATCAAGCTTGCTCGGTATCTCTCTGGAGGAATGGGAAGGAAAGGGAGAATTGACTGCTGCTGCTGGGAGGGGTGTCCTTCCCCTCCTTCAGAGGCAGGTTGTATTTCTAGGGCTTGGTATAGAAATAGCTGGCAACAAAGGATGTTTTTCCATCATCTGTATATAGCCTGTTTTCTCTTTTGCTTATATAAAGTAATGTGACACCACCTACACATTTTTTTCATAAACCATTAATAGAATAAAGCTCACCCTAAAATCTGTCTGATTCTACCCTTACTGAATATCCTCTCCTTGTACTTCTGACTGTGCAATGGACTGTGCCAAGCGCCTAAATTAAACATCTTCCCATCTCTAGAAAAGCTAGGGGTTTTTTAATTTACCAGGTGTTGTGACTGAGTTAATCTCTGTTTATAAGTATCTGCAACCATTCTCAATGCACCTGTTAGTTACCAGCTCAATTTTTTTCTCTCTTGTATCACGTTCTTCCAGCATTCATGACTTATTACTACGAATGTAACTGATTATTCAATGATTTTTCAACGATTTTTCAACATATTTTAAAATAATTTGGTATAAACTCCATATGGGGTGCACTTTCTTTTTCTGTTTCTCTAGTGCACTTTCTCTCGCTTAGTCTCTGTCTTCTGAAGTGCCATGGATTTGTAGCACAAACTTTAAGTTGATTTGATTCGGTGAGGTTCATTGCTGGAAGCAATGTTATGCAATAGATGAAAATCTTACAAATTTCAAATCATGAACTTTCTTTAGTGGTCTTTAAGGCCTTTTTTAGTTTATTTGCATGGATGAATTCCAAGATAGCAGAATTACATTCTGTAATCGGCTTCCTAAATAGTCTTTGTTTTTTTCTTTTCTTCTTGATCCTTTCCAAGTAACATTCTGAACACGAACAACAAATACAGATGTATTAGTTATAAAAACTTGTTATTGTCTTTGCTATTTTCAGGTCTGCTTCACATGTTCAGTTGTAATAATAATTTGCATTTATATATCTAAAATACTGGACAAAAATTGCCTAGCACAAATGCTCATACTTTTTGGTGGAAAATAAAAAGCCCAGTATGAAGTGAAGTGTCTTACAAGATATTAATCCCTCCTGTGGGAAGGAGAGTTTCTCAGGACTACTAGTCCAGATAGTTGGAGAATTCAAGATTTGCAGTTTCCATTAGACAGGGTATCAGGTTTCTTTTGACAATCACAGTATTGCGAAAGTCTCTGCAAATGTTTTCTCTGTTATGGTATTTTAATCTTTTAAAAGACTTCTGTGAACCCATATACTTCTTGGACCAGCTTCAGAAGTCTTTCAGGAACAGCTGCATCTCTTGCCCCCAATTTAATTGAATCTTCCTCATCTTTTCAATCTTTCCCCATTATTACATTTTCTATATCTCTAAGGATATCTTTTACTTCCCTCTAGACCCACTTGCTATCTGTATTGATATACATTGACCAGCTGAAGCCTCAGTGAAATTATTTGACTTGTTTTAGAAACCTTCTTTGTACCTCCCAGCCTGACAGTTAACTCTTTGAAACAGAATGACAGAGACGAGTTACTGTTCCTGTAGTATGTAGGTAGTATTTTGCAGAAGTGCTGGCTTCTCAAACATCTCCCATTCTGTGCCTGCACAATTCATTTTTACTGCGTAACTGTAGAACTTTGCACTTGGGCTTATTGAAAGAAATATGTGATGATAATTTTGACTTCTAATCCTTTCCTCTGGCACACTTGCAGCCCTCTCAACTGGAGTCACTCACAAAAATTAATAACTCTACTCTCCATTTTATAATTGAAGTCCCTAATAACGATATTAAACTCCACCTGACTCACTTCAGTTCTGTATCCTACCATGTTCGAGATCTTACGCTGGTGGAGCCAGTCCTTGTCCATCAGGGATCCGTGCTGCTCCACATATCACAGTACAGCCTGTCTCAGCGCTCATTATATTGGTGGGAACCTCAAATGAGTAATTAGCAGTGAGTCATACTCTTTCATGTCGGTTAAAAAGGATATGCATAAACTGAAGGAGCCCTTTGGTCTCTACTCTGTCCTCTAAGCTTCTCTACTATGTGTACACAACTGGTGCTTACCATTACTTGTACGAGGAATCTCAGTATACTTCGATGATATTGCCTAAAAGATTTTACCTTTGGGAGTATTGCAAAATGATCCTCTATTACATTTTGCCCTGAGCTGACCTTAGCACATTTCAATGGTAGGATTATGAAATTGGAGAGAAATTATATCAACTGAGTATTTCCCAGAGGAAAATTAACTTTCTGATGTTGAATTTTCTTATGCTCACTTATTCAAGAATCCAGAATCTGCAAAAATAAAAGCTCACAAACCATTATTGAATGAATTTATCATTAGAGTTGGAGCCATGCTACAATAAAAAGAGGGACAAATGTTCATGTCAGAACTGAAAAGCTATTATGAATCAGTGATAATTAAATCAACAGACTGATAAGGATTGGGATTGAAATGTCAGTGTGGTTAAGTTTTAACTCATTCTTTGCCTTTGTCAGGTTGGGTTTAGAGGTTTAGGGTTACGGGTGTAGAACAGATAGTACTTTGGTCCAAGTGCGTTTGCAACACCTTGCCAAAACTGTGGGGGTTTTTTGGTTTGTTGTTGCTGTGTTGGTTGGGTTTTTTTGTTTTGTTTTGGTTTGGGGTTTTTTTTGGGGTTTTTTTGTTTGTTTGTTTTTTAATGAGGGAACAAAAATTTATTTGCAGAACTTCAAAGAGGAATTGGATGTTGAAAGCCTACTCTTCTGTGCTATTTGACAGCATTGTTCTGACTTCAGACTTTCCTAAGCTTCTAGTTTCTAAGTTCTACAAAAAGTTAATTTTTTATTTTCTCAAATTCTTCTGTTGAAAAGTTAACACAAAACAAACAGAAGTTTTAGTTGATCTCAGAATGAAGTTTTTTCCTCATAATCAGAAGACACAATTTCACAATGTTTCCAAATACACCTAGACCCAAGCCTGAGGTAGAAGAAAACACCTGAATAACAGTGATAGAAGATTTTCAGATACTGATTTACTGCCTTGGGAGAGAGTCTGTAATGTTCCATAGCAGAAAAAAATTGACAGCCTTATTTTATGAAGCAAAACAAGTATGCAATTTTCTGTGATCATGAAGAGCCGCCCAGCCTTTTCCTATTGGATAAGACTTAAAATTAAGGTTCTGACCATATCTGCCATTACACATTCAATAGCACCTCTCTATCTGCCTTCCTACTGCTGTGATTTTCAGCCCTTCAGTGTTGGAGCTCATTTAGCTGTCCCAGCATCTGCACTCTGATGAAATATGTGACTTTAATTTGCCTACACAATGACCTACTTCAGTTTCATCTGGAAAAAGTATTTTTTGTTTGTCAAGCTGACCCATGGTGTGTTTCAGCTCTATTTGTCAAACAGAGGTTGTCTTCCATCCAAGAGGGAGCTGCAAAAGTAATCCAAGATTTACATACACTGCATAGTAAGGTTGGCCTTCCACTTTTAGGGTAAAGTCCCAATTAGCTGCTGACTAGGAAAAGAATATGAGCTCCAAATAATTTTCTGCAAAATCAGAAAACTTTATACTAGTGCTTGGAAATGTCTGAGAGGTAATTCAAAAAATGGTTTATCCCTAGGTTGTTCCTATAATGTCTAAGAGGGACACGAGTAATTCATCTGAACATGAAATTCATAAAATAATAACTGCCTTTATATCTGTGACAAATCTTTGTTGATTTCAGAGCATCTGGGCAACTTTGTCATATAGGCAGCCGCTCATGTAATCTGGAATATTGTCTTATTTTCATAATAGCAAAGTTTGCCTTAGGGTTTACTGTTAATTAATCATGTCCAAATATTAACTGACATCCGTTCTTGGGTGTGAGCAAAACTCCCCCCCAGGGCACCTCCTCTGTGGAAAATTTAGCATTTCCATTTAGAAAGTGAAAAGGATGAAATGCTCTAAGAATTAGGACAGTTGTATACAAGGGAACAAACAGCTCACATTAGTGGGGGGAAGGCAGGGAAAGACCAGTTGGCTCCTGGGAGCCAGCTGAGGGAGAAGTCATCATCAGAGTTTGAGTGAAAGAAGGGAGAAAGGAAAAAAAAGTAAGGAGCTACCATCTTCCTCTGGGATCACACTGGTGTAAATCCAAATGGACTCTAAAGTGAGTAGATGACCCAATCTTTGATCAGTGTTACATTAATTTTACATTCTTGGTGATCTGTGTAGGTTTAATGGAGTTATTACAGATTTACAATAGAGTGAATGAGGATAGACCTAAATCTAGTGAGAAAATTACTTTTGTTAGGAGAATAATTTGGATTAACATGTCCATATGGGATCTTAACAAAAAAACCCAAGACTCACTGAACTTTTTGGGAAAATTTAAAATGGCGTGAAAATGAACAATGAGTGTTTGAACTATTTTCCTTTTATTCATGGAAGAACTGAACTATTTAAAAATACAATCCTTTGGAATGAGATTATTATAATGCACATGTACAAAGAACGCACATCAAGACAATCACACAGAGGTAACTTGAAATCTGTGTACAGAGAGATTTCACTCCCACTGTTTCTTCATCCCATTGTACATATATATTGAAAAAAAAAAAATCACCCTAAAGCACTCATTTCTTTCCATCAAGTATTATAGAGTGGTACTCACCATACTTTTAAAAAGCCTTCTATGTAGATACCTGTTTCAGAGTCCTATTCGCAGGGGACTATCTGCTCCCCCTGGCCATGAGTATTTACCTGCCAAAATGCTAAAATGTCTCAAGAGTGTGAGCTAATACACATTTTTAAAGGTCTTATAATCACCAAATTTGAGTGTTTGTTACCACAAGACATGCTTCTGATGCAATAGGCAATCCCCTATCCAATTTCAAATCATAACTACTAACTAACTATAGATCTTCTGAAGAATCCTTTAATTCTAAAAAAAAAAAAAGACAGAAGTCATTAATTTTCTCTGTTTATAAGAAGTTCAGTAATTAAATGGCTTGGAAGCTATGGTAGTAATTAATTGAATTAGCTTTATATGTACAGCTGGGTTTTTTGTGTCAAAAGAGGTGCATGATTTAAGGAAACTAAGCTCGGCTTATATAATGCATTTTCAAGACGTTCAGTTCGATACTAACATTAAAGCAGAAGCAACTTTCAAGCAACATCTATTACATCATCTTCTTACAGTCTTTGCACTGAGTTTCCTGTGTCAGAAATGACTATATTAGTAATCTAACAATGCCTTATAAAGAAGGAGACTATCAAAGAGATTAGGGTCTGCAGCAGTATACATATATCAAGACATCGCCGGAGAAAGTAAGTGCTCCAAGGAGGTCGCAGCCTAGCTTTCAGAACAAATCTGAATTTTTCCGAGATTTCTGGTCACTAAATATGCAGGTAGACAATGAGTTAAAAATGATGTGGCTCATTGAAAGCTGTAGTAAAAAGTAGATTCTATTCACTCACATGGTGTAAGATGCTCTGGATAAACATATGTTACTCTGTGTTTCCTGCTGGAAAACTTTTCTGTTCCAGCCCATTTTACTTTGAGGCACAGATGGGTAGCAACTTGCTTGCATTTCCCTACTTGGCCATTGAATGAGCCAGGAATAGAATGAGCATCACCATTTCCAGCTCTCACTTGAAATTTCCCCTCCTTATATTCCCCAATGGTAATTGCAGTAAGTTTGGGAGAGTCTTTTTTTCTCAAAGGTATTTTGACAGTGGTTTGAGATTGTCTTTTTTTTTTTTTTTTTAGTTTAGTTTGCTGACTGCAACGTTCCTGTTCAAATCATCCATTACTATTAGATCACATGTGGTATACTGGGTCCAGTTCCGGGTCCTGCGGTATAGGAAAGACATGGACAAAGTATCCTGACTTCAACAGAAGGCCACCAAGATGGTCATCACTAGAGCATGAGGAGAGGCTGGGGGAATGGGCTTGTTTAGCTGGGAGAAGAGACGACTTTGGGTAGCTGGGGGAATGGGGAGAGCTAACAACAGCCCTTCAGCAAGTGTGGAGAAGGTATCAAGGAGACAGAGCCAGGCTCCTTATAGTGGTGCATGACAGGAGGACAAAAAGCAAAGGATATAAGCTGAAACAGGACATTCAGACAAGACATCAGGAGCAACTTCCACCATGAGGACAGTCAAACAATGGAAGAGGTTGCTCAAAGTGATGTGCAGTCTCCCTCCTCAGAGGTTTTGAACAACTGCTCTGATCAAGCCCTGAGCTACAGTTGTCCCTGCTTTGAGCAGAAGATTTGACTGGAGACTTCCCGAGGACCCTTCTAACCTGCATTAGTCTATGATCCTATACAGCTCTACATTTATTATATGATTCTGCAATCTCATTACAGATATATTTTGTATCCTGCTGGGCTGTTTGTACACACTTTTCTTCTTTCTCTAAGAATTCCTCGTCTTGCATTTATGCAAAGCTCCTTTTATCTCACATTAAAAATTGCTGATGTTTCTGATGTTTTCTTGTATTATATTGATAAGTTCTCCCATGACCCATGGCTAAGAAGTCATTCCTAGATGACACTTACTTTAGTCTCTCTTGCAATCTTTGCTGAATTGCTTTCTTGCTCTTGTAAAATGTATTCAACATCACAGATACACGACAGATAAGTGAACGTTCTGGCAGATTCCAACCTCAGGAAAATAAACCATTTTAAGTCTAAATTTGTATCAAGCTATCCCTCCCTGTATGTACATATTTTGACACCTTCGTCAACACAATTTCACTGTGCTTTTATGGAGTATCTATGTGTTTCTTGAAACCCCTTAAAGTAGATAAGCAAAATTCAGGCACTTCTCCCAGTTTATTGAGTTTTCACAGCTCCATTTATAGTTTAGTTACTTCAGAGGGTTCTGGAACAAAAGCTGGAGATGGGAACTGAGGGCTTTGAAAAAGTTGAAAGAGAAGTAAATGTACTTTTGTTTGCAGATATGAATCTAAGTATATGTGCACGCATGTTTCTGTTACAGAGTCTCATTCTCCTCTTTTACAAACCTTATTATTTTTTATATTGTCAAGTTTTGTACTGTAAACCCAAGTTTGGCTTGAGTTACAGCAACTCAGATTGAGAGATTGTTAGTTCTACTCCTTGGAGTTTAACTGAACAAACAATCCATCATTTCTATAAAATATGCTATGGACTCAGATTATGATCGGAGTAGGGAAAAGGTGATGTCCCGATGCATAATTACTCAACACATTTTACCAGGGTGTACTGGAAATTGTACTGACATCCTTTCAACAGAAAACTGCATTTTTCGCAGCTTTCCTATGCCAATAAGGCATTCAGTGCAGCATTCATGGCTGAGATCCAATGCTGCCTAGGACACCAGAAAAATAAAAAGAAATAAGGAATTTCACGTAGGAATTCAAGGGACAACTACATCTGTATTGGTAAACTACACAGCCAGTTACAGTTTTCTGGCCCATAGGCCAAATGACTGGATATGTCCATACTATTAAATTCTTCTAGCAATTAAAATATAATAGCATCCCTCAAAATGCCTGTTGGGAATGGTCCCTTGCCTGTGTTGATTCAGAAACTGTGCTTAGATATTGCATAGCATTGTGCTAGTTTACCTAGGTAAAAAATGTCTTGGGCATTATACCGACAAGATAACTTAATAAAGTTGCAGTATCTAGGATCTGATGGTATTCAAATTACCAAAACAGACAAAGTTCAGGTGCCTGAGATCCAAGAAAAAATTGAGAAAAGCTGTCGTAATAGTAGGACTAATGAGGAATACGCTGTTG
The DNA here is from genome assembly GCA_013400195.1 of Aramus guarauna. NCBI lineage: Eukaryota > Metazoa > Chordata > Aves > Gruiformes > Aramidae > Aramus > Aramus guarauna. Next base: position 422,444 of record VXBL01001508.1, on the reverse strand, counting down.
GAGAATTATTCCTCTTAAATTGTATCTGTGGTTGTAAAAGCTCATAAATTTATTTTGTTAGTCCCTTGTTTTATCACTGGGGTGTATATCAGAAAATCATGGCTGGAAGCATATTGATATGAAATTAGACAGGCTTCCATCACCACTGTAACGTATTTCTGGAGATAATGAGGACTTAGGAGCCACGTCCCTTGAGTGATTGCCGTTTATGTGTGCTAATTCACTGTACATTTCGTAAATTTGAACAGAAGAAACAAGAGCAGAAAATCAGGAAAACCTGGAAGAACAAAACCTGATAATTCTTCAGATTCCATAGAAGTATATGGTTCCCTCAAACCATCTTAAAAAGCTCTAAAATATATGTATAACTTTTCATTTAGTTTTGGGGTTTTTTACTAGTGCCAGCAACTTTGCAATATAAAATATTAAATTTTGTCACAGGGGTCAAGTCAATCATTTTGCTAGTTAGCTTGTTTGGAAGGAATAATACTGTCTTGTTTAGAAATATAGAGTTGTTCCTGAGTCTCTTTGGGTCCCTGTCTTGTGTTTTTGGTGCGTGGGCAGAGTCCTGTCCTAATGTTACATAACAAGGATCACCCCAGGCACAGAAAATTTCAGGAGCCTATAGAAATTTCAGTCTTGGATGGTACAAAAATAAATTAAACATTGCACCGCTTTTGAGAAGGGGGAGTTTTTATTGGTCTGGTTTGTTTTGCATGTCATCCTTTGAAAAATTGTTGCAGACTATCAGCAGCTCATGCTGTATGAGTTGCCGCACAGGCTAGTTATAATCATGTTTATTAAATGCCACAACAGGGGAATAAGCCAGCTTCAACATGTCATGTCATATGTGACTATCGATTGCTATGCACGTCTAAGGTAAAACTAAAGGATAATGAAGAATCCAACAGCAGAGCCATGATAAGCAATGATCCATGGGTAAGTCAATTATTTACTAACCTGCGGTGCATTTCCTCCACTTCATGTCTCTGCGCCTTTTTCCTTTTCTTCCACAAATATAGGTTGGGACATCTATGAAAATTTGAGTGCTTACTGAAGCCAAAACCCAAACCTTTGCAAATAATGATAATTGGAGTCAGAAAACTTTGAGCATCTTTATGCCAAAGGGGAGCATGACTATTGTCACTAAAAGAAAGAACAGGTGATGGGAACAATTGAAGAAATGTTTCTCTGGGAAAGTAACAAGCCGCAGTTCTTGTTAGCATAGGACCAAAAACTGTTGCCATTATCAAAACAAATAGCTAAGCAGTTGGGATGGAGTGCAACAGAATTTACTACGTGGATAAGGGTGGCAGATAGGAAAAATGGAGAGTAAAGCAATAGCAATAATAACCATATGTCACAGTGAAAAATACAAAAAAGAAACAGCAAAGAACCATGTGTAGAGGTAGTGTATGAATTAATGCAAGCTTCCAAAATGCTGTATGGTTTTTAAAAAAGGGTTGAGTTAAGAATAATTAGCAGTAAAAGGGGAAAAGGGAAAAAAAAAATCAAGTTCTAAATCTACTTTTTCAAACCTGGGGCAGATATTTTCAAAGGTGCTGAAATTAATGTGATCTCAGTAGCTAAATCCCCTAGCTAGTTTTGAACATTTTCACATAGATGCTTACTATTGGGCTTCTAGATCCATAATTAGGCTCTTAAATCAAAGAAAACTAGTTTTCAGAGAAGTTGACCTCTTCTTAAAGTTATTCAGAGTTCAGCGCTTTTGAAGATCAGGTCACTTTGATTTAGGTCTTGGGTACATAGCCTGGGTATTTTGACCTCCAGGGAAGTCTTGAACAAGTGTCATGGGGTTACAACCTTCATGTCCACTCAACATTGTAAAACGAAAAGATGGTACTGCAAAGGCCTCTCTGTAGAAGAGGCAGCCTGGTACAATAGGAATATTGAGAGCCAAGTTATGGTCTTACTGACTTGAAGTGAGATAATTGCAGGAAGGACAACTGATTCCCTGCAGGCTGCACAGCTCTGCTCAATGTTTTTCTCCATGTCAGTCCAGGTGGAAAGGTCCACATGAGTGGAATAAGAGCCAGTCATGAGGCTGAACTTGCAGATAGGTGACTGGCCCACAATTCAAATGATTAGACTGATTTCTTCATGCCAAGATTCCTGGGTCATGGCTGGCCTAAAACATCTCCTTTCCTTACTTCAAATCAGGGCAAGGAGCACTGCTGAAAACTGATGGGCTATTCTGCCACCCTGGGGAGGAATCCATGATGTGACCCTACTTGAGGGGTCAATTTCTTGGTTGTGCAGAAAATAAATAAATAAATAAGAAAAATAAATCCCCTACTCCAAATGGTTGTCATCCTCAGAGGATTTCCTTTACCTATCTCAGTTATTGCAAGGCAGGCAAAACATTATTTTTAGTTCCCATGGCAGACAAGGAGCCCTTAGCCACCTCTTTAGTTCTAGCCTGGTCTAGCCTAGTCACTTCTACAGTCATGTTTACAAAACAAAGTCCAAAGAGATCCATGAGAAGCTCAGCTCAGCTACTGAGATGACTAAGCATTGTAAATATATATAGGTTGGTTCTGTGCTTATTTAACTGATGTAATTCAAAATCTCAAGACACATATTTTACAACTGTTGATGCTTGTGTGATTTTCAGGTAGTGACAATACACTGCTGGAACCAGGGAGAGGATTAACATCATCTTTAAGTTCCCCCAAAGCCATTTTACCACAATTGTTGTTCCTAGTACAATTGCAGTGGGTTTGTGCAATGTTCCCATGTATTAAACCTTACATTTCTCTCTCCCTTTCATTCCCCTTCTTCCTTTCTTCTTTACACCCCTCTCTTTTGCCAAGAGATGTTCTTTTTTCCTCTTTCCTCTCATCATTTCCTTATTCCTTGACTCTTACTTTTTTAGCCACCATCCTTCAGTGAGCTCACACGGCTACCGATTTTGCACTGCAAGATTTAGTCCATAGGAGGAACAACTGTCTTCCTTTATGGCTTTGACACTGCACCCTGAGATTAGGAGGGCTGAACTGGAAAAGAAATCAATTATATTGCATCATTGTTCATTATTGAACAGATTATTACTGCTGCTTTTCCTAGCTAAGAGTGATTCTCCAGCTTGGACAAGTATAAAGTAGATAACCTAGCTCATGTCCTGTCGTGCTGGAGTGAGAGCTGGGAACCTGCCTATCAGAAAACAATGAAAAGTAGAATTCAGTTTCAATAATTTTTGCTTTAATGGCTTCACAGGTAGACTGTTAAGGGCTGCAGGGAGGGCTGTGACTGTCTCCTCTGACCTCCTACATTACACAGGCTGCTGAAGTGAGCAAATCAATCTCTGCAGCAGGCCCATAACTTGGGCTGAGCTTGTATGAGACCCTAACAGCATCAGTACTGGGTCAGACCATCAGTACTGTGTCTGTGCACTCCAGCCTCCTCTCTGAAAATGCTTCATAACAAAACATAAAAAAATCATAGAGCAAGTTTATTCCACACCTTTTGGGAAGACATCTAGGCTGGTGTTGATCTTAGCTCAAGAAAGAAAATCTCTTTAGTGTTTCTTCATAAACAGTGGAGAGAAACACATTGGCTCTTCCAGCAGGCTATTCAGGGCACTCAGAGCTTGGCCCTTGTCACGAATCTTAACCCTAAGGGAACATTTTTCATCCTGTTACCAACTGCTAAGGGAGTTTGCGGAGATAAGCATTTCTAGAAAGAAGTCAGCCTGTTTGAATTACAACCTCTATGTCCTAATGATAGTGAATTCATTTGCAAATTAAGCCTTTTTTTTTTTTTTTGTTCTTTTTTTAATCAGCTATTTTTTAAGGAAGAGCTGAAATGTTTTGAGTGAGGGAATAATTTTCAAATTCAAATATTAATGTTATCTATATCAGTGACATAACAGCAAGAAAAACTATTAGGAGAGTGAACATTATCCCTTGAAATTACTCATTAAACAACCACATCCCCGTGGCTGTTAATAGGGGTAAACTAGTGGTTCCTAGCAGTTAATCGTTACACAGACTTCAAGTAAATAAAGCAACATCGGTGCATTCATATGCTTATAGCTAAGTGTTTGTATAAGAATTTGAGGTTCAATATCATGGTTATTGGAATTCCTTAAGGAATCCACAAATGAATGATCCGTCCAGGCAATGGAGAACACAGGACAAGTTCATGAGCAGAAGACTGTGATAGAGACACCTTGGGACACCCTTGTGCACCCAGTTGCTAGTTTAGACAATACATTGCTCAAGTCTTGAGCTCCAATTTTTTAATGGCATAAAAATAAACTATGCATACATAGAATAGAATAGAATAGAATAGAATAGAATAGAATAGAATAGAATAGAATAGAATAGAATATTTCAATTGGAAAGCACCTACAATGGTCATGTAGTCCAACTGCCTGAACAATTCAGGGCTGACCAAAAGTTAAAGCATGTTGAGGACACTGTCCAAATGCCTCTTAAACACTGACAGGCTTGGGGGCATTGACCACATCATTAATTTTCAAATATAAAAAAGTCAGAAGAGTGCTATTTTCCCCCATTCTCCATCCATCTCTCGTATTCGCTTTCCTACAATTAGGCAAAGACACAAAATAGCGCTCCTGTCCCATTCCGACTGTAGCAAAATTATCTGGACCCTTTATTATTAATAATGGACTTTAATTCTAGGATCACACTCAAATTCCAGTGCAGGTAATTGCATTTTGCATGTCTTAATGTCCCTCAGCTCCTTCAGCTGCCTTCAGTTCCTGTTCAGATTGTTGCAGTTTATTGTCAAATCTGTTTAATAGCTGACACGTTCCATGTCTGAAGTGGCTCCATTTTCTGTTCGACGAGGAGGCGAGTTCATAGTTTGTACTGCTGACATACCTGACAAAGGGGAGGGGCTCTGCTGAGTGTTTGCACTGAGACTTGGTTATTTAATATTTATAAACTTTCTTGAAATGTGCTATGAAAAGGTGATAAATTATTGCTGTTAAAACAATAGTGTCATCCATCTATTTTCATAAGCTCTTCCTTTCAATAATTAGCATCAAGTGTTCAGAAAGCAAAACAAAAGAACCTCTTGACCAAAATAATAATAATAAAAAGTATCTGAAGGTATTAGAAGAAAACTCTTCATACCTGATTTTTCATGTGTGTGTGCCTGTTTAGCTCTATTCGTTTTTTGTTTGAATTGTATAAAACTGTTGAAACAAAATAATTTATTAGCTCAGTTTTATTTGCAAGGAAGGTTCAGTTGCCCTTTATATTATTGTTATATCTCAAGACAATGTTTCTTTACTTATGAGCAGATGTTTGAAATCCTCCAGGAGATTTTTATAAGACTATGGAAATGAACTTGGCATGGGTACCGGTCTCCCAGGTGGAGCGGGTGAACACAAGCCTTCTTAGAAGTCTCAGATCAAGGCTAGTCAGAAAGAGCAACAGAGCCCAGCCACCAAAAGCCTAGTGCTTTGGTGACTGACAGGTACAGGCTCTTTCTGAAGCATAAAAAGGAATGCTAAATGATCTCACTGACAGAATAAATCTTCTATTTGTTTGGTCTGGACCAGATGTGCTACAGGCTGATGTGGAAATGTCTGCTGATGCCAATCTCAGTTTAAATCACAATTTGGCAGCAGGGCTTTTTTCCCCCCTCCCCACTCCCCCCACCCTCTTTTTTTTTTTTTTTTTTTTTAAAGTTGCAAGCCCATTCGGTGCTCCTAAAAAAGTTTCAGCAATGATCACAATTAATTGGAAAGGGCCTCACTTGCTGCCTCCATAACAGAGAAGGCACTGTAAAGTCAGGAGAGACTCCTCAAGGTGTCGTGCACCGAGGTCTCTGCCCCATCCTAGCGCCATCTTATTATTCAGACTTGGATGCCTTTCTAAAATAGGGTACAACAGAAATGGTTGAGTTGATAGTTTCAGGTCAGGTAGTTTGGCAGATCGACATGGGTTGGCATAGGTATCCTTGTTTTCCAGAGTAAAAAAAAAAAACAACAACCAAAAACAAAAACCAAAGGTTTAATAATTTTAAAACAATGAAGCACTTTAAAACCTTTAATACCTTTGCACCTAATGAGAGCTCCCTGCCATGCCTGATGTTATCTTCTTCTGGAAAAAGAAGACAAAAATATTTTTAATTGCAAAACTAACATTTATTTGTTTTGCTGCAGAACATGCAAAATACTCTAATTTTTCCTCATAAATGACATTTTCCTAGAGGTACATTGGAAAAGAAAAGAGACTAATCATCAGCTTTACGGTTAGATGTTATTATCTATTGTATGATAAATAATCACACAAGAAACCTCTGGTTCCATTGAAAGCCTTCACAAGATTAAACAGGTTTGACATACCTGAACAGAAAGTCTCTGGTTCAGAGAAATTACGTTTTCCTGTTAAAACCAAAACCATGGAGAAAATAACACAAAGTCATTGAAAGAGAAGGATGTATGTGATCCACCTTTGCTGTCTGTAAAACCCAATAAAGCACACTATTTCATCATCCAGCACTTTCAGTTATCTCAGAAAGCCAGGTACATATTAATGCAGAAATGTTGCCTGTGTAACGAATGATGGAACTATTAAAAAATCAATTTATCATTTACCTGTGACCTCCTCACAAACCTTTGCTCATGGATCTGTTTCCACAGGACTCAGTCTAGAGCTTCAGCTCTCTGGTGCCCTAGTTTTCCTTTTAATTCAGCCAGTCACAATAAAGTTTTTTCCTTCTTCCTGAAAGGTAAAGTTTGCTCCAAAGGCAAGATTCAGTCCTTCAGCAAATGAAAGATTTTCAGCATCAGACATGTCACACCTTTCAAATGCATTAGAGTCACTGGAGGGCTAGAAATAAGAACTTTGCCTCACTCTACGGGATAAATTTTCTCTTTCACAGTGAGATCCAGCATCTAATTCTGGAGTTATAAATAATAGACTTCTTATTTGTTACAATATGAAGATTTTAATGTTACTATGGTCTTTAAGTTGTTCTTTAGTAAATGGGGTGAGAGAGCAAGCAGTGCATGACTCAGAGTACTGAATAATAAAGTGGCATGTCAAGGGGAGTTCCAAAGACGTGTGGGAAGAACACGTGTCCCCATTTAAATGATCTCTGAAGCTGAATCTAAAAGTGGCCTTTGTGATCCCAAACCCAAACAGGAAAATAAGTTTCCTTAAGACTTTCTGACATCTTAGCTTCAACCCCCAAATTAAAAAGGCAGTGATGTTCAAAGAGAAAGGGAATATTTTCCTAGCTTAAGTTTGTTTCCTGAATCAGGCAAGAGCTGAAAGGCTGTCAGAGATATTCTGTAGTTGCTGCCTGCATCTCATTTCAGCTTCTGATCCTCTAGGTCATGAAAAGAACTGAATTTGGAAAGCAAGGTATGACAGGGGTTTAAAAATAGCGAAGGAATCATTACTAGTTTGGCAGACATTAACATGATCAAATCTGCCAGTACATCTGATTATGATAGATTATATGTATATGCAGCCACATATTCTACATCCAAGAAAAAGGATATTTGCATTGCTTTAATTCAAAAGCAAATTTATTTCAGATGATGAAACTGAGTTGGTGATGTTAAGAATTATCATCAGAGTTCGCAAACTTAGTCAACATATGTATGGAAGAATTTCTAAATTGTTCTTTTTTTTTTTTTTGTCAAAAAAAAAAAAAAAGAAAAAAAAAAAAAAAACCAAAACACTGCATTTCATGTCAGAGCAGACATCCACACCAACTGTTCAAGTATTCAAGCAGTTTGCTGCTCCATGCCAGTGTGTTACAGAAGACTGCATAACCGAGTCTTCAAATCATATTTCCACCGACAGACAAAGGTGGGCAACCCTCCCTGGTGAATCAAGTTCTTCATTCTCAATGGTCAATTTGTTTGCATTGCAGTCAAATGAAACCAGCTCTTTGATCAAAATGTGATGCAAGAGGAATGTCTTGGGGCACCTAACTGAAAAAAGTAAAACCGAGGCCAGGGTACCAGGGATGAAGGATGCAACGCTAGCACGGATGGCATCCACCTTTCTTACACTATGGGTTAGTCATAAAAAGAGAGGATGTGAAAATTCTCTGGGATGTATAGGGTAGGGTACCTCTAGCTGGTGAACATAAGGCCAATGATAAGGATCTTCACTGAGCAGCTGCAATCAACATCTAGTTCTGAGAAGCTCATTTACACATACATTTTAGGAGCACCCAGTAGCCTGATTAGTTTTCTCTGTGTCAGGATGGAAGCACTCATAGTCCTAACAAATATTTCAGAATAAATTCAGGGTCCCTTGGGAGTAAAGTATAAACTGAATTTTGGAACCCCAAGGATCAGCCCAAACAACATTCCTGGGAGGATGAATGAGGCAAGAGCTCTCCTGAGCTGGACTTCATAATCCAGCTACTGTGAGATGAAAGTGGTGCTGATAGTTTCTCAGAGTTTTTGTCTTCTGTATAAGCAGCCATCCACTCTGTACAGAAATGTTCTACACGGCAGGAGCAGGGTGAAACACATTATTTCTCTGCAAATAAGGTGCAAATTTCTGTGCAAAAAGAAGCAAAAATTCCTAGCTGTGCAGCTCATACTTCCTAAACTGCTGGCACCTGCCTGTTCTGGCAAAGGAAAAAGTGTCAGCAAATCCATACCCGCTCCCTTCACCTCCATTTTGCTGCCCCTAGCAGACTTCTACCCTAGGCTGCAACACGAAGCTGGCTCTGGACCATCTTATTCTCAGTCCCCTATTTCTATGCAAACTCTCCGGCCGTGACCACAGTCCATCAGGTTTTACATACAGTCAGGTGAGCTATTTCTCTGGGCACTACAGTCCCCTAGTAATTACAGACTGGTCAAACTCCCAAACTCATATTGCGTATCTGTTGATGGGACTTCATCAGCCAAGGAGTCAACATGCATTAGAAATGTTTGTTAGCTCTTAGTAATACTTTCTTCTCAAAACAGACCTTGGAGAAAAAACTTACAGATGGCTTCCTTGTTCACATGGTCCTTCAGATGTAGAGTCCAAAAATCATAAATTCTTTATTCTCTTCTTTTCTGCATCTTACAGGAGACACTAGGCCAGGTCACGAGGCACTGGCATGCTACCGGTAGTGGTCTGTACATCTTCATACTTGATATAACAGAGGGAAATCGAAGTGATCTGGTGAAATTACCTAGACCCATAGACTTTTCTTCAAAGGCATCTACACTCTGACTGCTGAAGCAGTCTATTGTTTCGTGGTTCTGTTAGATGTGTCCTTGCTCCAGGAAAACCTGACAGCAACAATAGCAAAAAATACGAGTGAATATCAAGTATATACTGTAATGCATATTTCATCAGAGCTCAGCAGCCCTTTCTCTGACTCAAAATAAATACTCTTCTTTGACTGTGACTCATATAAACACAACACGAAACCTTGCCAAAAAACAATCATCAAAACTGTGAGTCCATCTTCTCAGGAGTGCTGTAACTTCAGTGTACTGTTTACTTCACTGGAAGTCCCAAGTTATATCAACAGTTAATAGAGAAGCTGCTACTTTAAATATCTAGCTTCATGTCTCTGAATACTGAGATTGACTTTTCCTCCAATTAATGTGGTGAATACATGCTTTCTGTTCTTATTTAAGATGTCAAAGTGTCAGATTGTTTCTTTATAGCGCAAAGAAGAGACACGTGTTTACAAAAAATAAAATAGAATAGTTCAGTCATAGCTGCAGTTAATAATTTCAGAAATGATACAACAAGATAGAATTACTATTGTTATGGTATAACATGACACACTTATGACAGGCCTTGACATGTGCTGGACCTGATTGTCTGTCATACAACAGTATTGCTGAATCTTCATGAAATCAGTGTTAATGCAAGCAATACAAAATACAATTTAAGCTGGACAAATTCAGGCTGAGCAGAAGACTGATATATTTTAATAGTGAGAAGAATTAACCTTTGCAGCAATGATTTTGATGGATATTGTCTCCGGGAAAATTTAAAGGAAGATTTTAAATTTTTATTTCATTTTTCTAAATGAGATAAGTTAGCTTAAACGGAGAGATATTCAATGCTATCTCAATGCTATCATCTGCTATCAATGCAGATGAACTGCAGTAACCTTTTCTAATTGACAGAAAATCTACTGTTAATGCTCCTACCACAAAACCGTCAAGTATATTTCTTTAAGGAATATAGTTGGTATCAGTCCTCCTTTAGAATAATTAAACATTGTTTTACAGCTTCTATCTGCATGTGATTTAGAGACCTGCTTTTCAGTGAGTGATGACAGTCATGGCATCTCACCCAAATTTAACTGTCTAATTATTAAATGTATTGTCTTCTTCATTCATTTCTGTGGCTAGCAAATTAATTTCTGAGGTATAAACAGGACGGGAACTATGGAGGGCCATTTAAGAAGCTGTTTTTAAAACTAGATGGCCCCCCAAAAGTGGGTTTTAATTAGCTGCCTGGCTTTTCATTGATAAGCTCTCAGACCTTCCATAATTGTATCTCATGAGCTTTCTCAAACAAAATTAATGAAAAATAACACTTTAAAAAATTTTGTTCAAGCTTGGCAGGAGTATTTCCAGTGCTGTGATATTACAGCATGAACAATCCTACAGGTAGAGTCTTTTTCTCCTTCACAGTTAATCTAGAAACTTTCAGGCTAAGTGCATTTTCCAATTCTATGGTATTGGAGGAAAAGTATAAGGCTTTATAGCCAAAGGGGCTATAAGTCAGAGTTATTTGAAGGATTAATATGCCAGAGGCCATCATCTTTCAATATTGCAAAATGAGTTAATGGTTTTCATTGCATAGAGTATAAAACCACAAGGGATCCTACTAAATGTTGACCTTCTGTCTATCATTGGGCACTCAGTGTTACCCAGTATCATACCCTGGATTTGAGTTAGTCAAAGCATTTAAATTTCATGGTTTGTCAGTTGTGTGTCATTGGCAGAAAAAAAGAGAAGCCAAGGTGTGACCAAAACCTAAGGTTGCAAAGCATGGAAATCAATTGGATGTGCTTTTCTCACTTTACATTTGAAGATAAATTGCACCCTAATTGCACCCTAGCATTGAAAGGCAACCTACTACACCCACAAAATCCAGATCTTTACCTGTCAGACCTAAGTGGAAAATTCTTTCCTGAATCCAGTGAGTGGTCTGACTGTGAAAGAACACGAATTGTCTGGGCCACCTTTGAGTACTGAGCAACATCATCACTGATGTCTCTGAGGAAGGCTGAGATAAAGAAACCAGCCAACCCCAAATATATCTGGTTAATGGTATACTCAGGAAAAAAAAAAAACTCCTTGAGACCTTCAGGCACCTGAGGATGACATAGAATTGTTACCTTTCTCCATAAAAGCATTTTGAACACTTCAGGAGCATTTTATCCATTTACCAGGAGATGAGTCTGGCTGTGAAAGAGAAGCCTGAGAGTATAAATGAATAGGGTACGAACTATCCTTCCCACGTTTCTCCAAGATCCTTCCAGGTCATTGCTGAGTTTCAGTTTGCAGGACACTGTGAGTAAAGACTGTGCTCACACCCACGGGGCCAAGTTCATTTCCAGACAGATAGGAGCTTTGCTTTTCAGAGGTTAGAAAAGAAAAAAGGAGAAACAGGCAATGCATTGGTTGCAGGGCTTCTTTTCAGATATATCTCAGTGTCAGTGTCGTGAGGGCACTGGTAGGTCTTAATGGCCCAGACCAGCCTCACCTGGATCTCCCACCCCTTTTGCCCGTGGACCTAGCAGTCCCTTTTCAACTCAGACCTGTGGTTCAGTCCCTGCTTGAGCTAAGCTGTAGATATGCTGTTCTCCAGTCCTTCCTCTGACCCTGCCTCTTGGATGGACTTTGGACCTATAGTGTAACCTTCTCTTCAGCTCTGTCTCTTGCCTTGTCCTATTTGGTTCCTGACTGGGCTTGCTGGAGGGCCCATGGACATGATTCATCACTTCACTGTGTCTGGGGCTGTTCACAGATCCCGTTTCCAGCACAGAGCACTACCTGGCATGTTCAGAATTACATCGTCAGCAGGGATACTGTCTGTGCTGTGGTCACCATTAACTCCTGGCTTGTTCTCCCTTGTGGAACAGCTGGTCCTTGCTAGTTGAGTATGGATCCACATGGGCATGTTCTTTCAGTGACCTGCACAGGGGGCTATATCAGCTCAAGTGAAGAGACCAGGTTGAGAAAACTGAAAATACTTCAGATGTGGACACACAGGGAAACAGTATCCAGCTCTGCGCTCCTCAGAACAAGACAGGCATTGATATACTGCAGCAAGTGCATGACAGATCCACGAGGATTGTTAGGGGATTAGAGCACAATGATATACACGGACAACAAGGTTTGTTCAACAATAAAAAGAAAGGGTTAAGGAGAGATCTTCCTGTTGCCTCCAAAGGGCATGGAGAAGATCAGGTAGACTTTTTGGGCGTGCACAGTTGATAGGGTGAGAGGCAACAGACATGAGCTGCAACAAGAGAAATTGCAGCTAGGAGTTAGGACATTTTTTCTACCATGCAGGTGGTCAAACGTTGGATCAAGGACCCGGAGAAACCGTGAAATCTCATCCTTGGAGACAGTCAAACAAGGACCTGAACTACCCAATCTAATTTGACCCTGCTCTGATGAGGGGACTGGACCAAGTGAGTTGCTGCAAAGGTCGCTTCTAACTTATTTTATCCTATGTCTCTAGTAAAATCCTTTAAAAATATTTAGCTACAGAAACTGCACAAGTGAACAGCACAAGTGAACAGCTGATGTCTGAAATCACACCAGAGTGGCAATTCTCCCTGTCCTTTTTCTTCTCTCTGCCTTTATAAGCAGGGGCTGGTCTCTCAAAATGGAATTATTTCTCATGAGCTCATCTGTTCGTTCTGTGCCAAGAACAAAGGAAAAGAAATGTTTAAAATGAGTGTGATGTGAACAGGATCATTGCAAAGTAAGATGTTTTTCAAAGTTTCCCAGGAGGTATCACTAGTTTTTTAGATCCATCTGGAATTCAATCATTGTTACATGCCAGCTGCTGCTGGGACCTTCCAGTTGTTTCTCCTCTTCTGGACACAACATGTAGTGGGAGCCGTTATTGCTGCTGATATAACTCTGAAGGACAGGCACATAAGCTGGGAATAGAGGCAGCTTTTGTGTGTGTGTGTGTGTGTGTGTGTGTGTGTGTGTGTGTGTTTTGAACTGGACCAAATTTATTTTGTACTGTTTTGGCTGCTTACAGCTGAGGTTATTGGAGGGTACAACTTATGAAAGCCCAGGCAGAATACAGCTTCTCTGCTAGTGCCAACATGAGAATCTCTTCACTGCGTGATCCTGACAGTTTTATTTAATGTTACAGGCATTAACTCAGTTTTAGAGGACATATATTATAGAATTTATATTTTATTCTCTAAAAGACAACCTGTAAAGGCCTACAAATCTCTCTCCAAATCCAGCATATTTAATTTACGGAAGAATTAATAAGAACCTATGAACTCTAGATATTAGTCCTCACTACACAGCAAATTGCTTGACCCCAATGTAAAACCAGCAAGAATCAAACAAAACTAGTTCTACTCACCCATTTAAACACTGCAAAATATTTTGCTGCCTCTTATGGTGTCTCAATTTGGATTACTGACAGGCTCTGAATCCCTCACTGTCAACTGAGAAGATCTACATCTATAACCTACTGCAGGTGCTGAACTTAAGCACTGCAATGACTCCCCACTGACTACAATCAATTATATTCCTGAGCAGTAGATAGTTTGACTAACACATCACACTCTGACAAAGGTGCCTTACTCTTTCTTAAGTTTCCTGGAAAGTGGTCTGAATAGCATTTCACAGATGTTTGAAGACTTTTGTGAACATTGTTCGGCTTAGTTGCCTTAGACAACTGTAAGCTTAAGGTGAAAGAAAAAAAAAAAACCCAACTTAAAGCAGCTGCTTGGGAAACAACTGTTAAGATGCTTGTCCTTGACAGGGCTGGAAAGTTAGTAACTATAAATTTTTAGAAGAAAAATCAATGAACCCCTAAGGTGTATTTTCCTGGGTGTCTTAGGGCTAGTGCTGCTTTGCACCCCATATTGACACCGTGGAGGTTTCGCCTTTTAGTATCACACAAATCTAAGACAAATGTGGTAATACTGAACATGACAACGTGTTGCTAAAAACAAGCTGCCAAGCAGCTTTAAAAAGCTGTCAGACTACCTGTCAATAAATGCGCGTTGTTTGGTGAAGTGGATCCCAGCTGCAAATTGTAGGAGATGAGAGGGCATTGAACACCCCACAAAGTTTCTCTTAGTCCCTGCACAGACAGGATCTTAGGGCAGCAAGAATGCAAACAGATTGATGGCATCAAAAGAAATGTCTCAGTAACATTATTGGCCTTTCTGGCTCATATTCAACCAGGCAGCATCTCAAAACTTCTACTCTGTCAAATAATGAATCAAGACATTAGTAATAGGATGAAGCCTTTTGCCTCCAGGTTGTTGGTCTGAACCTAGACAAGTAACAAATTTTGAGAATAGGGCCTATTACATGGTTGTCTTTTGGCCAAAACAAGCAAAGCACGTTCAGATCCAGGAGTTAAATCTATGACATTCCTAAATCTAGGACTGACTTCAGGGAGCTAAGGCAGGGTTTACCAAAGATGTACATCATGGTGTGATTAAAACCCAAGGTACTTTCCCAAGGTAGTTTGCATACTGCTACCAATACCATTGCATCAAAGCGGTGTTGTACAGGTTAACCACCCAAATATTTATTTCTGGGTAGATTTTTCAAACTGTGCTTTCTTTTCTACTGCCAGGATTATAATATTATTGCTTTTCATCCCAGCAGACTTTGTTAGTTCAATTAGAACTACAGTAAATAGTTTACTGTAGTGCAGGCAAATGCAGCTAATCTTTTTCCATACTCACATCAGTCATAAACCTCATCTAATTCAGTGAAAAAAATATCCACTGCATTAATAGAGCAACATATTTATTGGGGTGAGTAACAGAATGGAACTGGGCAGAACTGAATAACCTTACAAAGGAAATCCTACAAACATTAGCTATCTCCCAGTTAGGCAACAGAATAGAAAACTATAGTAAATTTAAATAATATGGTTTTCATATCTTAAATAGGAACAAAGACAGACTGGCCATAAAGCATTTGAAAATCTTAGTAGTTTCTACATATAAATAAATATGTTTGAAGTATTTTCAACTAGTTGGCAGAATTTGCATCTGATGATATAAAAAACTTCACTTTTCTTTTCTTAACAGTACAGAGAAAAAAAGCANCTGGTCTAGTGGAGGGTGTCCTTGTCCATGGCAGGGGGTTGGAACTAGATGGGCTTTGAGGTCCCTTCCAACCCAAACCATTCTGTGATTCTATGATTCTATGATTCTATGATTCTATGATTCTATGATTCTATGATTCTATGATTCTATGATTCTATGAAAAGAAATTACTTGAGTGAGAAATGCTATGGATAGAAATCTGAGTAAGAGAATGCGTGCGTAAGCATTTTGAGATATATAAAAAAAGAAGTGAACTGAGCAGAAATGTTCTGCATCCTTGAATTGCTTCTTTTACTCATAATTTTTTGTCCCTTAATCTCTCCGTTACATTTTCTCCCATTGGTATGACTTGACTATTTGGCAGAAGAAGCTAAGGAGTGTGGTGTTTCTGAAACCATATGAATTTGTTTCTGTATTTGTCATGGGACAAACAGAGACTTGAAGTGACATATTACAGGCACATACCTGTGGATCCACATCTCAGCACACAGGAGGGAGGAGAGACCTCAGAGACCGCTGAGTCAGTCATGGGTATTTCAAGTCATGGTCAAGTGGGCAGCAAATATATAGAGCAAAACTCACTGCACCTTGAACGTCTTTAACTTCTGGTCCTATGGAGCTGAATCAGATTGGCTCCATAATGTTTGAAAGAGAGGAAAAAGGGAACCCCAAAGCCCGAGTAAAGACAGGCACTATGAAGACTCAGTAATAGCACAGTAGAGAACTAAAACTAGCAAAGCTGTGACTAGAACAAAAGTTTGAAATTTGAATTTTAAAAAAATACACACGTAAATAGTTTTGAGTGTTAGGAATTACATTTTGAGTTATTTTGGATCAGTGGCCAGGATTTTTTAGGAGGATCTAGGAAAGCCAGATAAAACCTGTGTCTGGGCCCTGGTTTTAACTTACAAAGATAGATGAGTTACAGGGAACTAGCTGGAACAAAAACTACACAAGAAACTGTGATATCAGTTAAGCAGTATGAGTGATCAAGCAGTAGAGGCACAGCCAGATTTTCCTAATTCTTGTCTTTGCCTACCACTTTTCTCTTCTGTGTGAGTATCACATATAGAAATTGAACAAATTGCCTTGTAGTGCTTGGTCAGTGTCGAATAAAATAAAATAAAATAAAATAAAATAAAATAAAATAAAATAAAATAAAATAAATAAATAAATTAAATTAAATTAGCAATCATTTCTAGGACCTTTTTCTGCAGTGAGACTAGCCTACTTAGGGATGGCTCATGTTGTTGTCCCAAGCTGTTCTCCCTACCCATGCTGCTCAAATGCTGAGCTTTTGTGGGTTACAGCATAATATTTCAGAAGAAATCATCACATTCTGTAGGAAAATGGAGCAGTTAGAAGTGAATAACAGTGTGGATCAGCATCAGGCACTATGCATATAGGTACAAATAACAGAAGACCTTAGCCATCATGGAATAAGGCTTTTCTACCTACCCAGTATTTCTTACCTCTTGCCATGACAGCCCTGTGTGAACTGAATGGTATCATTTTCAATAGCACACTTTCCACGGGAGTTTCAGAGAGTAGGAGGGAAAGACTGAGTAAGAAAGAGAAATGAGGTTTACAATGTGTGATGCTACCCAGCTGCAACCTCATACTCAAGAGTCATCTGGACGTGGTGGGCTTTTTGTCTTCTGCACGCTCCTCTTCAAGCTGATGACTGAACCTCTGTCTAAACACAGCACATGGCAAATGGTGAAGCGGAGAAGTGACAGTTTAGTATGAAGTCTCAGTGCTCAAATTTTTCATTTTCTATTCAAATCACTGTTTACAAGCTTCCTGAGCAACAGTTCCAGGATGCAAAATTGCATTCAATGTCCTCCGTCTCATTCGGCTTGGCAGAATAAAGGTCATGAGTGAGTCTGTCAGACTGAACACCACGTCTTTTGCTCGCTGAGACAAATAAAGAGCTAATCTGATGCTGTAGGCTCTGTCACCTCTATCAAATCTCATTTTGTCTTCAGTTTGTTGGCAGTTTCAAATGGTTGCTTTTCAAAAGGTTGTCTCCTGAATATGTGAATTTGGGGCTTTACATCTTTTTCTCATGAGATGTTGACACGTCGCTCAGAGCACGGACTAATGATTGAATCTCCTTTTCGAGTACATCATGTTTTGCACTAGTCTGGTTTGGAGAGGGCTTTTCACATATGCACTTGTTTAAACTTACTCAGTTCAACGTGAGCGGTACAATCTAAAATGGGCTGCAGGGGTTTTGAGTTGTTTTTTTTTTTTTTTCTTCTTCTTTGTAACGCAAAGAATGTGGAATTAAAAGAGTCAGCTTTAACTTTAGTGTTGCAACACAGTTCCTTTTAACTTGCCTCAGTCCCGTGAGTACCCTGTCACCTTAATTTCTGTTTAGAGTAAGACAGGTTTGTAGCACTCTTCTCAGTAATTCATCTCTGAAATAATGTTGACTTGGGGCCTCGTGTCTATCTTGAAGTATAATAGTGTCATTTACTGTTAAAAGTGGCATCAAGAGATCCTTTCTTTTGTCACATTTGCACTGTCTCCATAGAACTAGATATTTTTCTAAAGGTTATGAGACTGGGCCCTGATACTGCTAGTGATTTCTGCAATATTTTGAACCTGTGGTGCTTTAGACCATGATTCTTATGGGAAAGGGGATGTTGTTTACAGCAGGCTGTGGCTTAAGTTACATAATAAAATCAGTGCTTAATTGGGAAATTAGAGTTTTTTCCTTTAATTTTATTTGTTTTCCCTGTCTCTAGTTTGCTATGGGTTTATTTTTATTTTTACTTTATTTAAATTTTCATTTTAATTTTTATTAACATTTTTTAACCCAGGTGTTTTAATTTCTGTGTGACTGATACTTCCTGGATCAAGTTCCAACACCAGGAACCCTCCAAATCACATTGCTACCAGTCCTATTTTCATTGCAAATTTGATTGCAACAACTCTGGTCTCTAGACCGGGATATCGTATAAGTCAAATGAAGGCTGACAACTTTATGAAATCTCACTTTGATAAACTATCTCAGCTTTTAGCTGCAACATTTTCCAGATTTAATCAGGGCTATGCCCCCCTCACTCCCCAACTAAATTCTTATGCTTTAGTGTGCAGGTGAATCCAAGATAACTCCCCTTGTTCAGTGGCTCCTCAACGTTTTCACTGAGGAAAACCATCATGGGAAATAACACCAAAAATGTTGGATCTTCACTCTTACCAACATCACACACAGACATTCCCAGTGTTAAAACACATCTTTCTCATTACTGGTACACAGCTGACAGTTCACAGTTGAGTTTGCTGCAGGAACATCCTTTTATTTCTGTGCATCTTTGTCGTAATTACCAACATTCAGAATCAAGAGTGTCAGACTTTACAAAACCAGGCATTTCCTGTCATTTAACTTCTCTCTCAGAATTTGTATAGAAACTGCATTTTTGCTGTCAAGGTTTCTGTCGTACAATGAGAACTGTTGTTTCAGGACTCCTGGCTGTTTGCTGCCTTGAACTAAAGAGGCAGCTTTTTCTTCTAGGTCTCCTGACCCTTTATTTCAAGGATTTCCTGAGATACAGAAGGACAATTTTTTTTTCCTGCTTTACATTTGCTCTCCAACTCTGAAATAGTCCCTAAGAAACTCAGTAAGTTTGCCATAGAGGATATTATCTACATTGCTCTTATGAAAGGGGAAGGAGATAAAGTATACGCTTTAGAAGCCTCAGTGTTATTTCTAAACATAATAAAAGAGTTTCCCTTTAGTTTTGTGTCTGTTTTTTCCCTCTGGAGATTTGGAACCTGTCCCTTCTAGCATCACACACAGGTAGGAAGCAAGCAATGCCCCTTTTACTTCTCCTCTTTCTTCTTTGCTGGGTGCTTATCACATCTTCCATCCTTCTCTAGCTTTTCTCTGGTCTTTCTGCTTATTCAGACATTTCCAGTTCACCCTATCACCCCAAAATAAAACTGGATAAACAATGTGGCTACCCTCAGTTTGCAGATAANCCCCCTTTTTTGACAGTTCAAGCTGCAATAATTTGAACCCCAACTGTCTCCTCCTCTACTATAATGGAAATCTGCTCTTGAATGACCACTGTTGGTACTCTACAATAATGAGTACATTTCTGTGTGCATATGCACAGACGTACACACCACAGGGACATAAGTTAAACTTTGTATAACCAGATACAGCTGTGATCATTAATCAAATTCTTTCACCCATTCAGATCTGTATTTATTTCAGACTATTTTAATTCTCATTTATACTACGGATATTTCATGTCGGTCTGTCACCGTGAACATAAATTATTTTCAGGTACCAATTGCTACACTGCAATTGTTGAACAATAATAGAAATTGCTCAACTATGCTTCCAGCATGGGATGAAGAGAGTATAGTGTAAATGGCAAGCATGACCATTTATTTTTCTTTATAGCCAAGCTGGCTCACTCATCCTTAGTTTAAGTGATAGTTCAAGCTGTGAAAGAGTTGTTATCACACTCATCATTTTTATTACATAGGAAATGGTCCCTTTGGTTAATTGGATTTGGAAAATTTGCTGAGCATTCAGGTGAACCTCCATGAATCCTAGTAATATTGTGATAAGCCACAAATCTCTGTCAGCTGTCCACATTCTGACTAAGCCTTCCATTTTCTGGAGTTTTGAGCCCAGAATTGCAAAAAAACCCCACAACGAAACAAAAAAACCCCACAAATGAAACAAACAAAAAAACCCCAACCCTCTCTGAAGTCCATTTGGACTTGTTTACTGTAATATACTTTACCGAGAGAATGCTAAGATACTGTGGGCCCTGTCACCCATACATGTGCATAAAATACATAATGAGATTGATTTAGTTTTCAGATGCCTGGAGAAGAGAAGACTCCAGGGAGACCTTATAGCAGCCTTCCAGTATTGAAAGGGGCTACAGGAAAGCTGGAGAGGGACTGGTTACAAGGGCATGGAGTGATAGGACAAGGGGGAATGGCTTTAAACTAAAAGAGCAGAGATTTAGATTAGGTATAAGGTAGAAATGTTTTACGATGAGGGTGGTGAGGCACTGGCACAGGCTGCCCAGAGAAGTTGTGGATGCCCCTGGCTCCCTGGCAGTGTTGAAGGCCAGGTTGGATGGGGCTTTGGGCAACCTGGGCTAGTGGAGGGTGTCCCTGCCCATGGCAGGGGGTTGGAACTAGATGGGCTTTGAGGTCCCTTCCAACTCAAGCCATCCTGTGATTCTATGATTAACACGCTAAAAGTAATTTCCTTGATACTCTGCAGCTGAATGGAAGAAGAGAGCACTTGTCAATGACTCAGCTGTCAATCAGCTTTCAGTAGTCCTATTCAATACCTGCCACCCTCACTGTGTTCCTGAATCTGTCCCTTTGAATCAACTTTGCCATTTAGAAGCAAACCCACAAGGGGGGATGGGGAGAAATAAAGAAAAGAAGGAACCACTCAAGAACTTGATTTTCCAGTTTGTCCTTCTAAGGTTTGGTCTAAAAGCCTTCAGATGCATTAGGATGCTTTCAATTAACTTCAGTGGGTTTTGGATGCAGACTTTAGGGAACAGTGTTTCACAAAACAGCAGACACAAGACTTTTTTTCCCCCTCTCTCACAATAACGAAAAATAGTCCTAGCAAATTATAAAAACCTTCTATGACTTTTACAACTCTTGTCACTTTAGAAAATGGGGGGAAAGAAGCTGTAGTCTTCTAATGAGCCAAATAAAACCATAAGCATAGGTGATTTAAATTGCTTTCTCCATTTTAACATACCTAATTATTAGTGTATGACTTAGATCTATATCCTATAAAAATGACATCCTCCACAATACAAGAGGGATAGTTTAAGCTACCTTAAATCACTCAACCTGCAATACATCTGAAATGTTTATTAAGCAAGTTTTTTATCCTCACCTCTGCTCTGCTGGCTTTAGTGAAAGCTTGTCTGCCAGGAAAAACTCTCTACAGGTACCGCCAATTCTGTTTGAAGTTGGTGATCTGGGTTTGGCTCATAACATTCACAGTAGATTTACCTGAAAGATCAATAAAAGCATGTTCAAAGCAAGATTGGCTTCATAGAGCCTAGGATTTTATTAATTTATATAAACTTCCTAAAACTTTTGCTATAAAGAAAAAGGGAAAAGCTTGAAAATATTCACATTGTACAGCAGGGTAATGAAAATGGTACAGCAAAGTTCTGGAATTAGTTTTGCTTTTCCAAAAAACCCTCTCAAAATAATGCACATATCAGAATGACAGGATGCTACCAACACAGATGAGATTTTCAAGTATAGCTGGAGCTTTCAGATGTTTCAAGCTATGACATCTCAACAGGTCCTCATTTTCAGGGGACTGTAAGCACCCCATCTTGGAAATATGTCTTTATAGTGTCTCATACAAAGCACCCCAAAATACCCTTCACAATATGCCTACCTTAAAAATTTTTATCATGACAAGTCCTTGATTGAAAATTGTATCTTCTGTCACTGATGTCATAAGACAGGTCATTGTAACAGAAGAAATCTAAAGGCAATTCGCATTCCCCGCTGCTAAATGAAATAGTATCCCTCAGTGTGACACATGCTGATTTCTTCTTCTTCTTTTTTTTTTTCATGGTGTATAGTTTAGTAGAATATAAAATCAGAATTTTAAACGCAATCAAGTAGCCGGCAAGACTTTGATCTTTAAAATGCTGGAATTATCTTTAATCAGAGGAGATTTATAAGTAGTAGTTGAATTAAAGGTGGAATTACTGTCTGGCTTTGTTCGTTTAAGTTTCTCTGCTCTTCCCACTAACAAAAATTTTGTCCCAAATATCTCCTATGTTCTTTGAGAGCTATTTGTAATAGGCAACTTCAGAATTGGGTTAATCTTCTAGATCTTTAGTGGCAGCAGTATAAGTAGATCTGTGAGCTTGGAGGCCCTTATCAGTGAAAGAGTATTTGAAGCTCTGGGAATGTGTGTTCCCAAGCCCATGGTGAACTGCCTCAAAGAGCAGAAGAAAATAGAGTAAGTCTGGATGGAGAAATCCTTGTTTTTCATGTATGCTCCTAGGGAAAAGCAGGCTATTTTCTTTTGAAATCCTGCTTCTTTGCGTTTACTTAGTTGTTCTCACGCAAGGATTTTTATAATGGAGGAGGGGTTTGGTTTTTTCTTTGGAATAAATGGGAAAATATGTTGAAATGTTCAAATGGGTTAAAAGTTTCATAGAGAGGTCCTGTCCAGGAGAGGAAAAAGGGTGCGTCAAAGCTCATGGACTCATGCTCAGCAGCAGCTGAGCGTTCTGTCACCTTCTTCTTCTTGCTACCCAGTTCAGGTTTGTCACTTCAGAAAGGAGATATTTGGTCAGGATGGGGTCACTTCTATCAACAAAGCAAGAACCCCCCCCCCCCCCCCCCTTTTTTTTTGTGTGTGTGTGTGTGTGTGTGGGCAGCTTCATCATCCAGCCATCCCAGGCTGAGTTTTAGTTTTTTCACACTAAAAGCATGTTTGGAAGTGTTTTGATGCTCCTTGTCAGATTTTGCAATAACACATTTCCTACCCCCCTCATCCAACAAATGTAATATAGTTTAACCAAAAAATCTCAGAATGATGGAGTGACACATGTAAATAGAGACTCCTTGCCCCTACTCCTCAAGATTTTTCACAGAGAGATACCAATAGACAGTGCCTTCTTCATTCCCCACAGCCTTACCAGTTTAATATCATTTATTGTAGCATTTGATGACATTGTTCATATACCACTGGAAAACTCTCTAGTCTCAGTTCAAACCCAACAGAACAAAGGTTGGAAGTCATACTTTCCTTGTTTTTATCGGTACCACAGTGACATGGAAGGCCAATAAAGATGAAGTGAAGTTGCCTGCATGGCCGAGTAGCCAGAGGACTGTCTTCTATGTACCTCGTTGCCATTATAGATGCTGCATTTTGTCACCTTCCCCCCATTCCACCCTGAAAGCAAAAAAAGTTAAGTGGCTGCGTGGGGTGAAGCTATGCAAAGGGGAACTGCTTGAAGGGAGTTTTCAGGAAAAACAATTAGTCTGTGGAGGGGAAGGGATGGGGAGAAGGGACCGTTTAAAAAGGAGGTTTCTTTTCCTTTTTTTTTTTTTTTTTTTTGAGTTTCTGAAGAAAGTGCCAGGTGTTTGTTAACTTTCCAACTCCTGTGAACCAAGAGTTGAGCCTAATCCACTGAGCCCCTTGTTAACTGAGCCCTGCTGGATTTATCCTGCTTTACTTAGCACATACTATCTGGATACTTTGACTGCCTCAGATGATTATGGCTGTATTTCTTTGTGGGGCTTCAGTGCACTATACCAGGGCATAATAAGACCTTAAATATATATTAAAAAAAATAAAAAAGCAAAAAAGAAGAAAAGAAGAAAAGAAAAAGAAACAAAACAAAAAACCTCATCTGTGAATAAAGGCTTTTATAAGCAGCATAGCATTGCACTCTGCCTGAGTGTTCCTTCTGACAGTGTAACACTGGAAAAATAAGTATTCCCATTGCCCCTTTGCAAGGAAAGGTCTAGCTGAGGCACAGTGAACAGCAGTTTAACATTTCTTGTTTTTCCTTTTATTTATGGGTAACTGGGATTGCTGCTCTTGTAGCTGTGAAGTAGGGCAAAGTAACCCACAGATGCAATTTCCACAAAGAGAGACCCAGGAAGAACAGTCTTAATCGACATCGAAAGAGAAGGGATAGCTAAAGCTCCCTTAAGAAAACACAGAGACACATTATGAATGAGTTCTGAGAAAGGTCTAAGTCAGTCAAACTCCTACTTCTGTACAAGAAAAGAAGCAAAATCACTATGAGGTTCCCATGCTTACTCCTTGCGATGAGCAGGAATCTTTATAACTTATCTAAATGCATTATTTGACTCTTAATATACCTATTCATAGTACAATATGCTGAAAGATGGGGCTGAGAATACGAGGATGTCAATATAGGAAACGAAAGGTGAGGATAAAAGAATGACATTTTTCAATTCAGTGGGGTTTTGGGGTCAGGAAAGGGGAACAGGCTGGAGGGAACATTTACCAGCCACCAACCATGTGATGTGGCAGAGATCACTTGAGAGGACATATTTTTCTGCACTGAGTTTTGTAGTCTAGAATAAGGTTTGATGCCATGTTTCATCTCTAATTCTCCTGCCGTGGTGTTGGCATGCATACTACGTATATTCCTCTACATGTTGCCTTGAGAAAGGGGACAAGAAAACTTATGTATCCCATTTCTAAAATTTTGACAACAACAGGGTATTGCAGAGGTTGTCTGTGGGCTAAAATGTATTTCAGGGCTCTAGTGACCACTCTGGGATCTCTGGTGACCCTATCTTCTCTCCCTTTTCTGCATATTGCTTAGCTGATATTCATGTTTCTCCAGTGACTTCGTCAGTTCCCTGTACATATAATCAGCTCTTTCTGAACTGATCCTTCCATCCAGTTCTTACTTCCCAAGCCCTATTTATCTACCAGTCCCTCCAACACGGAGGAACAAAGAAAGAGGCTTGGGTGCCATCCTGCAATCATCCTGACTTGCCTAAAAGCCAGCCATGGTTTTGGTCTTTGTCAGCTAGCACCCATGCAAACAGCGTCTGAACATTTTTCCGGGGTCAACGCAATATAGGAACCATTTCCAAGCAGCAGGTGGGATGCAGCCGCTCTGTTTTCAGGAGGAAGAGTGTCTAAGCGTATGGATGCAAGTTGCCTCCTCCCAGCTGGTCTCAAGGACAGAGAAAGAGCCTGGCCTTCTTTGTTTAGGACTATGCAGAAGGGAAAATTCTAGCAGCAAAGAATAACTTGGAGAGCAGAGGTGGTTTCTTAACATTGAACTCATTATTACAGTTTCTAATTATGTGTTTACAATTACAATTATGTATGCTTATAGTTGACTGTATTCCTTTCTTAAAATGAAAATAAATGACATTTTACAAAGAAAATATTCGCAGGGGCATTTTCAGATGCTTCGTTATCTGTGATTATGCTTCTGTGGCTGTGCATCACTGTCTTCTTAAATGTATCTTTCTCACAAGCATATTAGACCTTAAGCTATCTGTATCTTTTTTATCATACCTTTATGTATCACAAATTATTAAATGAATACCTGATAGTCTTTTAACCTTTTCTAGTAAATTAATTTCTTCTGCTGATTTTCACACTTTTGTGTGATCCTCCCACCCTTGTATAAATCTTCCTGTGCAACGAAACTGTTTGCATAACTGCTATGCATAGTTGAAGTGTTTAATAAACAAGATATTTGTCATATAGGGGGCAAGATTCCCAGTTGTTAAGCAGGCTGGATGAGTGGTAACAGTATTTTTAGCTTCTGTACAGAAGAACATAAACGGCAAATCTGTTGTTCTTGATAAGAAATTATTTCTTTGGAATGTAAATTCTGGTAGAAGATATATCTGAATGATCTTTAAAATAAATAAATAAATAAATAAATAAAATCTCATATACATTAAACTTCCAGAATTGTCAGACGTGATCCACCATTCATTTCACAGTAGCAAAAAAATGCCAGTGGAAAAAAAAATAAATAAAAAAGAGAAAGTTTTCCTGCTGTTAATGAGACAGAGGTGACTGTAAACAATAGATGCCTTATAGCTATTCTCAAACAGGAATCAAAGCTGTAATTAAATATAAAACACTGTCAATGATAGGCTCTTTAATGTAACATATCTGAGTTGCTTTTCCTCTCTCTATCAAATATCTTCACTTAGACAAAAGCTGAGAGTGACTGAAGAGAACAGGAGAAGAAAGACTCGTGCTGAAGACTGATTTCTTCTTGCTTCTGACACACCAGTCCTGTAGCTTCAGGAGCAAATATTCTTGTCTAGGAGTCGGAACAGAGCTAATGACATGATTTTGGTGACACCTGTCTGACTAAATGGTGTCATGTGAAGACAGTTCATAGATGAACATAGGCTTCAGCTGAACCCCAAGATTCAAGAAGGCTTTGGACACGCAACCTGCTCTGTTCAGACCTTGGGCTGCCTTCTCTTCGAGCTCAGAGTAGGCAAGGGATAAGAGAGGACATAACTTGGGGAGAACTGGTGAAGCGCTGAAGTTTCTTTACCTTTGTATTTTCAAGTTGTTTTATAACACAAATTTGTGAGTGCTGGATGGTTGGCAGCATTCTCTCAAAACCACGAGTCCAAAGTGTGTTGCTCCATGAATACGCACAAATGAGAACAAAGTAAAGGGAGTACTGGAACTTAGAGGTAACTCTCATGCAACACCTGCCTGAGCTAATCAAAAGGATACACAACTTCTGCACAGTCCTTGATCAGCTGTGCAATGCCTCAAGCCAGAATCCAGCCTATATATGTAAACAAAGAGGAAGCCCTGAGCAAGTACTGGGAAACAGGCCAGAGGATTTGGTATAAAGAACCACAGTTCTTAAACGGTGCGGGTTAATTCTCTTCTTGCATAATTTTCTACTTGCAAATCAAAAGAAAGTACTTTGGAATCTGAGGCATTACCCTGTTACAAGGCTATAAGATAAAGTCAAAATTTACACCGCTGAAGTAAGTGTAGATATATAAACACAGTATAACTAATCTATCGGTTGTGGGGTAGCATAGCAGCTAAACCCAAGGCATTTCAATATATAACAGAAACCATCTTTCATCTATATTACAAGAGGAAATAGAGTCAGAAGGAAAGAAATCCTGTTCCTAGTTAACTCAGAATAACTCTGCTACAGAATATGACCCTGGAGAAACTCCTCCACATGGGAAGATATTAACCAACTCCTTCTACTTTCAAGAACAGTGGAAATAATGAAACTTGGTTTCTTATGGTTTGAAGTTATGAGTTTGGACTTTCTGATGTCTAATAAACTGTACCCGCTGCTGGTGTATGTAGTGCCCCTTCTCTGCAGATTTACTAATAATCATATGTTGAGTTCATACAGCAGCTGTCTCTCAATGGAATCACAAAAAAAAAGAGGTTTTTCTCCTTTACTGAGCTAGCCAGTGACATTTCTGGGAATTTGGTGTCACTGAAAGAGTTGTCAGTCTCTCAAATTATGTTGACAATGACAAATATGTTAAAAAGTCATTAGGGAGATACTGATAGACGTGAAAGCATACACACATGCACAGTCTCAGCTAAACTGCATAAGCCACAGATCCTTACAAGAACAGGGCTTGGAGTATTGGTGGCTTAAGGCCCAGAAACTGCTTCAGGGCAGAAAGAACAGCACACAGATCTCCTGTTTTATTGCATCCAGAGGCAGAAAAACCCTTGAACGACCCATGCTGCAGCACAGGAAAATGAATAAGAATCATAGAATGGTTTGGGTTGGAAGGGACCTCAAGGACCATCTAGTTCCAACCCCCCTGCCATGGGCAGGGACACCCTCCACTAGACCAGGTTGCCCAAAGCTCCATCCAACCTGGCCTTGAACACTGCCAGGGATGGGGCATCTACTATCTCTCTGAGCATCCTATTCCAGTGTCTCACCACCTTCACAGTAAAGATTTTTTTTCCTTATATCTCATCTAAGTCTACCCTCCTTCAGCTTAAGGCCATTACCTCTTGTCCTATCACTACTTGTCCTTGTAACCAGTCCCTCTCCAGCTTTTCTGTAGGCCCTTTTAGGTACTGGAAGGCTGCTATAAGGTCCCCCTGGAGCCTTCTCTTCTCCAGGCTGAACAACCCCAACTCTCTCAGACTGTCCTCACAGTGGAGGTGCTCCAGCCCTCTGATCATCTTCATGGTCTCCTCTGGACTCCCTCCAACAGCTCCATGTCTGCCTTGTTGTTTGGACCCCAGAGTTGGATGCAGTACTGCAGGTGGGGTCTCACCAGAGCAGAGGGGCAGAATCACCTCCCAGGACACAGTTGGCGAAGAGCTAGACTCCACTAGGAGCATGACCTCAACCTCCTGCTCCACTCAGCACATCACCAGAAGAATTGGGACAGGCTAAGTGTAACACACATCAAAAAAAGGGAGGTATGAAACGAGGAAGAGGGGAAAAGAGGTGTTGGCTGAAGTTCAGCCTGAGTAAGGGGAAGAGAAAATATTTCCCTAGGTTTTTCTTCAGTAATGAAAAGTTTGTGTTAATTGGCAGTAAGTTAAATTAAGTAAAATTCCTCACATCAAGACTGCTTGGCCTATAATATCCTTCTCTGCTATGCACCTCCTATGTGGGAGTGTTGCAATTTCACAAAGCCTTCCCTCTCTGCCCTAGTTAGAAATTTCTAGGTGTTTGCTGGCTGGCAAACTAGCAATGGCCGAGTGGATACATTTCTTTGACACCAATGGGCAGATTTTCATAGTTACCACTGATGCTAAATAAAACAGGACAGAGAGTGATCGCACATACCCAACTGCTTGTCATTCCTCCTGCTTTACTGCTGGCATATTCTCTGTCATAGCTGTGGTGTGCACCAGTAAGAAATATTCCAGATAGAGCCTAAACATGTCTTGGGAATAGGACATGGCATTCCATACCTCATGGGCATGTGGACCAAAATGCTTCAGTTTGACTTCAATCTATATATGGCACTCCAATATATGACAGTAGGCTTTGCAACCTCAAAGATTGCTGCATGCCTTTCTGTTGCACACACAAAACATTCTTAGCTTCATGCCAAGAAAACATATGGTGGTCAACACTTTTGACTGAAAAAGAAAAATTCATACAGAAGGTAAGTGTATGTCTTGGAGCCACAGGTTCTCCACACCGAGCCCCACAGAGATCCAGAGGCAAGTTAGTGTGAACATTGCCAACCTTGGCTTCAGGGCTAAGAAAGGAGGGACTCTAGATGGGAACAACTTTGCCACCCCGAAGAATATTTCCCCCCTCATTCCTTGGGGTAGTTATGTAGTTCTTCTCATCACAGGATAGGAGGTATGTCACAAATATTTATGTATGTAACCTTACAACTTTGCTCATGTTAACCATTCAGGTAGGGAGCTGACTCACATCAAATCAGCTCTTACTTCTACTTGATATTTTTGATGGCCAGAGATTATATTAATGTCTTATTCCTTGGCATGTTACTGTCTACAGAATTTAGTACGTCTCAGTAATCTTGATTTGACAGGCTGCTTGTACTCAGTCTGCTGACTTGCAACTTCTTACCCAATATATAGGGTGAGTGGCTCTTCTAAAAATTAAGTGCTTGGGAAATTTGAGCTATAGACAGAATAGACAGTATCTCCAAGATTGTTACATACAGTGTTTTGGAGAACAGGCTGGATACTATGTTATCAATTAAATTCCTTTAGCACAGACATATATAGTCATTTGCACTGCTGTATAGTGTCTTACCTAACCTTTAGATGCTCCTCCAGAAAGGAGCAGGTTTTATGCATCTCTTGTGTCGAACCCGGCAACTCCGAGCAGAAGTCTTCAATAATCTAATGCAACTCAAAAAGCACAGTTTCCTTTGTTTAGAGAACCAATATGAGCCAGAGTCTCCTATAATAATGAGAGTTTTGGCCCTCAGTGCACTTTCAGACAGCTAAGTTTGGAGCTGAGTCTCACTTAGTTTTCTTGAACCTTAGATTAATAATCTACTGGGGCCATTTTTAAGTCTAGCAACTAATTTTAATTGTATAATGACAAAAATAAGATTTGGCATAGTGTTTTTTGCGTACTAAATTCCCTCTACAGAGTTATGCTCTAACTTTTTTAGCTCTACATTTCTTTCTTCTTCTTCTCAAAGCTAAAGGACTGACTTGAACAACAGTCAAGGCCTTCAGAATCCTCAAGGACCCTTCAATCTCCAAGCTTCACAAAAGCAAATCAAATGCTTCAGCTAACAAAAAAGCTGTTCCACAGTCAGAATCAACCTGGTAGTATTTTCCCAGTGCACAATGGCACCGGTCACCTTCTTCCTAATTAATTACCACCCCAGTAGACCTGTACCAATGTGTTTTGAAAAGTTCTCAACAACAACAGTCTCTTCTGTGAAGTAGCTTAAAACATGCACATTGCAGTCAGTTTTGATTGATTGATGAACCTCATTGCAGTGTATATAATAATGTGCTAAATGTTACATATGCCCTTAGTGGGTAATTTCAGGAAATTATTAAAATGTGCTTCTTTTAAAAGGTTTGGTAATGTAAGTCAAAGAGACACTTAACAGACCCAATGCTGATTAGTGTGGGTGACCACAGTATACTGGAGTCTTTGATATTTCTTGGCTTTTTCTTGGTTTCCCGGAGGCCCTTTGGACAAAGCAAGAAAGATGGCTGAGACACCCTTGGCCTTCTGGGAAACTCAGTGACATTTAAAGACTGCTGGGGCCTATTCTGCTAATATCTAAACTAATTAAAATCAAATCATAATTGTAGAAGCTTGTTCACCAGAATTCTAATAAGCCTCGGAGCAGTACATGCTGCATGCTGTTGTGCTAAAGGCTGTCTCAGCTATGTGAGAAGGGTTTTACTATACAGTGAATTGTTCTCAGCGATTTTTCTCCATCTTACAACCAGCTCCTTATATAAGAAATGTCACTTCAAATGTAGGATGAAGACTTGCTTCAACTGTATCATGTAATAGGATATTTGTCAGGGTGTGGCAGGCTTGTATATACCAACCATGTTCTTATTAGGACTGAGTGTTGCACCCTGCACTGAACTTCCACCTTATACAGCCCCAAAACCATTTCTAGAATTATAATTGGCACCTGAGGAGGCAGAACAATTGAGGAATAAGGTCACTTGCCAAACAACCATGAGTTAGGTTCCCTTTTCTTTACTTCACTCCCTGCACAGTCACGGTCAGTTCCTTCAAAAATGGAGGAATGATTTGGGAAATCAAAATTAAAGACAGCGTATGACTGTATAAACCCTTATTTTGAAGAAAGGATGCAGCTAGTACTCTCTCAATTAAAATCTGCCATCTCCAGAAATGGTATAAAGAAAAGTACTCAAAGGTGATCAGAGGTAGAGAAAACATTCAGTTTTCCTTGGTTAGGACTCCTCGACGTGGGAAAAGTGACTGAGAAGGGATGCGATAAATAAATTGATAGCATGGAGAAGGTGAACAGAGAGTGCTTATTCATTGCTATAACAAATGAAGGAAGGGACACACAAAGAGATGATCAGGCAGCAAGTTTAAAAGAAATAAATAATACCTCTTTCACGCTGCACAGTTAAACCGGGGAGCTCGCTACTGTAGACTGTTGTAAACATGTTCAAAGAGGAATGAGGTAAATTAATGGCACTTCAGTTGAAAACCTAAGTTAAAAATTAATCTTCACCAATAATGGCTGGAGGCTGCAAGAATGTATCATGGGATGGATCACTCATGGTTTTCTTTCTTATATTCCATGGTAAATTTCTCCAACTGGACACAGCTGAAGACTGGTAGGTGGATATTCTCCTAATCTGAGGTGTTCGTGCTCACTTTCTTAAGAAATCAGTGACGTACTAGGGTGTCTAAGTCCTATTCCTTTCAACAGAATTATACTAAGTGTTTAATCAGCTAAATTCTTTGAGTAGAAAACAAAGCAGATTACAAAAAGAAAAAAAAAAAAAAAGAAAACATGGACCACACCCCAAAGCATGCAAATACTGCAGAGCAAAGATTAAGGAGCACTGGGGATCTCACAAAGTAAAAATTTCTTCACTCCTTACATGCTTCTTGTTGTTGAAGCCAATGAGAACTTCATTACAGACTTTAATGGCAGCAGAGGAAGGTCCAGAATGAAGTTTTTGTTTAATAAGTCTCTGGCTCCATTACAACTATTGTCTCTCCCATTTGCATTCATATCAGGCTGGGAGAAGGCTGGTAAAGGTGTCACAATTAAAGGTAATTAACCCAGCAGGAAATCTGTTCTCAGGTAACTACTGGCATGATAGGGGTTTGGGGAGATAAAGGACAGGAGAGGATAGGTTTCATATATTCCATCAGAGCTTCAAACAAGTGCAGCAAGGGCCTAATACTGCTCCCTCGGAGTCAATATACAGGAGGTGTATTCACTCATGTTGGGACTGGAGAGGACCACGGACAATATGTTAGCCCATCTCAGTGCAATATTGTAAATGATAGGGTCGTACAGCCGAGCTGAATGAGAGCTACGTCTGATGGAGTACATGCTGCTGATGAAGTATGTGTCTGTCAACTTAGCTCTGAGTCTGGCAGGTCTTGTTTTTAACGTCTGTGTGTTCGGTGTCACTATGACTGTGCAGTGAAATACCTGTGTCAGATCAATAAGACACTCTAACTGCTAAGGAAAACAGCATGAGAATATAACAAGTATTAAAGCATATAGAAAAGGCTTGTTAATATTTAGCAAAACTAATCTGTGTCTCACTAGCCAAAACATGCACATCCAGCCCTTTTGGGAAGACAGCTTTGAAGATTCACTAAGTTGAAGCGAGGTTTTCTGCACTATATGTAACCATTTGTATTCTCTGCGGGCTAAATCCTATTCCATAATTTTGAAGTCAACCTTTGAGATTTGGGAGATCATTAGAGGGTTTGTGTATGTTTTCTTCATTCTGTTTTTCCAGATAGACCAAATGTAGTCACTTAATAGATGGAAATGTGATTTAAATAATATGACTTTGCTAACATTACATTTTGAATTTATCTTTATTAAGGCTGCATTTTAATTTCATTCCATGTATCCTCATTAAGCAACTGTTTGCTCCCTCAGGCATTTTTTCAAGCTAACTTTTAATCTACCTATTGGTACTCCAAGCTGTAAAAGTTAAAGCCTATTTGAATTTTTATTTGGAAATCTGCTAGATTTTTTCCCCTTTATAGAACTCCAGGCATTCCACTTTTGCTGGAGATGGTCTATTTTCCCTATATAACCTGATAAATATTAAATTAAATAACACATATTCATATCAATGTTTTCTATGCAAAGCCCTGATCTCCAGAAAATTATATATTAACTACAATAGCATTTTATTTTACATCACTATTGCAGAATCTCTGTCTAATCAGCTGTCTGAAATCCTGTCACTGTAGCATTCAGATGTTGTATAGTCAGTGAAATTAGCAGCGAATGGGCCTAAAGGACATATATTTTCCTTGTTTCTATCGATTCTGACTTCTGAGTATAGCACACACTACTTTAAGATGACAGGTGATGGAAGAAAGTCCAGTGAAAGAGAAAGTCATTGATGAGGAGCTGCTTTACATAGTGCCATGTAATGTGATTTCTTTGCACAGACAATGGCAGCATCTGCTTCACATACCAAAAAAAAAGCTTTTTTTTTTTTTTTTTTTAATCATGGCACACTCAAAGAATAAGTTGCTTTTGTGCTATATACAATACTTAAAAATGTTAGACTTTGTTATTTGACTAAAAGAATGGGAAAGACAGACACATCTCAGGGAGGTAATAAAAGCACCCAGCATTGATTAAAATTGCAAAGCAAGTTGATGGTGTCTTGAGACTGGGATTTGGATTTCACATTTTCTCTTCTAGTGCCCTCAGCCACCCACCCTCTGCCTTTGATGAACTGCGGTGGCCGTGGTGGAAACTGATCCTGCGGCTGTGTTGGCGTCACACGAGTCAGGACATACACACGGCAGTGTGAAGTCATAGCGGGTGAGCTACCGCTCTCCTGGTCTCATCCTTTCCTTCCTCCTCCTCTGCCTGCGTTTCTCCCTGTACAATCCAGCTCAAGTCACTGTATATTTACCTGGAGAAGCAAAATTATTGGCCCTTGGTTTGATAGAATACTTCATTCCCAGAATCTACATAGTCTGCAGTTACTGACTGCTCTCAAACTGTTATTGTTTAGGAATATTTCTCTAGCTCAGCATTTCTTGTTTTGAAAAGCTGGGTGCTACCTTCAGCAAAAAAATAAATAAAACCTCTAAAGTAGGTCAGGAATCAGAACCAAAAAGGCTGCTCAAGGCACACTCAGATCTGTAGGTATTTGCAATTTTAACTCACTGGTTGTTCAAAACATAAGCTTATGAGCACACAGTACAAACAGTTAGAAAGGAAAATTTTTTTATATTATAAATGTCCACATATGTCTTAATTACTCTCTGCTTGGTTACATGTAAGTTAGAATGTGTAGAGCTATAGCTAGATATAAATAGATATAAATTGCACAATAGGTTTGGTTTTTTTTTTGGTTTAGTTTTTTTTTTGTTTTTGTTTTTTGTTTTTTTGGTGGTACTTACTGATTTAAGTTTTAATTTCACATACCCTTTCAATTATGACTGCATTTCCTTGTAAGTGACACTCAGAGTTCACTGCTGCAAGTGATTGTTCTGAATAAAAATAATTCTGCTGAGAGCAGTGAGATAACCTGTGCATTTGTGGACTCCCACACTGAGACGCACTGCAGGCACTTAGCGGGAGGAACAGCAGAGAAGAAAAACTTTCAGAAAAGGAAAATGCCTGTGTCAGTGCTATTCCAAATGGTAGATGCCTTTTTAATTTGCTTAACCATCTTTAACAGTACATACTACTCCATTACTGGGTGTTCCCAAACTTGATTCCTTAGCCTCGTAATAAACAAGCCGATCTCAACAGTAGTAAAGGTTCAAGTACTACTGGTTGGAAGTCACTGGTGGAAGATGCAGCAAGGTGACAATTTGCCTTTGTGCAGAAGATCTCTCCTTGGGCTAGATGGGGATGTGTTTCCTCAGAGGCCACCCCAGACTCCATTTTGTAGTTTGTTGTGTGTATTTGCAGGTGTTTAGAAGGGAAAAAACCCAGCAGAGTAAAGACAGCACTTCAAGCGTGATCCCTTCCAAGCAAGGATTTTATTCCTAGTTGGTCCAGTGAGTCCTCACGTTTTGGGCCAAGCTGAGCTCTTTCAAGGGAGATTGTATCACCCCTATGAACATGCTCAAAAAAGTAACCACTTCCTTAAACTGACTTCTCATCAGGCTCAGTAAAGAGTGGAAAACACTAGAATAAGTGTGGTCGAGACAGAAAAAACACAAGCGTGAAAAAACATACGCACATTTACAACCTCCATTCCAGTATCACATAAGGTATGATTTCTATCAGCTAGATACTGAGCACAAGAATCACAAGTGTTCCAGAAAATGTATGATTGATATACCCAATAAATGCAATCAAATAGCAGAAGCAGATTCAGACAAATGTCCCCATCTGACCTTGAAGTCACATGGTTTTAAACCTAAGGTAGCTAGCAAATTACTTCAACTGACATGTACTCTGCATTTGCTCCAACTCTCTGTTGTGCTGGCAGTTTACATATCCAGCATAATTACTTCTATGAGAAGTAATTGACTTCTAATGGGAAATTTCTATTGACTTCTGCTAGACACGGTCCCTGAGATCCTGTGCAATGCTGCCAAAGTGCTGCCTACAATACCCAGGCTGAAGACAGGACCTTATGGGCTACCAGTGGGAACCTAATGGGGGACCTCCTCCTTCATCCCATTTTGGCTTCTTGACAGATCTCAACAAATGCATGTAATTGCTGGAACTAGAGTCGGAGACTTCCACTGTATTCAGGCTTGAAATTTGAGATGGAATTTATATATATATATATTTTAATTCCTTTTAAAAACACATATATTGTCGGTTTATAAGTCCATGCAATTTTTGTGTGCAATTATTATTTTTTCTTTGCATAATTCTGATCCTGCTTCTAAGATGCCAAGGTGAAAAATGAGAAGATAAGGTGATCTCTGATTTTAACAATTCAAGCGTATGGATCTGGCCTTGCCAAATGAAGACCAGATACAGAAACGCTGCTGACCTCACAATTTATCCCAAATCTCTACCAAATAAAAACTGGATGCTTCAGTGTCTGAGCTAAAAGATCCTTTAGCTATAGGTATTTGCAAGTTTATATACCTCTTTGAATCAGCCGGTGGGCATGGACAGGTTTCTTGTGGGTTACAAATCACACCTCGAGCCACCTTCAACCTTGTTCAGCTATAAATACTTCAGCTCAGATGGGACAAGGAGGGAAATATAAGTTGGGTCAGATGCTTTTGACTAACGTCCCTTCAATGTCTGCTCTTGATTAAAAAACTCAAGCCATGCTGTGAAAAAGTGATCCTAGTTTGAGGGAAAATTTCCAAAAATGCAAGGCTGCTTTTATAAATGGAAAATAATTTTCACACAAAATGTTGCTTGCTTGTTAGCTTCCTTCCTTTTAGAAACACAAAATTAATTAACACTGTTCTGATTTATACCATATAAGGGCTCTGCCCTGTTTCTTCATAACGTCCATGTGGGTTTCTTGTATTCAAACGGGTAAGGAACTTCAGTCTTTTGGGGGGTATTTATGTCTTTAACATATTAAAAATTTATTCCTATTTAGATCTTGTTCAGAAGATTATCCAATTAATTACTTCTCAGTATTCTTAGCACTGCACTGACTTAACTTGTGCTTTCAGAGGTCTCGGTCATTTTGTCTTGCCAAAAAGTTCAGGAAAGTCACCTCCTCTCAATTCTGTAAGCATAAGAAGGTCTTTGTTGAAGGAGGAAGTTCTGCTGTTGCTTGGATGGCTTACACTCTACTGGTGCAACACATTGGTAAGTAAACAGATGCTGAGGTGGGTTGTCACTGCTGACAGTTATTAGCAGCAAGTTCATCAGTTCCTGAAATCAGGGCGTTCCACAGCTACCAGGTAAGTCTCTCAATGTGTTGCTAATTGCAAAAAAACACAGGAAGGATCAGGAATGTGTGATATCACTGTATGTAGTCCAACACGGAGAGTTATAACTTGATTGTTAATAGAAGGTTATATTAAGAACTCCGTAATGAAGAACACTGCTGCAAAAGTATAGACAAGAAATAAAACAGGTGAAAAATTGCTTCTAGCATGATATTTCCAATTCTACTGTATTGTAGGAAGCCTTAACCAGGACAAGCTTGTAGCATTTAACAGAAAAATTATTCAAACTGTAGCTCTGGAATTTCTGCCATGTTGAATAATGTCATTCTTTTATGTGGCAAATTTGCTTTTATCCCATATGAATTTGGCAGCACTATCATTTTTCCAATCATATGCAATTACTTACATCAGAAATGTTGAATCAGAGTATAGAAGTTAGCTACAAAGCTCAAATTATCCCTTTGAAACATGCTTTTTGATATTTGAAATTTCCTACTGTAAATATTTTTGAATATCTCATATCTCTTTGGGTGGGAGTGTTGATCTGCTTGAGGGTAGGAAGGGCCAAGGCCAACTGTGTGAGATTCAACAAGGCCAAGTGCCAGGTCCTGCACTTGGGTCACAACAGCCCCATGCAATGCTACAGGCTTGGGGAAGAGTGACTGGAAAGCTGCCTGGTGGAAAAGGACCTGGGGGTGTTGCTCAACAGCTGGCTGAATGTGAGCCAGCAGTGTGCCCAGGTGGCCAAGAAGGCCAACAGCATCCTGGCTTGTATCAGGAACAGTGTGGCCAGCAGGACCACAGGGCAGTGATTGTCCCCCTGTACTCAGCACTGCTGAGACCGCACCTCGAATACTGTGTTCAGTTTTGGGCTCCTCACTCCAAGAAGGACATTGAGGTGCTGGAGCGTGTCCAGAGAAGGGCAATGAAGCTGGTGAAGGATCTAGAGCACAAGTCTTTTGAGGAGCAGCTGAAAGAACTGGAGTTGTTTAGCCTGGAGGAGACTGAGGGGAGACCTTATCGCTCTCTACAGCTACCTGAAAGGAGGTTGTAGCCAGGTGGGTGTTGATTTCTTCTCTCAAGTAACAAGCGATAGGACAAGAAGAAAAGGCCTCAAGTTGTGCCAGGGGAGGTTTAGTTGGGATATTAGGAAAAGCGTCTTCTCTGAAAGGGTTGTCAATCATTGGAACAGGCTGCCCAGGGAAGTGGTTGAGTCACCATCCCTGGAGGTATTTAAAAGGGGTGTAGATGTGGTGCTTAGGGACATGGTTTAGTGGTTGGACTTAGCATTGCTAGGTTAACGGTTGGATTTGATGATCTTAAAGGTCTTTTCCAACTGAAATTATTCTATGATTCTATGATATTACAATGCAGTTGTGAGAACCAAAGGTCTTATGAATTTAATTCAGTTTCACAGATTTATTTTGTACAGAAAAAAAAAAAAAAAAAGAAGAGGTGTTGGAAAAACAATGATACATTTCAAGTAATCATCTCCAAAAGGAAACTTCTGGATTTTTGTCTTGGAATGACTTTATTTTAAACAAAAACTACTTAACATTTATATTTCGATATGGTGCATTTTTATGGTATCAGGTAACCAAAATATCTATGATTTTGTTGGAGGAAGAGAATGCCACTAAGTTCCCTTCCATTCAATTATGGCTGAAAATGTAGTAACAACAGACTTTCTTACAAAGTTTTAAGACCTTGTATATAATTAGGCTAGAAACTTGCAACACTGATATGTGCCCATCAGGTGTGTTGTTGAAGATAATAAACAAGAAAAAGTAAGTTTCCAGGTAATTACATTTTTTTCCCTGGGACTGAAAGCCAAATCTGGGGCAAGTTTCACAGTTTGAGGTCAGGTTTTAGTTTACCTTGGTGTTGCAATATCTACACTTCAATCTTCCCAAAATCTGCTTTTCCATCTTGCCCTCTCCCATTGATAGGTTGCTTCCCTGCAGACCCTTTAAAGGCTGATACGTGCAAATCCGCAAATCCTGAATACTTCTAGCTTGCTTTAACCTTTTGAATCTTAATTCTGAACTAATTCTAATCTTGAAAATGATGGAGACATATTGTGATAACATCTCTTAATGCCTACCATAAGCAAGGATCCAGCTGGCATAACATAAAACCACGACCACAGGTTGCTGACTCCTCTCCCCTACTGCCAAATTTGCTTTACCACACCAAGAAGAGCAATGTTAGCAAAGGAACCAGCAGGCTGGACAAAGAAAGGAGGTTTTGTTCAAACTTCCCACTGATACTGAGTTTCACAGGTAATAGGCAGGACTGGCCTAAGGCCACAAATAAACTTTTTATTTGGCTCTCTCAGTGAAGGAGACTCTACTCCTACAACACAGGATGTCAGCAAACTTTCCCTGAAGCTAATGAAATTTCATTCAACTCAGGACTGTTAAAAGTGATTCTAGAAGATGGCATAACTCGAGTACCTCATATTGGTTTTCTTTCCAGAGTCCTATCAGCAGCTAAAGAGTCATTTGGCTATATGTCAGGAAATTTTTAAAAAAGTCTAGATGTATTTGACATTCACATTATACACCATGAGGAAAAAAAAAATAATTCCAGTTCTATTTTTCCTTTGCAGATTGTTCTGAAACCACATGAATACACTTGATTGTGTACATGCATATATACCTTATTTAATCAAAGGACAGAACAGGAACCATCTTCAAGGACTCCCATAACTGGACTGTGCTGTGTAGGTAAAAACACATATAAAAATTAGAGAAGTCTTAAATTAAAAATATGTGCCTCCAGAAATCTGAGGGCATTTCACATCTGAATGAACAACAGTCAGCTTCGGGAGATAATTCTTTTCCCCTACTGGAAAACTTTGTTGCCGCTCAGAGAAAAACAAAACAAAACAAAACAAACCACATAATTCTGGGAAATGCGAACCAAAATTGTCATATTATTTTTCATGTAGAAAATGTCATTTCTTCCTACAGTTATCTTTAGTCTCTCATCCCCAATACTATAGTTGTTCTTTTGCATTCTGTGACATTAGGTAAATAAATGCTTGTGGAATCTTCTAACTTCACTTTTCTTTCTTAAATGTGACTCTCAATAAAAAACCCCACAAACTGATTAACTGTTCTCAAACCATTTGATCATACTCCAAAGCCCAAGAGCTGCTTGGAGAACAATTCTTAAGTTTTGTATTTTACAAATAATTGAATATTTCTAATCCTAGGTGTCCCAATCCCAAGTGTTACTTGCAGAACTAAGTAAATAAGGTTCTTCTGTATTTGCATTTTAATTTTCTTTTAACAATTTGCAATATAGATTTTCATACAGAGAACACTTCTTTTTTTATAAACAGATGCTACTCTAGCTGTCATTTCAAAGATGTGTGACTGAATTTCTGAAAATCTAAGAGAAATATTAAAAGTGACATGAAGTAAAGCAAATGATTTGACTATTGTTTCAAGTGTTCTTTTTAAAAATTTAAATGGAAAAAAAAAACCCCAACCCTGAAGATATTATTCAGTAATAATAATAATAATAATAATGATCTTTCTATAATGCTTTAAGTTGCTAAATTTCCTATGCAAACATTACTTAATTCGAATAATAGCCGTAACTTTTCAATGCTAATATTAACCTTACAAAAGGAAGTTGATTTGAGCGTGTGTGTGCATGAGGGTACATTCCCTCCATGCGTTCACATGCACAGACTACACAGTCATTTGTCAGTCTCTAATAAGAACCAGAAGTGACATCTGTCATGCATTCCGGTAAACAGATTAAGCAAACACAATAGGACCCCAAAATGTTTACTCAAGTACTCTAATTAATTGTGACTTTCTGTAACAGAGTTTTCTATGAATTAAACAGAAAGATCCATGCTCTCTCCTCCCCCTCCTGTAGCTTTTTGTGCAGTGGGAAAAGATTTAAACTAAAGACTTCCCTTCTGGCCCTGCCAAGGTGCATTTTTTCCTCATAGACTTGACTTGCAGTAGAAGTTGATGTGAGAGTTTGTCATGGCTGTTTTGACAGTCCGGTCATCCTAATCCAGGGATCTGGTCCCTGTGGTTTGTCAATTATCCTACTAACCCTACAGCGAGAGGAACACTCAAGGCACTGAACTGTCATCCAATAACCAAGAAATAATGTCAGCAGCCAGTGAGTAGGGATTGTGAGAGATGTGGATGCGTTTGACAACAGAGAAGTGTGGATCATTTCAGCATTTATTTTATTTATAGGCATTCATAACAAATTAATTATCTCTCACTGCAAGGCTTCGCTAAAACTTGCCAGATCCAGACCTGCATGCACACACAGGATGATGAGCACGATTGAGTGCAGAGATTGCAGCGCAGCAGATCCAGGCGCGGAGGTTCGATTCTCAGTTTCTTTCACGCCCCCCCTCCTCCTGTGACCTTGAGCTTGTTACTTGACTTGGATATGTTTCAATATCCCCCTGGATAAACTGAGGATAAAAGCATCCACTCTTAAGAGCAGACAGAGCCTTAATCAATTAATGCCTGTAAAGGACATTAAGATCATTTAGCAAAAGGTAGAATTAAAGTGCAAATTATGCTAAGGTCCTACTGAAATGAAAG
This sequence comes from Aramus guarauna, assembly GCA_013400195.1. NCBI lineage: Eukaryota > Metazoa > Chordata > Aves > Gruiformes > Aramidae > Aramus > Aramus guarauna. Next base: position 381,046 of record VXBL01001508.1, on the reverse strand, counting down.
GCAAGTGTGTTTAAAAGGGGATTTAGATGCAGAAGGCTAGACAGCAAAGAAAATCTAGGTGGAGGATCACAGGAGGCTTGATTCTGATCCAGTGTGTATCAGGATAATTTGGCTTAACTCCCCACTTAATACTAACAAAGCAGGCTCTGCCCTGGATTCTCACTTGGTGTAAAGTTACACTGATCTATGGTTGCACCACTTCACTGACAGTACAAATATTTGGCTCTTAACATCCTTGTAATTAGAGCTATAATTTGGGAGTTTTTAAATTTTCTGAATCTGTTTTTTCCTATTTTTTCTCAATTGCAGGTTTACTCTAACCATGTTGAAGTGAGAAAAAATGTCAGAAGAAATTAAGTAACCGAGACAAACTAAATTCCTGGAGTCATCCTGTTTCCAAGTAAGCCACAGCATGACCATCATGTTTGTGGTTGTTCAGAAGGTTTATTCTGGACACTAGAACAGAAATGGAATGGAGAAATTTTTGGTGAACCTTGGAAGGAAAAGTTCTTTCAGTTGTAGGTGTTTCAAAACCATGGGTGCTACCATTAGAACAACTGAACGTAGCGGATAATAGTAGATCATGCTATTCATCAAATAATTTTGTCTCCTACATATCCCCTACATGACTGAAACATGCACATCCACGACTGACATTTCGGAAAAGTCTGGGAAAACAGAGATACCTCCAAGTGTCTATTTAAAGTCGCCACCTTCATTCTTAGATATATTAGTGGGGAAGTAAAATCTGTTGTCCAGAACTTTTCATGGTCATGTCTGGTATTAGACCCTAGCTATTTCAGTTGCAGTGTTATTAAATCTGGAAAACAGCTGGAAGCCAGCCCAGGAAAATATTGTACCTCAGCAATGTGTGGCTATGTGAATATCAGTTCGTTGTGCAAAATTTAAACCAGCTTATTCCTGAAAACCTTGAAAGTATTTGCCCTACATAGAAAAAAACTCAATCCTTTGGAATAGCCCAAATGAGAAACAACTGATCCAACTAAAACCAGCTGAAACAGCTGGTTCTTGTCATTCTCCATAGCATTCAGGTAGTTTAGGGTAACTTCTTATATACAGAAACATTGTCTTGCCATCAAAGACTAAAAAAGTCTGTGATGGGGATGAATATTTGCAAAGACGGAAGGCATAATCTGATGTGGAAATACACATAGCATAAGGAAATAACTCTCAGTTCCCAAGAGCCAAAGCCATGAATGAATCAACATGTGTTCCCAAATGAAGGCCACTAAACTTCTTTTTTCTCTATGTTTGTCTCCATTTTATGCTCTGAATATGATCCCTGCTGCTGTTGAAATGTCAGTCAAGAAAACCTTTTTTGGATGGTTTGTGTACTTGCCTGCTGGTAAATGTAGATTTTCACAGTCACTCAGCAGCCTGATGGGAGCTGTTTTCATAATTCCTTGTGCTGGTTTTGGCTGGGATAGAGTTAATTTTCTTCACAGTAGCTAGTACTGGATTTGTGCTGAAAATGGTGTTGATAATACAGAGATGTTTTTGTTATTGCTGAGCAGTGCTTGCACAGAGCCAAGGGCTTTTCTGCTCCTCACACCACCCCACCAGCGAGTAGCTGGGGGTGCACAAGAATCTGGGAGGGGACACAGCTGGGACAGCTGACCCCAGAAGACCAAAGGGATATTCTGTACCATATGACACCATGTTCAGCAATAACAGCTGCAGGGAGGAAGGATGAGGGACATTCAGAGTGATGGTGTTTCTCTTCCCAAGTTACTGTTACGAGTGATGGAGCACTGCTTTCCTGGAGATGGCTGAACACCTGCCTGCCCATGGGAAGTGGGGAATGAATTCCTTGGGTTGCTTTGCTTGTCTGTGCAGCTTTTGCTTTACCTATTAAACTGTCTTTATCTCAACCCACGAGTTTTCTCACTTTTACTCTTCCAGTTCTCTCCCCCATCCCACCAGGGGTGGGCGGTGAGCGAGTGGCTGTGTGGTGCTTAGCTGCTGGCTGGGGTTAAACCACGACATTCTCCTCTACAAACAAACTGCAGCAGCATCACCACAGATTTCACACCCAAGTGCTCAAACCACAAAATAAAGTTATTTTACACCAGTGACTTCGAGAGCAGCAATATCCATCCCAGGCTTCAGGCCAGTCTCTTCATCCCACCCTCAGTAGGTAAGGACATACATTTTTCAGGTCAGTTGTTTTGTTTTTTAAAAGATGAGCATGCTGATAATACGAGCATGTCTGAAGATATTCAGATGTGTTAGGACTTGTGTCTGGGAGGGGGATGTTACTGTCAGAGTGCTAATGAGGTGGTCAAGGGAAGGTGGTAAAGAGAACCCATCCCCTGACCCTCCCCACACCGATGAGTCTAACCCCCTAATACCTCAGAAGGCTTATTCCATGAGCATTGGATCCTTTAAAACAATTTGCAGCAAAGTTAGATTATCAATGAGAAACTTTAAACCTCTAAGACTGCTACTTGACAATTTGTCACTCAACTTCAGCAAAACTATAGGGGAAAAGCACAATGAATTAATGAATAGCAACAAATCCCCATGACAACATGTTACTTCATTAAAATTTTATCAGCATTCTTCCTAAGGAAAGCTTGCCTTCTGTTCTACGCTGAGTTTCTTCTACAGTGTTTTACAGACAATTCACAGCATTCTGGCGCTTCAAAATTAGTTCCTGTGGAGAGCGAGCTACACACAGACTCTAGATTGTGTCACACAGTGGTCTCCTGGGTGCCATGATGAAGTTTTGCCTACGTTTTTTGTGTGTATCTTATGCCTTAAACATTAATCAAGCATTTCCCAATTGCTTTCTTTGAGAATAGGTTAATTAGCTGCAAATGCATCTCTGTGTTAATTTTCAGCAAATGCATTAAACTACATTTCATAAATATTTTCCTAGCAACCAAATAAAAGCTTTGAAAGGAAAATGTTTTCATTGCTTTCGCTGGGGCTCTCTTATGCTTTTTTCTTTTTTTTTCTTTTTTTTTTCTTTTTTTTTTTTCTTTTTTTGTGTGTTTGTGGAGATCCATAAAACATACCCATTGGTGTTCAGTGTATTTCTCTGTTCTGGATATAAGTACAAAAAAAGAATAATAATAAAAATGGTTGCTAGATACTGTAAACTTACCAATATAATCTTAGGATTTGATAAAAGAAAAAATTCCCTGCTCAGAAAGACTGAAAGCATTTGCTTGGAAATTCAAATTGTTTGAAAGAGGAAATAAAAAAAACCCATATAGATTGGGAGAAAAAAAAGCCAAAATTACTCTTAAAAAGAAATAATTGCTTATACAGATATCAGTAACCTGTCCTGGTTATATTAATAACATTTCCCTCAGAGTATTACAGTCCACTTACTGCATGTGTTTGGTTCTAGAAGCACCTGACAAGAGAATATCTGTTCCCAAAAAACTTTGCAAGCCAAACAGCTTTGGGATGCAATAGCTGCAGAGAAGGAAATTATTTCTTAGTTTTTTCCCTGTGAACTAAGGTCTTTGACATAGGGATTGGGGTATTGAAGTGAGCAGCTAAAAATCTCATTTTTTTTTTTTTTTTTTAAATTAGGTAGGAGGAAGCAGAATTATGTGTCCATGCTTATGATGCAAATTTCTGAGACAGATAGAAGGTATTAAAAAAATGATGTTTATTTAGCATTAGATAGTTATTGTCTACAAACCATAAACACTGCAAAAGGAAGAAACCAAAGCTTCCTACTTCCAGCCAAATGCCTGAACTGTACATCTCTGTCTTCTGTCCTCATGGTCCCATGAATCTTGCCAATCTTGAGCAGTGGTGCTGTAGAAAATGTAGAGATCTATCTATAAAATATCAGAATAATGAGAAAATTCTGGTTGGATGTGGAAACTGCTGTCATAACCACCCCACAACTCAAGGAAAGCCTACAAACAAGGTCTTCTGCCTCTCACTAATTGCTGGGCTGTTATGCCAAATATCTTTACCCTGTATTTTTTTTTATTTTTTTTAATCATATACATTGCAATCTTAGTAAGAGGCTTGATTCTGAGCAAGGTCAGCAATGAGAGTCACTCAAGTGACTGAGTGGAATGGATATCTTCATCCTGAACCTTGAAATCTATCTCCTTCTCAGCTTGTCTCGTTTCCCTTTCCACTCAAGAAAGGATGGGTGTTGGACACTTTAAGATGTCTGGTAGTTGTATGCTTTTGTGACACCATCCTGAGGAAGTTCTAGAGCTCCAATGTCTGTTTGTTCCTTCCTAGACTTGTTTACTGGGACCCCCAAGTTTATTGTGTCACGGATAGGCTGAAGTATCTCATCATTCTGGTTTTCAGCAGTCAGTAGACAGTATGACGGTCATCTGCAGATGCATTTTTCCACATTGGTTATCCAACAATTTGACCTTACAAGAACATTTATCAAAACTTCTTTACTTCATCAATAGCTTCTGTTCTTTTCAGTTTCAGCAATCCCAATACAGACACACCATCCCTTTACTTCATTACTTGCATCGGGGCTAGGAAGGTAGAAACTCTTGCTGTTATGATGTGGCAGCAGTTTTCAGGAATACAGATAATGCCAGGTTGCAGTCAGCAGGAAATTGAATATGATGCACTTGATGCACTTACGGCCATACACGGACACAATGATATTTCAGGGTTCAGCAAGCTGTGGCATAAGTGTAGAAGATATGTTGTGAGCAGATTTCAAATGGCATGCAGCAGGGTCAGGAGCCATGAGTCGTGGTACTCTGAGAAAGGCCTCAGTGGGAGGCAGGCGATATCAGGCTGCAAGTTACCTTGTTATCTTGCTTTCTTGCAGACGACAAAATACAGGACAAGGGAACTGGTAGCCATGCTCCTGTTGAAAGTCAGAATCTCCTGGTGTGTTTCTTTTGGCAGAAAGATCTTCAAGTTAGGGGGAAAAAAATCTAGTCAAGGACATGATCTCTGCAAGACTGTCAGGCCGCTAAATACAACTTATTTTTCTAGACACTGTACTCTTCAACTGAAGCCCGCGTTTGTGTGAAATGTCTAACAATATTTGGCCAGACAATAGAACTAAATCATGATTCTGAAATTACAGCTATCATTACCAAAAACCAAAGCGAAATAGACGGTGTCTTATTCTTGGAGAAAGCAGAGGAAAAACTATTTCCTTTCTTCTCTTCCTTTCTTTTTCCACTTCTGAAGACATGAGTAACTTGTGAATTAAAAAGCAAGGGGAGGTGTCTTTGAGCAGGATTCAGATAAAGCTGTCGTGGGGAGCATGTGGTGCTATTTAAGTTCCTTCTGAACTCTGCCTGCCTGCCTCTGTCCTGTAGTCTTTTTGAGGCAGCTTTTGTTAAAGGCGAGTCATGCCAATCAATCCTGGCAGGTGGTCTTTTTAGTTCCAGGTGTTGACAACAGGTATTTACTTTGGTCTCCTATATCCTGTATCACAAAGGGAGATGGTGAATTCAGCATTTGTTGGCAGAAAGATGATAGATGACATGTGCTGGCTCAACATTCTTCATGCGATCATCTCCAACAGTTGTTATTCCAGTTCATGTGCCTTTTGGTCAGGACTAGCTGCAGATTCAGGACTTGAAAATTCATTGCCCTGTGCAGAGTGGTCTTTCCACCAGCGTGCATACTTCAAAGAAAACACTGTGCTCCCTGGTTCTTTGTATTTTGTTATAAGAGAGTTTTTCATTCAGGTTCTTTTAATTTGTCCCTGAGTTTTAACGAGTTGCACTCTATTTTAATCTTAGTCATTTTTTATAGAAATCTGATGGTGAATTAGAAACAGATGCATCCCTCGCAGACATTTCCTAAAAACTACAAGATGCTTAGAAAGAATCTGCTTGCTAGTGTCTAGGAAAGGGCCATTGGGGATTGATATATATTTGCGTACCTTTATTAAATTAAATTAATTATCTGAGAGCATGAAATTATATCAGTGCCTGATTTTTTTATTATTCTGTTTGCCTTTTGTATACCCCATCATGTATGCCACATGTTTCTAGCCAAACCTCTGAATTAAGGTTGTAGCAATCAGAACAATGCTTACAACATGTCTGTTCCAATAGCTGCTGGTTTGGAGAGAAGTTGTATTTATTTAGCTTATATTTACTTATTTATTAATGTATTGTGGGTTCTTGGTTTGAGTGGTTTTTTTGCTATCAGGGAAGCACTATCAGATAACATGAGCAATGTGAACACAGTCTCCTGCCCCATACATTCCAAAGCAGTTTTATTAAATAAGTGCTATGGACAACTTGGTAAACCACTAAAAGTAAAGCCAAAATTCCTTAAGAACTTGACTATTCACTTCCTGGTTTTTGGAAGAAGCCTTCCCAAGGGAAAAGAGTAAGAGACTGGGTAGGATGGCTGAACTAGACCCATAGTCCATGATTGGGAGCTACTGGGTCAGTGCTAACTGTGCCAGAGCCCATATTACAGTTTTCACAAAATACATGCCACTACTTGACTCTGTACCTTAAATTTGTTTATTTTATTAATATAGAGGTAGTCAAAGCCTCTGTGTTGCCTTACAAAGCTCTCAGTATAGGTGCTGGAGGAAAAAGCTACAGGGTGTTTCCTCCTCCTCCTCTTCCCCTCCTTGATCTTGTACTAGGATAGGATAGGACAGGACAGAACAGAAGAGTTCAGTTGGAAGGGACCTATAATGATCATCAAGTCCAACCAGATGCAATGTTGTGGCATGGTGTGCCAACTGTTTGAATGTGCCCACGACCATTCCTAAGAAACCAGGTTGCTCCACAGCTCAGGCTATGTCTGTGCTCAGTTCTCTTGTTAACGCAGAGCTTGGAGATGAACTGAGCTTCAAAACAGGCTTGAACCAAGGTAGACATGGATGGGTTCCCCTCATAGTTTCATTAGCAAAATGACTTGTTCAGGCCCTTTCCCCTGCAGGTTGTGTTACACTCTGCACCACATCAGCCTCACTGTTCTATGAACTTGGAAGAAAAAATTGCAAGCCAGATTCACATCTTCCCACATTCACCATGTTCATCTGGCAGTGCTGTCTACAGGACCTCTCCATCTTGCCTTTGGTTTCTCTGTCTCAAAGTATCTCCATGTCATTGCCTCACAGACTCTATCTTAGTGTCTTTTAGCCTAACTTTATCAAGAATTTGGCAATCTTTATACACTAGCCCAAATAACACAATTTTTTGGTTTTTATCTTTTTTAAAAATATAGTTAATGTTCCTATATTGACAATCTAGAGAGGGGAAGAACTCATTGAAATAGTGGCAAACACACTGAAAAGCTTCCTCTAAAATGGAAAACTGTTTTGACTTTTTTGCATTTTATTCTCAAAGAGAGGTCTTTTATCGACGCCAGCTCAGCACCTTGGAGAGAAAAATGATATCTTGAAAAAGGCTTTTAAACCCTGAGGTTGGCTGTGGTTTTTTTTTTTTTTTTCCTTTTCCCTAGACTTTATAAACACTTTTCTCTGTAAAAGTAATGCACATAATTGTGGGATCTTCCATCTTTTTATAAGCAATATGGTTTAAGTATTACAAATCTCAAAAAAAGCTTTTTTTTTTTTTTTCCTTTTTCTCTTTTTCCTCCCTGTTTTTGGATGGAAGTTACGCAGTTAGGGAATAAACGCAGAACACAAAGATGTCATTTTCTTTCTTAAACAAGGTCAGTATCCTGACAATAAGGGCACTTTAAAAGCTTTCTATTGTGCATGTGTTCATGGGGGAGAAGGAGTTGATCAATGTCCTTTCAGGTTTTCAAGTTTCTTTTTGGACTTTTTTTTTGTCGTTGTTTTTGTTTTGTTTTGTTTTGTTTTTTTTTTCCTCCCCCCCTGTTAAAAGTGAACTAAATATTTCATTTTCTAAGGAGGAAATAGAACATCAGTTACATTGCCATATTTTAGCAAGGAAAATCAATCTGGTCAAGGTCCGAGTTCAGGTTTTTATTTTTTACTTACCACAGCTAAGAAACATCTCAGCAATATTGTAAGAAAGAAATATCTGGCTACTTGATTTGTAGGTACAGATTGGCCCCCAACCCTGCAAACGATGAAGCAGGCCTGCAATTTTATTAAAGTACCACTTAGAGGAGCCATGTCGTGAACACTTACAGTCAGTTGCTGGTTTAAAACTTCTCTTGGTAGACAAGCAACAGAAAGTCTTGGTTTTGCTAATGGTAGTGTCACAAGATGAAATTCGTCTCTTCTAGCTTATTCTCTAGTGTTGATGCTTCTGTGTTAGTTAGTCAGCCATCCTCAGATCCCATAGGAGTCAATGTAAAGAAATGATTCCAACTTCAGATTTTATTTCCTACTTTTTCTGCCTCACTTTTAGTCATGGCCACATAATGCTTTCTATTTGTTCTATACTGTTAACATCTGTTTATTACAGCAGGAGTGGGTACAGATAGCCACACCGACACACAGTTATTGCTATATCACAACATTTACTTTGTGTAAGACGTATTTTATGGTACTGATTGCATAAATACTGACTATACTTTCAAGGACCACCTCTGCTTGGGAGTGTGTACATTACAAATATCAAGATATGTTGAACTGATTCAAAAGGTAAAGCTTGAGAAAGTAATATGACCAATACATAGAGAATAATAATGCTGCAGATAGCATTAGCGTGATTTATCTTTCCTTAGAAAAATGAAGTTCTTGCACTGTTAAGATATGCAGCACTGTGAAATATAATTAAGCGTGGGATTTCAGTAAGTGCCACACTTTGAAGAAAAAAAATGCCAGTTGTTTCTGAATGAACTTATGCTCTTAATTCTGCTTGAAAATACCCTAGTCAGGCAAAGCGATGATGGCAAGGTGTCTCTATCAGGTCTGGGTCTTACTCAGCGAAACACCCATACTCACACCTGGATCTAAACCCCTTCAGCAAAGTGCTAAGGGAGAGCTGAAGTCCTCCGTGGAGCTGGGTGGAACTGCGCACGTGCTTAAAGTGAAGTATGTTCCTCCGAGCTTTGCTGAATCAATGTCAAAATCAGTTTAAAAAAGCTTAAGACAGCTTAGCCCTGCTGACCCTCAGACAGATACGGGTGTAAAACATGGTCCCAGTGCAGTTGCACATGGGGCAATTCAAGGATGGAGCTGTACTTTTCCTGCTCCCGTCTCTTTAGGGTAGGTATAACATTACTGTAACATAATTTTGATGCTGATTTCATTACAGTGTTTAAAGGAAGATCAATGTAAATGTATGATATCAGCTACCTCATATAAAAGTCTTTTATATAAGCAGGTGGTTTTGGACCTTGCCTCCAGCTATACCTTTTGATCATTTAGAAGGCTACTGATGTACCCCAGGCAACTTACGTAAAACAGTTGTTTGTACTCATTTAATGCTATACCTTTAAACACCCCTTTAATCTATTTGCAGCTGTAAAAGGCTCACAGTATGGAAATGTTTTAAAGGAGTAGGTTTAACTTCCACAATTAGGCTGGATATTTTTCTGGATAGAGAAGCTCTACCTCTTTCTTCAAGTTGTACGGTCATGTACGCATCCAAACACAGACGCTCCTCTGTTGTTCTGAGAAAATCTCTAAGCAGAAGCTCCTCTATCAAAGGTGAGTACTGCTGGATGGCAAGCAACTGGGTAAGGGCGGCAGGAATTTGTATATCTGGGATAATTATATTCCAGTAAGTGCATTTCTGTGCTTCAGACAACTCAGGTTGCCTGTTCATCTTCACTGAAAATGAAATGTGTTTGCACTTAACATAAAAAAATGATGATTTGTGCTTATTTCTTGTGACTGTGGATAAGCTCCATCTGCCAAACAACGTAAACCAGTTAATAACATGGCCAAAGAGGAAAGCACTAGATCCCAGATTCCTTGCTGTGACTGGCCTTACTAAACTTATGTCAGGGGTAAGTTTGGCCCAAGGCCTGGAAACTGTGGAAAGAAGAAAGTCTAGCGATTTCATTCTGTATTAATTTATGTGATTGAACCAGTTTTTCCATTTTCTCCCTGTTTTTATTTCCCTGGTCAAAACAGCAAGCAGTGAAGTCCAGGTAAAATGTAAGAACATTTCATGCAGCTTAATAATGTAATTTTCATGTATGCTGTGTGCTCATGTGTTCTGTGCTATGATCAGCAATAAATGTGCACAGAAATCCATTTTATTAATACCTTTAATTGCTTCCAGAAGGTTCTGCCGTTTTATTCTGTCAAAGCAGCCATAGAAAGACAATTAGGTATCAGTTAACACATTTACTGTTCTCACTGTTTTTTGAGAGCAACAATCATGAAACAATAAAACTGTTCCTTCTCCATAATGATATTCTGGGGAGCCAGGTGTTCTGCATGTTAGAACAAAATTACTACCTTTTATAAATAAAAGCTTTGTATAACACTGCAGTAGCAGAAGGTGGAAGGGATATAACAAAGTAGTTACATGCTCGTATATATTTTTTCCCCCCCTTGGCTTCATTTGCGGAAGCTGTAGACACACGTCTATCTGTGCACACAGATATGTTAATGTATAGGCACATGCACACACACACATGCACACGCTTTCTTTTTGAAACTGCAAAGTGGTGGCAGCTATCTTGTAATCCATAAGCAGACTCATTTCTCTAGTTTACGGTGTGGTGTCTTTGGATACTAAAACTGAACACAGACACCTATGTCTAAGCTAGTTGTAGAGCTTCCTAAATAGTCAGTTCGTTCTAAAATTAGATTTCTAAGAGAGAAGTGACATCAGACTCCAAACTGGCCATTTGTCTCCCCATTGACTGTGGAGGAAGTCTGGTATGGTTTTATCTGCAGATGTTTTTTCCTGAAGACATTTAATAGGATGCAAGATGAATCTCATTCTTTCTGCTCCTTTTTGCAAAATTCAGGACAGAAAAGCCTTTCTGAATCACTACTTTTTTATTACTGTAAACACTGATATCAGAAAATAATTTTGATAAGCACAATAAGCTCCATCCTGAGAGCTGAGAGTAATTTCTGCTCCTAATTCTCCTATTTGAAGGCTATTCTTCACTGTTTTCATGACTAAACCCCTTCTGTTTCCCTAAATTTCTAAGGCACCCTTTCTATCCACTGAACCTTCTTTGCCTAGAAAAGCAGTAGATCTTATATTCCATGGCATATTTTATTTATCTCCCTTCCTCCCCCCAGTTCTTGAGTATTCATCAGAATCAGACAAGATGAGAAATATAAATTGATTTAAAAGATGTTGACCAATGCGAAAGGATGCCTCACAGAAAATAAAATCAGAATTGCAAAAATCAAACCAATTGAGAACTAGAAAAGGAAATAAAGCAATGTAAAAAGATTCATATGAAGTTGGAAAAAAAAAAAAAAAAAAGGAGTAAATTGTAAAGATGGGATGAACACAAAGGTAAAAAGGTGAACAGATTGTTTACCTCAACCAGCACCAGGTCCAGTGCATCCTCCTTGCTCAGATGTACATATCCTTCCTAACGGATCTGCTTTTTACAGCATCCTCGTTATTTGGCAAAACCTAATCCAAACCTGATCTGCCACATGTTTGCTCATTGAATTTGTCAGAGAAATGTGTCAGCTCTAAAAGGAGTAACTGAATCTTATTGGTAAGTTTTTTTGTTCTTCAGCTTTCATCTGGGAGCTAGAACTTCTTCATAATGATTTAGTCCATAATAACACTTTAATCTTGGAAATGCATAGATCATATAATTTATAACCATGCTGCAATGTAAAATATATATATATATATTTATGTCTGTAAGTATATGCACATGTATGTTTATATAAAACACTACATGTATGAAATAATCTCAAAAATCTCTCTATTCACATAGCTCCTCTTGGCAATCTATAAGGGACTTCAAGAATTACTGTGCCGATAACTCTTTCATCTTTCTTCCCCTGTGCGATTTTGACCCAGACAGCTTCCCTTTCACCCAAGATATTCCTTCTTGTTTCTTTACTGTTGCATTAAATAAATCAGTATCCCATCACTTTTAACTATATTCTTTTTGATTTTGAACAGCTCACTCCTGTCAGTTCCCATCTTCCAGCCTTGATTGCTGTTTCACCATGTTCCTGTCACCTTGCAATACTCTGATTCACAACCTGCACCAGTAATTCCGGCTCCTTCCCTGGAGATGAAGGTTGGTCTGTCGGATTACCCATGAAAATCTTTGTCTTTGTCCAGCTTTCCATACATTTTCTAAATGATCTTTCATGGCTCAAGCTCTGCTTGTGGGATTAAGGAGAAATAGGAGTGTCTATGCGCCATCTTAACTTGTGCAAGCAGATCTTGCCTGTGATATATAAAAACTAAAGCAAACACTTTCTGTCAGGGAAATGGTCATCTGATAGCAGAGTCTCTGATGATTGAGGCCAAAATGTCACAAGCATCTGGATCCTGACAATTAGCAATCACATGATACAACTCCTCCAAAACTATTTGAAATGTAGGTCTTGTCAACCTTTGCATTACCAGGCTACACCAGGCGCTCTCTTTACGCCTCTGCCCAGCTTTTTCTCATAAGGAAATCCAACATTTTATATGATTGCTCTCACAAAGATCTCCTCTCTGATATTATGACAATCATTTATGAGAACTACTTTTTACTCAGAACAAAGGGTATTGAACCAGACATCTTTGGGGTTAAAAGCATGACCTGTTTGGTCAAAAAGATCCAAACATTTACAGATTGACAGAAACAATTGACAGATTGACACAAATCTCATTTGTGGATCAGCTACACTAGGGACATGGAATGCTTACTCATCTTCATCAAAATGAATTGAATCCCAAAGACTAATTGCTCACTGAAGTTTGAATACCACACAAACTAATGTCAGACACTTGAGGAAGTGCCGCAGAGGAGTCTAAAAAAATGCATAATTTTATAAAATAATCTACCTGGTTCAACTGACCTTGTAGCTGAAGGTCCATGAGTGAGAGGAAGGAAATCTATTGGTTTATCAAAACATTTCTGTCTGCCTCTGAAGGAGGCCTTTGGACCTCTTTTGCCTTCATTTTCCAGTCTGGAGAAAGGGAATGGTAAAGTCAAGCTCCTGGACTGTGTTGCTGAAGCTATCACTAAATGCACGGTGAGTTCAGAACCTTAAAACAAAACAGTTCAACACAAGGTTAAATATTACAATAATAAATGGAACTGGTTAACGATAATACATACAAATTATGTGTTTGACTGAAGAATGTAGACTGCAGGGCATTTGTTTTGTTTGTGTTCATGTTGGTAGATATGTAAAGAAAAGAAAATCGCTAAAGTTGGCCGATGCAGTGAAGATAGAAGACATGCAAATTTACAAGCCAGTAATCAGATGCCACCTTCTGGTTCATGGAGAGAAGGAGAAAATCAATAGCCCTATATAAATAAATCAGTCACAGTGTATAATACCTGTCTGCAATATCCATACATGCAGAGTGTGGTATGGACTTTGTTATTTTCTGTTTATGATCACTTAGAGAAACCCACCATAACCATAACTGAAAAAGAAAGTCTTTAAAGTGGAAAAAGATAAGGGAAGGAAGAAAGAGAGAAAGAAAGAAAGAAGGAGAAGGAATAGTGGAGAAGGGATGGCTTTGTTATGGAAAGGGAACAAAAACCATCCATAGCCCATAAGGGATCCCACAGCACATCAGGTCTCACCTGAGTCCCAGGAGCCTCTGAAGCAAGGCTCAGAGTTTCTCCAGAGCACTCCTTGCTCCCACTCCTGTCTGGGAGTTTGGTCCAGCATCAGAAAAGAAGACATGTTCTAGAATATTACAGCCTCTCAAAACCAAGTGCAGTCCTAAATGTAGCTAAATAATAATAAAAAATCCAAACCAAACCCAGTTTTTCTAATGTTTCAACTGTAGGATCCCATTCTATGAAAGAAATTAGAAATGTTTTGAACAAACATCTATTTGTGCTGAAGTGTTCTAAAAATTTTAAAAATCTGTATGACAATTTCACTTTAAAGACATTATTTATAAAAGAATTTAACTCCTGCTTACGATGATACTGGGATTAAGAAAATAAATATTTTAGAGCAAATATTTGTCATGTAATGGTATAATTTCAAAAATTTAAGAATAATATGTAGAATAAAATTAATTATCTCCATCCAAAAGCTGGAGAGGAACTTTATACAAAAGCATATAGTGATAGGACAAGGGTTAATGACCTTAAACTGAAAGAAGGTAGATTTAGATGAGATATTAGGAAGAAATTCCCTGTGAGGGTGCTGAGGCCCTGGCACAGGTTGCCCAGAGAAGCTGTGGATGCCCCATCCCTGGCAGTGTTCAAGGCCAGGTTGGATGGGGCTTTGGGCAACCTGGTCTAGTGGAGGGTGTCCCTGCCCATAGCAGGGGGTTGGACTAGATGGTCTTTGAGGTCCCTTCCAACCCAAACCAGTCTATGATTCTATGATTCATTGATTCATTGATTCTATAAATCAATGTTAACAAGTCAGTCTTCTTACGTAGTCAGGAGCAGAATAAGGAATAGTTAAAATATTTTTGAAGTAAAACTTTAAATTACACATTATAAAATATAGCTCAATAGATTACCTAACGTATTCATATTAGCAGTGACTCTGATGGCAAAAATAAGAACACACATCTTTGTCTTTACTGTCAAAGTTTACTAAAGCTGAATTATTTGTCTGATCAGGGTTTAAATAAATTTCACTTTAAAATGACACGTGTAGAATTACTTATTAATTTGCTAAAGGTAAATATTCGTCCTTTCTGTTGTTTGGAAAGCTTTTTGCTTAATTACCTGTTCTTTCAGCTTCTAAGAATTATGCTTTAATTCTGCAGTTTGTTCATCAGAGTCATCTGGCATTGTTCCAAGTGCAGTTTTCAGTGTCGATTTAAACAGCTGGAAGCAGGAGGAAGAGAGGGGGATATTTCACTGACGAGAACAATTCTATGCTGTTGATGTTGTGTATTTTCATCTCAATCCCAATACATGTACAAACACACTTGATACAAATCGTGAGTAAAATGTCAGTCACTATCTAGTAAGTAAGTAATATTTTATTCACTGTTTTCCAAGGTAATGAAAAGGCTGAATACACGTATGTGAAGCTATATATTTACTTAAATAAATAAATAACATTTTGGTGTATCCCCTGAGTTAGCAGAAAGTACCAAGAACTAAATTACTTTAAATTCTCTGTTCTAGTAGCTAAGCCTAACCAATAAAGTCAGAATTCTTTTTTTTTGAAAATAAGAGTAATTGGGGAAGAGCATTCAAAATGACCAAAAACCAAGGAGTTTTGCTTGCATTTGTAAATCATGATAAAAATAGGAATCTTAAAGCACAGTGATATATTTTAAACCACTACATATCTATTTTACCAAAACACATGGTTCATTCTCACTTGAGTTCAACACACTTCTCCACAGTATAAGACCAGAAATGACCTGCATTTTTCCTCCAAGAGGAATATTTCTGTGGACTTTAAAAGTGTCGGTGATTAAAATCCTATGTAAAAGTGTCAGTATCTGCCCAAGAGTTGAGTAGCAGTCTATGGTCTATTTGCTTTCTTTTCTCCTCCAGATTAAGAGTATTTTGTCCTAGGTCAACAACCTCATCTTGTTTGCCAGAGTGCCCAGCCTAGCTGCAGTTTAGGCATAGATGTACAAGTTTTCTCAAACTGAGATTTCAGTAGAAATGCTACGTTATTTTAACTGAAATGAAGGAGTATCTATTTCAAATCTCAGTGTTCCTGATTCAAACCGATGTAGGGGAAATTCCTTAAAGGAGCTTATTTAATATTAGTAGACAGATCACTAATAGGTTGCAAAGGGAACGCATAAAGCCTGAAGACCTGTAAGATTACCAAGATATGCCTTAGTATTTATCCATCTGTATCCCTCCACTGTTACATGTACAAAGGTGTTTGTGTTATTTTCAGACTCAAATAATATGCAGATGTTTGGTGTATGGTCATATGTTTTCCTGGTCTGTCATAAGTACAGGGAAAGTCTTTAAGACTTCTTTGATTTGTCTTTCTTAAGTGAAGATCAAATGATTCATTGGCAATTCAGAGATCAGTTGCAATTTACTTAGTTGGATGGCTCTGAAACTCAGAAAATGTGAACTATTTTGCTCATATTTTAGTATCACAGTTCAGTGTTTTTTCTAAATCTTGGACTGATATCCACAGTACATCTTCAGAAACTTCACAGCCAAAATAGTAAACTCAACATTAAGCTTAATAAGCCTATCAAGATGACAAGCCTAAGTTTCTCATATAATTAAACACGTGTAAGTTTGTGGGGTGAGACTGGTTGAATCTGAAAGCCTACAAAGAGAGGTGGAAGTTTAGCAGAGCTATCACACTAGACCTGGTTCCTGGTTTAGTACCTCATGCACCTTCATGCCCCCAGAAATCTCCATGGTAGTCTCCTTGTTTTAGACACATACATGAAGCACCAGAGGAGATGATACTGCTCATTTATTCTTCATAACTTGCCAGTTAGAGAAACCCATGGTCCCCTTTGAGTAGAAGACTGGTTTAAATGAATGATTTAATCACTAAGCTGTTAATAAAAAGGTGATTGTCCAGGAAATCAGGGCTACAAAAATACTAGCAAACTTAGCTGTGACAGGAGATGAGAACATGGAATTCAATTACCCATATTGTTGGAACAATATGCTTTTTTGGCCAACACCATGCTACGAAATTTCCATTCACAGAGCTAGTATGGTTCATGGACTGTTCTCAACAAAGAGTTTTTCTGTGGCCAACCTATATGGGAAAGCAAGAGAGTTTCATTCATGAATAGGACCAGACTGTACCAGGTGATGTTAAAATCAGAGAGGGCCTTTCAGCTATACAGTTTACTTTAAATAGATGCAGCTAAAGAGTCATGGTCCCAGAAGCACATTATGTAAAAAAAAAAAAAAAAAAAAAGCACCTAGCAACATAAATGAGTGGGAAAGATCACGTATACGATTCTACCATCAACTCTTCCTACTGCTCTGATTGAAATTTGCAATAAAATATGTAAAAATCCTTTCTACTCTAGATGATGAGCTTTTAAGATGAAATTTGATGAATTTATGTTCTCACACATTGTAGTACAGTGTGGTTGCTCAAAACAGAAAAACACTATGTTTGATGATTGAGATGGTGAATTCCGAAAACATGTTCCTTTGTGATGGCATTACTTTGTTCCCATAATATTTTCTCATTCGTTGTGCTTCCTGGCTTCTGCACATTGCAGGTTTGCATCATTTTTCCCCCCCTGTAGTGCATGGGCCTTTTCCCTTCACTATTGACTTAGTAGCTAACATATTATACGAGTATTTTGAATTATTTCTTTGAAGACTGCAGGTGTCAAGAATTAATGTCACCTGCCTATGTTACTCAAAGCACAGGTCAAGAAGGCCCAGGCCTTCTTGAAGTTCAGTATCATTGTTTACCTTAAATAATCAAAACAAATTTTTGCTGGTTTTGGCTGGATTAGAGTTATTTTTTTCTATAGTAGCTAGTATGGGGCTAGGTTTTGGATTTGTGCTGGAAACAATGTTGATAATACAGAGATGTTTTCGTTATTGCTGAGCAGTGCTTGCACAGAGCCAAGGCCTTTTCTGCTTCTCAGACTGCCCATCAGTGAGTAGGGGTGCACAAAAAGTTGAGTGAGGACACAGCTGGGACAGCTGACTCCAACTGACCAAAGGGATATTCCATACCATGTGACGTCATGCTCAGCAGTAAAACTAGGGGGCAGGTTGGCCTGGGGGACCACTGCTTAAGGACTGACTGGGCATCAGTTGGTTGGTAGTGAGCAATTGTTTTTCATTTGCATCACTTGTCTTCCTTGGGTTTTATGATTATATTTCAATTATTAAACTTCTTATCTCAATCCCCAAGTTTTCTCACTTTCACCCTTCCAATTCTCTTCAACTCATCCTGCTGGAGGGGAGCATGCAAGAAGCTGAATGGCGCTTAGTTGCCAGCTGGGGTTAAACCACAACAGTCTTTTTTGGCACCCAGTGTGGAGCTCGAAGGATTTGAGATAATAACGTATTGACCAGAGCATGTTAGAAGGGATTTATATCTGTTAAGAGTCGCAGGTCATGATATTGATTCATCTGTTCTCAATACTAGTTTATCTGATCTGCGCCATGCTCTTTTTTTTTTTTGCTGTACATATTAAAGATTCCTGTTGGCTTTTGCAGTTTGCTCTGCTCTGTAGTAATTAGTGATGTTTTGCCTGGGAGATTTGTTGTTAAAACACTGACCTTGAGCTTAATCTGGTATTTGGGCTTTGTACTGAAGCCATAACTGTACCTTGGGTACCATCTCATGGAGACAATCAACAGCTACATTTCTTCCTCTGAGAGCTTTTTTTTTCAAGGAAATACAGAATGGCACCTTTGCTACCTTCTTCTGTGATGTTACAAACACTTCTCAGTATCTTGAACATCTTTGGGTAGTTAAAATACTCCTATTGATACTTCTTAGGAATATAGCTTTGTTTTTTTCTAAGGTTAACAAGCAGTTTAGGAATATGATCCAGGCTCTGCCAGAGTACAATCGTGGGTGGTATGGCATGTTTGAGAATGCGTATTCTGGTTTATAGTCTGGCCGTAAGCCGTCTCTATCAAGTGACCTGGAAGAAGAAGGACTTGAATGGGGCCTTGAACAGCAGCAAGCCTTTGAACAAATTAAACAGGAGATAGTTCATGCAATAGCACGTGGGCCAGTCCAGACAGGACAAGATGTGAAAAATGTGCTTTACACCTCAGCCAGGGATAATGGCACCAACTTGGAGCCTCTGGAAGAAAGTGCCTGGTGAGACTTAAGGTGAACCTCTAGGGTTTTGGAGCTGGGGATATAGATGATCTGAAGCCTGTTACAGTCCAGCTGAAAAAGAAATGCTAGCAGCTTATGAAGGAATCCGTGCCACTTAAGAAGCAGTTGGTACTGAAGCACACAGCTCCTCTTCGCACCTCGATTGCCTATGCTCGGCTGGATGTTCCAAGGGACGGTGCCCTCAATACATCATGCAACCAATGCTACATGGAGAAAGTGGGTTGCACAGATAATGTATGGGCTTGAATGGGAAAACCTGACCTCCTGGGAATCCTGGAAGTGATCACGGACTGGCCAGAGGGCCAAAACTTCAGAGTGTCACCAGAGGAGGTGACTCGTGCTGAAGAGGCCCCTCTGTATAATAAATTACCAGAAAATGAAAAGCAATATGCTCTAGTTACAGACAGATTCTGTCATATTATGTGAAAACATCAAAGGTGGAAAGCTGCTGTGTGGAGTCCTGCACAACAAGTAGCAGATGGGTAATGCAGAAGGATGGAGGAGTCCAATGTGTATCTCAAGGTGATTTAATCCTGGGTAAAAATAACCCATTGAAGTTGCATGTTATGGGAATCACTATAGCAGGAATCCCTTGTTGCTAGCCAGGCTAGGAGCAAGGGGAGGAGTTCATAGCAATGTTAAACCTGATGGTCTGGTCCAAAGGGACCAGGGGTGGACATTGTTATGGAGAAGTCTTTAAATTGTTGTAACCCAGGACTTGAGTTTCATGTTATAGAAATTACTGTAGCAGGAATGACCTGAAGCAATGGAGGACAAACCTTACAAGAAGCAGTGCAAGTGCAGCAGTGACCCGACCTGAGCTGGCTTTGGTGCCCAGTAACTCCAACACACCACCTCTCCTGTCCTGAGGGACCACCATAACAGACGGAGCCCAATCATGGGCTAAATGAACATGGACATTCTGTGGACATTTGTGGTGACTTATGAAAATTTTACACACATTTCACAGAGGTGGTCCATAAACTAAGGGAATGATAACTGTATTGTATTAAAGGATGGGAAGGGTGGTGGTTGGTGAGGACATATTTGATAGTGTGGTACCTGAGAATGACATAAATGGTATGGAATAAGGAGTGGAGAATGTGGTGGGTTTGGCTGAGGTAGAGTTAATTTTTTTCATAGTAGCTAGTATGGGACTATGTTTTGGATTTGTGACCAAAACAGTGTTGTTAACGCAGGGATGTTTTCATTATTGCTGAGCAGTGCTTACACAGAGTCAAAGCCTTTTCTGCTCCTCACCCCACCCCACCAGCAAGCAGGCTGGAGGTGCACAAGAAGTTGTGAGAGCACACAGCTAGGACAGCTGATCCCAACTGACCAAAGAGATATTCCATACCATATGACATCACACTCAGCAATAAAACTAGGGGGCAGGTTGGCCTGACTGGCTGCTGCTCAGGGACCGATTAGACATTTGTTGGTTCTTGGTGAGCAATTGTTTTTCATTTGCACCACTTGTCTTCTTTGGGTTTTATTTATCTCTTTTTGTTATTTTCCTTTTCATTACAATTTTTAAAATTATTATTATTATTATTGCTATTATTATTATAATATTTTGTTTCCATTATTAAATTGTTCTTATCTCAACACACTGTTCTTATCTCTTCCCTCCTATCCTGCTGTGGGATGAGTGAGCTAGTGTCTGTGTGGTGCTTAGTTGCTGGCTGGGGTTAAACCATGACAATCTGACAGTGTTATTTATTGTTTGTCAGTTTTCTTGTAGTGATAATAAGCTTTTATGCATCCCACCAGTTTGAGATATTTTCATATGTAATAAGTCACATTCCTGGAATATATTCGTCAAATAAGAAGGTCCCACCTGAAGGTGCCTCCTCATGTTCCAGCATAGCTTGTTCAGTCTCATATATAATGTCAACACAGGACCTCAGAAGCTTTCCTGCTCGATGACCTCATGCGTCCTGTTAACCCTGTCTGCAGACAGTTGATCAGACTGGGCAGCTATGTCTGTGCCTGAGGTCACAGGTTAGGAGAAAGGTTGCACTACTGTAACAATAGCAGGGAACAGGCCACCTCACATGGCTACAGAAGATTCTCTCTAGGCAAGGAGTGCTCTGTCTGAGCGCATGTGCCAGGTGAAGCCTCCAGCATGTGACTTGAAGACATGATGTCTCTCTGTGTTGAAAAAAAACCCAACCAAACCAAGTAAGAGAGCTGCAGTGTCATCCATCCATTCTACTTAAAAATTCTGGTTATTTATCCCACATTTTGCCATCCTTCTCTCTCCTTTCATGTCCTGCTGTGGGCAACATATTGAAATAAATATGTTTATAAAATATATTTTCGACAACATATTTGAGTAAATTGAATTTACTAAATCTGTCATGTTAGCTATTATTGAAGGGCGATACTTATCAACAATATGATATGTTATGATAGAATAATGGCTCTAGCCTTAAATTAAGGTTCTTGAGATACCTACATCTTTGTAAGGCAGTTCAAACACCAGCTGTTTCTATCATCTCCAACAGTCTTAATGTGTTAAGTAGGGGTAGAACAAAAAAAAATCCACACCTGGAAATGTTCCATCTAGGAATTTAATGGAATTCACACTGAAAAGATATGCATCAGCATGGAGAACAACCTCCTGCGAAAGATTATATTAAATCCTATGGAGGAAAGAAAATTCATTGTTCAATTTGAAGCACTTAAAAGTCCCAGAGAAAATTTTGTTTTCAATTAAATTCTATAGGAATTTTCCATAAGGGGCTGTTATATCAAGGACAAGTGCTGAAACAAGTGCTAACTTTGCAGCCGGTTCATGACATGAACCATACACCCTGACCTTATGTACCTAGAACTAGGAGGATATGCAACATCTGCTGTAATCCACCTCTGAATGGGACTAACCTCTTAATGCCAGAAAGAACAGGATTTACCTGATTTGAAATGTACTCCCAGCAGTGGACGTGCCCAATATGCTGCCCTTGCTAAGAAAGAATCTTCCAGCAGAAGCCTGATGGCTTCCATTATGCAGAGTGGGCTGAGATATTAAACAGTTGGCTTAAAAAGATAAAAGAGAAAAAAAGGGAGGGGAAAAAAAGGAAAAGCATCAATCCCATCTTTTCCAGTGCTCTGATAAAGGTCCCTGAAAAATGTTCTTTAAAGAAGCCAGCTAGCTTTCATCTGAACAGGTCAAGAGGGGAGAGAAACCTTTACAGCACGCACAAAGAGGGTATAACGTTCAGTTTGGATAGTGCCTTACCTGATGAATTCTTATTGCATCCTCATTTGACTTGTTTAAACTGTTACTAAATGTTCTTTAACACCCAGTGAACTAAACACATTGAGGAGAAGTTAGTTTGAAAGCTATTATCGTATTCATTTCTTTTACACTTCTGAGAACATTGCTTATGGCACCTTACGAATTCCTGTGAATTCCCTTTTTAGTACCTTAGATAGAGGGTGTGAAAGAGAATATGATCAAAATTAATGCTGAAACATCTCCATAGGCAAAAAACTGCCTGGAAAATCAGGCCTTAAGGAGAATTCACTGTTCAGCTTTGGCTTTACATTCACAGATGAGTGTATTCTAAGTGTTTTATATGGAAAGTAACATAGATATGAGCACTTGGCTTACCAGTGAATTCGGAAATCCTGCTGTTCTGCCGCTTTGTGCAAAGTATTGGAACAGCAGAGAGATGATACGCAACGTGTAAACAGGAAAGGCGCTCTTTTTCAAAGATGTTGTTCTCCCATTAGCAACAGGTCTCAAGACCTGCAGGTGAAGCCCTAATGATCATGTGCTAATGACCAGATAGTGCTTTATACATAACTCAAATTATAACAACGTAAGTCAATTTTTTACTGGGACAAGGTGAAGTGAAGTAATGGTAAAAGTACTGCTGTTGAGAGGAATAACACTAAGTGGTTGATACCTCAAACCAGAGGCATCTTGAATTTAAGTATCTGGGGGGTTCATGTGTCATTCCTGTGATATAACTTCTTAGCAAACATAACTATGTGAACATTTGTGACATAAGAGAACATTGTTCTCCCCATCCTTTGCAGAACTAAAGGGGGAAGGTACAAAATTGCAGCCTCTGAAAGGTTTTGCATAACTAGATCATTGCTAAAGTGACTAACAAATTTAACCGACACATAACCTTTTTGCTAAATTCATAGTCCCACTGATGTTCTGAGAGCAAATCTTCCTCTTTAATGACTCATTTTAGGCAGCCAGTAGGAGGTGGTAATGTGCAAAGTATTTCAATTACTCTACACTCAGATCTAGTTTGGGGCTTATCAGTTGTGATTTTCTTGCAATTAGCTTGGAGGTCTCCTTGTATTATGTGATCTTCTCTGATGAGTGAAGAGTCCAAAGGAGAGTATCATGGTCTCATCTGACACTAGATGGTTCTGAGGATAATCACTTATGTGAAAAGGTTCGAGATTTTTGAGAGAAGCCTACCTAGAAAAGCAACCAATTTGTATAATCTAACTTTCATCATGTACAATGCAGATACCTATAACCACATGCTCTAAACTCCCTGCAGAAAGAAAGAAGAAAGAGAAAAATGGAGGAAAAAAAGCACTTTTAGGAACTAGTGCAGCTCATTCCAAAAAAATGTCTCAGGAAGGTCGGATTAATTACTTGCTAAAAGTGCCCATCCCTCTGTGTTGGCTTTTCTGGGTACTGTGGGACACCAGCTCTGCAGACATTTAAGTTGAGTGAGATGTGTCACCACCTACCATCTCTCCTGAGGTTCTAGTCTGACATTAGACATAGAAACTGGGATATTTTCTCTCTTCAAGCACAACCCTGAAAAACTGGGAATTAATGTTAGAAGAGAGGAGAAACATCATGTACTTTTACAGTCTACATAATACCCAGATGGCATCAGCTGATATCTCCAAGAAACCCCATAATAAATTACAACATCCAAGTAAATTCAAACAGTAAGCTTGCATAAAATCTTATGTGCATTTAGAGGGAGAGGAATATCTTGGTTTTCTGAAAATCTGCGTTACTTTCAAACAGTTCGTCACATATTATTCATCATATACACTTGGTTTGCATGTGTATGTGTGTTTTTCTCTCTTAATCCTGTTGATTACACTGTATTTTAAAGTCAGATGAAAGGAAGAGAAAGCAAACAGAGTTTTTTCCATTGCTTTGATGTCACTAATGTTCTGTCAACTGGCTTATTAAACCATACACTCTTAGTACTCTAAGCAAAAGCTTGAGTGCTTTACAAGGTGTCTAAAAATATACTGTGATCCTTAAAAGTATGATCATACTTATCGGACAAGACACTAAATAAAAGATGATGCTCAAGACCTCTTTTATATTTTATTCACCTCTACATATAAGTTTAATCAGGGCGGCAGAATTTTCCATTCAGTCATAGTCGGTTAGGGAAATCTTGCTGAGTCTGGAGGTGAGGTTTTTACACTATGTGTTTTAAAAACAGTTTAAACAACACCATCTAGCTAATTTCCAGCATGGAGCAAACTGGAATGAAAATGACATTGAGAGAAGATATCGCTTGTAGCATTATTTTCTTGCAATGGAATACAACAATCCCACAAAGGAACAAGGGGATTGGTGGTAAGTGTTGAACTCACAAGTCTTATCATAGAATCATAGAATCATTTAGGTTGGAAAAGACATTTAAGATCAAGTCCAACTGTTAACCTAGCACTGCCAAGTCCACCATTAAACCTTGTCCCTAAGCATCACATTTACAGATCTTTTAAATACCTCCAGGGATGGTGAGAAGCTAAAAATCTGCGTTGAATTACAAACCCAAACTGACCTGTTGCTGTGCTGACACTGACTCCGTCCTTGCTCTGCAAAGAAAGTTCTTTGCTGTTCCCTTTACTTGAGAGTTTCCATACTTGTTCAATCCCTGCAGAATTCCTAATTTTATTCCATGAAATTTCAACTGAATGGAGAGGGATTGGGTGAAAAATGTGTTCAAGTGGCAAGATCTTTAACTGGTGCAACCTGCCATCCCTTAAATAGTGGGACACACAAAGATTTGTCTCCAGACTCTATTTTGAAAGAAATATTTCCAAACTACTTAGTCTTTCCTGGGA
Organism: Aramus guarauna; assembly: GCA_013400195.1. Classification (NCBI taxonomy): domain Eukaryota; kingdom Metazoa; phylum Chordata; class Aves; order Gruiformes; family Aramidae; genus Aramus; species Aramus guarauna. The sequence goes on along the minus strand of VXBL01001508.1, from coordinate 356,199 downwards.
CCCAAACAGCAAGAATGCAGTATTATTCCCCAAACTTTGACTTAAAGTCTTTCTTAAAATAATGAGTTGAAATTTTAAAAAGGTTTTGTATTGTGGTGAACCTCTGGCTCTGATGACATTAGCAGTGAATCTCTTTTTGGCTTCAGTGGGACCCTAATGTTATACTTCATTTCTTTTCCAACTCAACAGAAAATTTTTCCTTAATATTTGCTCTAACTCAGATATTTTTTTCTTTTTGCTGCTGTGTAGCATTCCCAATAAAACTAGGTCACAGGAGTAACAAGAGGTAGCTTCAGAAGACGAGTAGATCTTGCTCTTTCTCTGCTTTCTGTTTGGTACTTTAAGCCTCTGTAGAGCTTTTAATCCCAGATCTCTGGATGGGATTCAACAGGCTTAGCAACAAAACATAAAAGCTTACCAAAAGCACCCCGGAAAGGACTGCATTCTGTCTGCCTTTTTCCTAGCTGATCGCTTATTCATCCTACTTTCTTATCTATCATTTTTAATTACTTTTCCTCAGTTTTGGATGCCACATACTGTTGCTTTGCATTTGAAAAAATCATCTGGCTTGATAAACCCATGCAGTCATGCTGAATGGGGAATCTGCATTTCTACTTCTAAAGGCAGCCTCCAGGTCAACACATGAAAAATCTGAGGTCAAAATGTTGTCAGTAATGAGATCTCAGGCATTTCAAAAGTTCACATAGCTCTTTGTACAATGCAGGAGAATCCCTCTGTTTCCTCTGGTGCTGTTTCATGCTAATTTGGAAGCTGCAAACCGGCATGAAACATTTCAAATGAAACATCACTTCATCTTGGATCCTAATTTATGGCTTTTGCAGAGTGCTGGGGTTGAAGCTGTTGAATTCTTAAGAATGAGAAAAAGACACTGTATGCAGCTAGATAGTACACCAGTGAAATGAAGAGTGAGTTAATTGCAAATATTCCAAATACATCTTTTACAGGAAGTCAAGGGTCTGTTATTTCCTGCTTTATATTTTTTATAAACACCCCCATTACAAAAGGTGAAATAAATAACAATTTGTTTGATCTTAATGGCCTTCTATCCTCCCTTCCCTTTTTCAAAGGATTCCCTACATCGCTAGTCACAAATTAAAAGCCATGAAGCTTGGTCACCTTCTGAGAGTTTTAGGAACAACTCAGCTGTTCACAACAAGCTCATTCCAATTTTGCAATACATTATGTTGCAAAAGGATGGGAACCAAATGTACTTATCACTGTAAACAGAGAAAGCTTAATACCCTGCCACCCAGAAGTTTCTGGAAGTTCTCAACTAAGTCCTCAAGCAAAAATTGACACCATCAGTCCAACAGATCTGTAGATCAAGACTCCACGAAATCGTAAGTCTTGATCTTCTGGAACCCTTGATATTTTTATGACAAAACAGTTTATCTGAGATCCTAAACCACGCATTTTCAACTGTCTTTCCCCACTTATACTCCAAAGCTCTGGTCAGAGCAAGGAGTGGAGAAACAGGATCATGAGAAATTTTCTTATGTTTCTTAAAGCTAAAGAAAATATGGACGTGAATGAACCATACAAATTCAAGAAGTAGTGTTTTACTACAGACATTGAGGTCTGCAGTTTGCAAGAGACCAAGTGCTAGGTAAAGGTTAACAAAAGTTAATGAAAACATGGAACAGATTACCACCTTTTCAACATCAGAGAAGTTTTCTTGTAAGCCAAATAATTAGAAGCTGGCCTATGTTCTAAAGTATGAAAACCATTTTTGTTTCAAAGCTTTTCATAACTTTTTTAGAATATATATTGTGACACTAGATATTTACCTTTTTCATATGATCACAAAACCTGTTTATGCAGCATCTGTAGTCCAAGGCCCAAGAGACTAAGAGAAACATGGAGCCTTTCTGAGCTGAATCCATACTCTGAACCTTTTGAGATTTGTCTGTCATTGATGTTTGTATCCTGCTGGAAATGCAGACAAACTGGACTTCCAATCCTTCAGAAACAACCCTGAGATGTAAGAAATATTATTTTTCCTGCTTTGCGCTCCTTTAAACAAACCCAGCGGGGTATATCAGATGTAGATTGAGGATTAAGTTATAATTACGATCAATATCTTTGCCATGCCCGCTTCGCCAAATAATATATATTTCAGTCAGCGCGCTTTGGGGATTTATCTCTGCAAGGCCTGTTTCTGCCCAAATCAGTGTGTCTTTCCCTTTGATATTCCCACAGTGTTCACATATACCCTCAAACATACACAGCCCTGGGTAATATGTCTCCAATGCGATGAAATCAATGGGAACACAGCCTTTTTTGCCTGACAGTATTGTCAGGGTGTATTATCTGGTTTAGGCTGTGGCTTCAGTTCATAGCAGTCGTCAGTTAAATTTCCCTTTCTGAAGCTGAGCAAAGTGTGGTAATGTCACAGCCACAGGCGACTGCCGCTCACAGGACGGTTTACCGGTGGAGCTTAGCCTCCTGGCTTGTCACAGTGTATATATCTCAGGGTCTTCTTTTCCTTCCTACTCAGAGGTTTCCAAGAATGTTGCCTGGAGCAGTCATGGGATGCAAAAAAAGAGAGATTTTTGTTCTGCACTTAGCAACATTACCACACTTCACACTCAGTTTCTGATAAGGGGAAATTTAACTGACTGCTCTGAACTAGATATACCAGATAATACACTCTGACAGTGCTGTGGATAAAGGCTGGCAAACCTACTAATTTATATTTCATTATCTCTGCACTTGGCTTAATCTGTTCTCTCTTACTAAACATTAGAAAGCTCACAAAGAGAGCTTCACTGAACAGCAGAAAGTGGAACCACAAACACCTTTTGAAAGCAGGGTGGCTTCTGTGCCAGAGGGTAGATGGGGCATTTTGGCTACCCAACCTTCCCAAAAGTTAATGTGCAGCACTGATGCACTGCCTGTTGTTTTAAACCAAGGCTTGTATCCCCGTACAACCACCTCTCTGTCAAGGCAGAGTGCTTTTTTTCTTCCCTGGGTCTCTGAAGGGGCGTTCATTCCATCTGTAGGTGTTCAAGATAGAGGTTCATCAGGATAGCTGTGATTGTCAACACAGCCCACAACTCCAGCTATTTCAGAAGTAGGTGATATATACAGATCAAAACGTGCCCTTATTTTCCAGTCTCCAAGAAATGGCAATATGAGTTGTCGTAGGTGATGATCAAGTTTTAATCTCCTCAAGACTGGAATACAAATTTCAACATCCTGCACAGTTTAACCTGTTCTTTGTCTCAATGGTCTCTCAGTTCTATTAATGTTACCCTAAAAAAGACATTTCCCCAGGGTGGTTGCTGTTTAGGAAAAGTCACTGTGCATTTAGAGGTAGTGGGATTGAAGTCTTGAGGTCCTTCTTAACAAGCCATGAGAAAGACAGGGATATTGAGGGTCATTTCAGGACCCTAGATATCATTCTTAGTTAAAGGTTGTAAGATACTTGGGAGGTTTGAAGAGACATTTTCTTCTAGTTAAAGTTTTCAAATACCTGGAGATAATCAAATTAATACTGCTTTATAATAAAGGGTTGGTTTTGATTAATTTCCTGTTCCTAAGTTTGGAAAGACATTTCTGAAATGTAAAAATGGTCCTTTCTAACATGTATAAAAGGAAGACCTTAATGATTTTTTTTTTTGTTTGAAGTAGGTCTTTGCTTTGAAATGTAGAAAAAAAATAATAAAAAGCTAAAATCAAAATAAGAGCTCAAAAATGTTAATATGAAGCAGTTTGCTTAATGTTTTGGTTAGATTTCTCCATTTGTAATGCAAAAAAATAGGGTTTCTCTCTATCTGGGATGGAAAGAACTCAATGACTCAAAAGTTCTTCTGAGACTGAACTAATGTTCTCTTTAGTTGTAATAATAGAAGGAATGAAATAAGATAGATAGATAGATATACAGATAGATAGATGAATGGATAGAAATTCATATAGACCAATCTAATGTACCTTTCCACCATACAGTTATATAGACCATGATATATTTCAACCTGTTACCCGTCTGTATAAGAACATTTGCATCTATGTTTACTTCTTCAGTTCACCTTCCTTATATTCATTCTTTTTCATAACACAAGAATAGAATGTATGCTCTTATTTGTACAGCACATTTGCTTTACAAAAGGCTCAATATTTATTTTATTTCTTTACTTGCAGGGTGAAACTTTGTGCCACTTTATGATGCTTTCACATCAAAAGAAACTTTTGTAATTTTTTCTGCATTTTCCATCAGAGACTGTTTGTTGTCTGTACGTATTTCATCAGACGTAATATCACTGCAATCTCCTTTATAGATTGCCAAATATTTTTACTTGTATTTAAAGTAGTTTTGCATTTTTAACCTTAAGAAAAGCCAAAATGAACTTTCAGATCTTGATTATTCTTTTTCTTTGCATGCTTTGATTTCTAACATTGATGGTCCCCATCACTTAGCTTTTAAAATTCATCCGAATACTTGAACTGATTTGGCTTTACATCATCTTAAACTATAGAAGCGGCTTTGTTTTGATTTTTCATGACTTACTGACTGTCAAATTTGAAAGAATGTTTTTAAGTTAAGATTTTGCTTTCCTTCACTTTTAATATACACAAACACAGATTTTTTTCGTACTAAGCTGTCCTTTTTGGCTGGATCAACATTCAATAAGCACATTGTGAGCTACTGACAGAAAAAGGCTAGATGACATTTGGCTTTTTCTTTTAGATAAAAACCTCTCTGAGGTACAGCAGTGTGTGTTTAAAAACAAACTATGAAAAACACCATTCAAAAATGATTTTTTTTTAATTTTTAATTTTGTCTGTGGCAGTAGTTTAGATCCAGTTTAAAGGGGAAAGGAGTGGTGTATATCCTACACATTGGCTAGCTGTGACTCTTTTGCAAGATGGCAAGAGTCTTTTCCCCTTCCTAATTAATATTTTTAACTTCATCATTTTTGTTGATCAATCCATGTGAAATCTGGGACATCTCTGGAAAGAAGACAACTTAGTCTGAATATGAAATCAATAATTTCTGTTTAAGAAACAGAACCTCCTAAAGTGAAGCAAGAAAGAGAGAAAGGAGGCTAGATTTTGCATGTCTATGTTTAGGATGCAAGCTGAATTCTTTTTATGTTCAGAGATGATCATCAAAGCACTTATTTAAGTAGGCTCGATGTGAATGTGAAGACTCCAGGATCGCTTTTTGATTTTTTTTTTTTATCATTCTGTTAATCTGTTGCTAACCCATGTAATATTAATTTGCTTAATATTACTAAAACATGTCTAATATGTGGAGAATATGGTCTTGGGTGTAAATATGCCAGTCTAAAAAAATAGGTGATCTGGATTCAGTTGCTGGCTTGGATATAGATGTCCTGTGTGTCATAAGTCAAATGGTTTGCTATTGCTATACCTGTTTTTAAAATGGGGTAGCCAGTCTGTTCCTCACAGGGGTATATCAAGAGAGATAAATTTTATAATGATGCAGAATACCACTGGACAGGGAGTAAAGGTGGCTTTGAGCTCAACGCTGTCAATTAGGCTAGCCCCAGGGCTTGTCTAAATAACATATTGCTTCTCATAGCCACTGTGACGTTAATGAGCTCTGACAGTGCCCCAGTTCTGGCCTTGGCCTGACTCTCTCCCTCCCTTCAACTCTTCTGGCCCAGCTCCTCTCCTGTCAGCTGAGGATGGACACAGTGATGGAGTCAGGGTCCTTGTCATTTGTCATGGTGTTTGCTTCATATTTGGCGTGATCCCTTGCTGAGGGGTTTAGCAGGATGATTTTTAAACTTGGCCAGCTGCAAACTCTGTCCCTTACATGATTGTAAGGACATAGACTTGGGAAAGACCCACAAATCCATCTCCCAGAACTCCACAGAACCTCCTCTCCTTAGGGAAAATCACAGCACAAATCACAAAAGACGCTCTGACACCTTGTAGCAAACTTAAGCAATGTAGTAAAATACCCAGAGCAACAGCAAGTTCCTGGAAAACAGAAGTCCAAGGCTTTGTCCCATAGCTCTCTGGCAATGAGGATTTTTTTTAGACAATAGTTCTCAAACTGAGGACAATTTCCCAGAGCACAGTGGAAGGTTAGCAAAAGAAAATTCCTCTTTTACCCTAAATCTAGAAGTGAGTTTAAAATCTAGAGGTGAGTTTAATTATGACTGTATAAAACAGGGAAAAAAGAAATCACAGCAACAGTAGATCTCTCAGTCTTATAGTACATAGAGAAAATAAATATTAATAGGAGAATGGTGATATCTGGGATGAGAAATATACTTAGAATATCATTATTTTGGCCCAATACTTAAAACTAAGTAACTAAATACTCAAATATTTTAAAAAAGTGGGAAAATTTTGCCTCTTCCAAAGCTGTCTAGAACACTTGTGGCTATGCCGTGGTTTAAGCCGGCAGGCAGACAAACCAACCACACAGCCGTTCGTTCAGTCTCCCTCCACCCAAGTGGGATAGGGGAGAGAATCGGAAAGAAAAAAAGGTAAAACTCATGGGTTGAGACAAAGACAGTTTAATAGGGCAGAAAAGGAAGATACTAATAGCGACAAGAACAACAAGAACAAGAAGAACAAGAACAATGATAACAATAACAACAACAATAACAATAATAATAATAAAATATACAAAAAAAGTGATGCCGAGCACAATTGCTGACCACCTGAAGCTGGTGCTCAGCTAGTTCCCGAGCCACCCTTCCTCCCAGCCAACCCCCCCCCAGTTATATATGGGACATGATGTCATATGATATGGAATACACCTTTGGCCAGTTTGGGTCAGCTGTCCTGGCTGTGTACCCTCCCAGTTTCTTGGGCGTCCCTCACCTTCTTGTTGGCAGGCCAGTATGAGAAGCTGAAAAGTCCTTGACTGTTGGGCAACAACTGAAATAGTAGTGTGTTATCAACATTATTCTCATCCTAAGTCCAAAACATAGCACTACACCAGCTGCTAGGAAGAAAATTAACTCCATTCCCGCCAAACCCCAGACAGGCTAAAAATAATGCCAGATTCAGAACAGCAGCAGGGCTTTACAATGTCTTTTACGTAACACAGCAACAGTTAGGACCCAGTTCATTTGCTGACAGTACTTGCGTGGATATGAACCTACACTCATCACAATATTCTATAATATTCTGGGGTAACCACCCATACTTTCTTATCAGAGTGTTTATACTTTGTTTAAAATATTTAAATATTCAGGACTTGCTGTCCTGGTGTTTGGACGATCACTTGGGAGGTAGGACAGCTGCGTTTCAGTCTATGCTCCAGTGCATGTTTCATTATTTATGCAAAGAGAAATAGCACCAACAGGAATGACTGAAAGCATTCCACCCCAGGGTATGTTCCACACTGATGATGAAGGCACTCTTACCAAGTAAAAAATGAGGGTTCAAACCCCTGTGTGTGAAAAAGAGGAACTGAAATTATTTTTCAGATCTAAAGTGAATGTCTTTCCTTATATAGGGTAACCTACTTCTACAGCAATACTATGAATCAAACTTATTAGGGTGTTTTGTTTTTTTTTTTTTAAAAAAAAGCACCTAAAATTGCATTTTGCATCAGATGGAATAGTTCATGTAACTGTGTATATTTTTACTTCAAATAAAATGAGATCTTCATTGAAATTGAACCTCCTCTTCGTATCCTCTTTCTTGGTTCTGTTGCTAAACTCGAAATCAATTATAATTGCAGCCAAACTTGAAGCAGTAATTAAACTCCTGTTTCCAAATGAAAGAATACAAGTAGACAAAAAAAACCCAAACCTACAGTTTGTAAAAAAAAGGTGAGAGTCAGTGAAAGAATATGAATGCTAATGTGACATAATCCAATGGAGAACTGGGAAAAATTATCTTTGTAGGTTGTTTCTGGTTAGATTTTGGCAGCGCAAGGTTATATTTGTGAAGAGGAGAGAAAAATCCTGCAACAATTGAGAAATGCAATGATGGGTTTCCAGTGGAGACTTTCAGGTGTGTAGGTGGATGGCATAGACCACGTCTTTCACATACAATGTAGGAAGATGTCTACCCTATAGACATGTCCTTGTCAAAGATGACACCTAAGTTCTGAGCTCAGTGCAACAGGGCAGTAGTACTCTGCATGCTGTAGAAGATGAGACGTGGTAGGGAGGTCCTGCAGGCAAAGGTAAAGAGTTGTCTTTCAGTCAGTTCCACCATCACTCTTGCCCAACCAATTCAGGCATTGTAATTCATAGACTCAGTCTCTGCATATAAGTTCAACATAAGATTCACACAATGTTGAGTTCTTAAAACTTATGTTGTCCAAAGGCTTTTTTTCATAACCTCTGCCTCGAGAGAATTTTCTCCCGCTCCATAAACATGCTGACTAGGATTCATTCACCTAACTTTAAAGTCAATAACAAATGAAGCACTTGGTGGTGGTGCTGGGTGATCATCTGACCCATTTTAGGTGTCTACATGAGATCACTTGCACTATGGAAATGGTTATTTCTTCCTATTGACTACAAAGACAGCCTAGAACTACTAACTCACATCTAAGCAGTTACAGCTAAAGAAAAGAATTCCATTCATAAATCATTTTGTGTGTAAGGCCATCCCATAATGCTAAATCCTGTACTACTAAAGCTACTCAAAGTTTGCTGTTGACTTCAATAGGCAGCAAAATATCATGGTAATACATCTCCCCTGCAAAGCAACAAAATTTTAAGCTCAGCTTTTGAATTTCTTTTATTGTGTGTCTGTTCTCCCCTCTAACTTCTGATAGATGGTCACTCAGCTTCAGCTTGCAGTATCCAGGGCTCCTCGGGGCATTATTCAGGGCCCATTACCTTTTTAGCTCTAATGATATCCTGCCAACAGCAATCCTCTATGCATGCCATTTATTCCATTACACTAAACAGGGGTAATTTGGTAAATTGACTGTTTAAGTAGCCTTAAGGTAAATATTTTTTTTTCTTTTGCAAAATGATGGTGTTCCCTTTGGCCTCAGTAGATTCTTCCATTTTTGGAAGGGCTTATTTTCATTTGCATTTAATTGTTCATAAAAGTGAAAGGTTAAATAATGCCAGATAAGGAAAGGTTAAATCAAGCCCTCAAACAAATGTTAAATAAAACCAAAATCAAGCAATCATTAAACTAAGATTTTTTTTTTTTCCCAAATGTAACTTTGAGTAACTTCATACTCCCTGATCTTTTTACCCAGTCTAATCAGTCAGTGCTAAAGCATCAGGGGTAGTTACAGGATATTATCTTAATTACTAGTTAAGGCAAATAGATTATGACTTTTACAGAATAAAAGCTAGAAGAGATTCTTTTGATTAATGTCTCTAAATAAAAATAAGTTAACTCAATTGTTCCAGTCAATTACGTTTTTAATTTAGGGTACTGCAAATTAGTTAAATGAACAAACACAAACTTTTGCGGCACTCACCACACTAATGAACTCACAAGTTTTGAGCTTGTTGGAGACAATGCTCATAATGTGAGACAATTAAGAGGAAATCTTTAATGTCATAAACAACATCATGGAGTGTCCAAAAGAGGCTACCAAGACTGTCCCATCTTCATTCATTGACTTGACCAATGAAATCTATCCTGGAATCTGAATTAATTTTAAAACTTTTTTCTTTGGGGGAATGGGAATCTACTTTCATTTAAAAAAGTAAATAATTTGCATCCCCTGAATTTGTCCTGCTATTCAACTCTTCCCATTCTTAGAAAACTGCATCCAGCTTAGGGGATGAATTTGTTCCAAAATTCAAATATTCCCAGTTTTCAAGTGAGTTTCTGTAAACTGCAGAACTAAGAGGAATCTTGGGGTGGGATGGTTAACCCATTGGAAATTCCCCTGTACAAACAGAAAATAGTTGCCAAGCTTAGGTCAGATACCTGACTTTCAGAAGGCTAAAATTTAGTAAGATGAGTGTTACACCAAGCCTCCAATGCAGATGCAAACAAGACATGAGAGCTGAGGCAGTATGAGGACGTTGCTCTTTGTCTTTTCATCCAGGCAAAGATAAAAAAGACCTTAAAATACCTAAAGGAAATTTTTCCCTTTCCTCACATCCCTTCCCTGGGGTATTAGCTTTATCCAACGACTAAATGCCACAGAGAGCCTATCTCATTTATCTTCATACAGCCTCTCCTTTCCCACAAATAAGTTATTTGTTTAGGAAAGCCTTAGAGCCACAGATCATAATTAGTTGTTGGATCAGGCCCATAGGAAAGCTGTGACCCACAAACAAACCACATCAAGAAACATTTGAAATTTCTCCAAGTCTCTGAGGAGGCAGAGGTTTTATTTTTTTTATACTTTACTGTGACATGTTTGTAGATCCCAAAAAGGACAGTGTTTTTTGATTTTATATCATGAGAATAGATAAGCAAGAACTCAGAGTTGACTAGAGCTTTAGGCTAACAAGAATTTACTCCAGCATAAACACTGGTCTTTTAGCTACTAGGGCTTATTGCCATTAGTAAGGGTGACTGAGCCTTGGGGTAAAGGAAAACACAAAGGTCAGATTCATCCGGTTTAATTGCAACTATAAAGCAATTAACATTCAGCCAATTGTCTGGTTGAGGTCTTAGTCAACTGAGAGATAAAAACACCCCCAGAAGATCACTCATTCCATCCTAAGACAAAGGCTGTCACCCTTTGGAGAGCCTTATCCCACCTCAATTTCTACCCAGGGAGCCTACAATACAAAGGACATGTGTACACTGGCAGGGCCACATGGGTGCTGTCCTCTATCCCAGGCTGCAGATAACACATGCCCAACTTGTGCTACAACAGCTAGTGCCTTATTTTCTTGTATGCTAAATTCACTTCTTTTTAAATGCAGACGCTCAGATTTAAAGAGCTTGCTATGATTAATATTTTAATTCATGGTACAGGGGGAAGCAAGGATTGAGATACTGGAAAAGCATCTGTTAAGCATGTCTTTTCCTAGCCATTTTGAAGTTTTTGTCCTTTCAGCAGTGGAAATGTGTGACGTGAGTACATTTATGTACAACGAGGGTGAGGCAGGGTACAACATGTAGTGTACTGTCTACATTAAAAGTGTGTTTTCCTCTTTGTGCAAAAAAAAGAACAAATCATTCACATGGAAATGGAATAGATCCCTGTGGTGATTAAAAACTCCAGTAGAAAGATACATATTTAATGAAGAGATAACACAGATAAAGAGGAAGAAAGCATTTACAGTAGAAAGCAGCTAGAACAACTTGAATGTATAGCCTTTATTGCAGCACAGAATCAACTGAAAACATGGGCTTACTAAGTTGTTTAAGTACAAGGGCAAGGCATTTAGGAAGGAGAACAGAAAAGCTGGGGACATGTGTGTGTAAGAAGCACGTGATGATATGGATGAAACTACAGTTTGGTTGGAAAATGACACTGAGTGAATTCATGTTCAACTATTGCTTTAGGAGAGAAGCTCATGATAGAAATAAGGTAGATTATAGCCTCTGATGCTTGAAATATAGTTTGTCTGTCCTATATTATCAAGTAGTTGGATGTCTGTTCTACACTGACCAAAATAAAAGTAAGTAGTGTGCTGTTTTCTGGTTTGTTTGAATAAAACAGATGTAACCCAGCAATCAGATATAATGATCCCAGTTTTCAAGGCAGTCATATGGATACACGCATAAATATGGTAGTATAGTCTTAAATTTGTTGTGATGGATAAATTATCATCTGTTCTATAGCAGGTCTTAACTAGTATTGAGTACAAATTACAAAGCCTCATGGCCCAAAACATAACTTAACTCCTCAAAGAATTAGTAAGAAAATCTACCTCTGGAAGAGGTTATTCTGTAATTTGTGCTCCGGAATGGCATGATACAGGCTTCTGGACCACTCAGTCCTTCAGCAGTGTGTGATGCAGCAGTTCTGGCATCGGAAAGCATTCTGTGCCAGCCTGACCACCTTGAAGGGAAGAATGTTTAGTCTCCACCATGAAATAACAGTATGACTCATGGATGACCTTGATAGGTGCTGTACCAGTGATGTGCAATCTCTATTTCCAGTTGCCCAATATTCTAGATGGAGCAGTTGAATATGAGGTCCCACACCCTGTCATGTCATCCTTTAGCATAGAGAGAGGTTGGGAAAAAGCCAGCACCTATCTTTAGCCATCTAAATGGACCTATAGATGTCAGCTATTCTCACCTCTCTTCATCATCAGTAAAGAAACTGACTTTAATTGCACAATACATCTGATCTGTTTTAGAGTTTAGGACTGATAAATAACTCCTTGGAAATACTTATTTCTCTCTTATCTGTAAGGGAATAGCAGGCACCAGGTGACTCTTGTTGAAATGAGTCCCACTCCATGCCTCTCGCCAGCCTAGATCCTGTTGGATGCCTTCAGTGTCAGGCAGATAGCAACACACCCTGGGAAGTAAGGCTGAGAAATAGAAACTGGTAGAGAGCCAGGAAATGTAGAGTGGAAAATTAGCTGACTAGGAAAGGAGAAGCACAAGGCAGCACAAGGGCAGATGGGCCTTTTTCTTGTTTTATACAAGAAAAAAAAAAAAAAAATCTTCCATAAAGAACAGCTTCCTTTTTCTCCTAAATCATTTCTCTGAAAAAGCTCAAACTCAACATGCTGAATTAACAAATTCAGGAGTTTAGGATATTTTATTTAAAAAACCCAAAACACCAACAACCCATGAAATCAAGAAAAATAAGAAACAGTTTTGTCCAAAAAAATTTAAAATAAGCACTAGTAGGATTTTTTTCAGTCTGCCCTAGAGCCAGTGGGACTTTTCTTCTGGGATGTTTCTCCCGACTTCTTACATCCCCCACCCCTTACTTTTGCAGACATTTTTACAGTGAGTAGGAGAACTAAAATTATAATCTGAGGAAGAGTTCCTAAATAATAAATGTGCACACATTTGGGGATTGTTTCAGGTGTGCTATAAACCTTTGTGAAACAGTGTGGGTAAGTAGAAAGTTGGTATTAGTTGGTTATAATTAATCCCGATAGCTTTAAGGCAGAATCTTCCTGCTCCAGGGGTTCAGAGAAGGAGATAGCTAGAAGAGCAGGGAGGGATTCTCTGGGTAGGAAACTGAACGGATGTAGCAAACAAGTTTATTCAAACCTTAGCAACATCTGATGGTTTGCAGAGCTCTTGCTTCTTTCCGACTGAGACCTCTGAGCCGCACTCTGCTGAGGAAATTAGCATTTGTCAGGCTTTACTTTCACCTTGGAAATGTACAAAATACAAGTCCTAAGCACCTGAAAGAAAAGACTACTCAATAAAACTAAAATAAAAATTATAAATGTTCTACCGTATTAGTTTTCCTGCATTTATTTAAATTAATTGCCAAAGTAGAATAGTCAGAACCTATGCTTCCTAGACCAAAAGAAACTATTGAAATCCACTCATCTGGAAATGAAGTAGCTGATTCCTGCCTAAAGTCCTGTAACATACTGTTTAGAAACCTTATAGGTGATCTGAGGACCTGGTCAGTCAGTCTGTCCATCTGTCTATCTATTGGTCTATCTAGCTAGTTTCCAGTGAGGCACAAGTGGTAATTAAGGGAATATTTGAAAGAGAAAATTAACAGATGTACTGCATTATCAAAGTTAACTCAAGCTAAATAAAATTTACAATCACATTTTCACAAAACCTTATTAGTGGTTTTGGGAGGTACTTCGAACCATTTTGGCAATAACTGACTTGCTGCAGATAGGCATTCTGAACTTTCTGAAAAGCGGTCTTTGTTATGTTTTGCAAGGACTATGTTTAATATTCCCCTTGCCTGATACTGATATGGCTCCCAAGAACGGTCATGATGTAATGGAGGATTAGCTTGGTCACAATGAAGTAATTCAGATTAATAATTTCAAAAAGTCTCATTTCAGACAGGTGAAAGGGACACAAATAATTGAGGACAAATAGTAAGTGACACATAAAACAGACTAAATCAATACATGAAAAGAAATCCAAAGTCCCTGGCAGGTGATGTTCAGTTCAGAAACGTTCCAAAGGTGCATTTCCCAAGGACATTCATGCCTTTCTTTTCCAATCATTCTTACAGCCCATTGTCTGCAGAGCAGATAAAAGAAGTAAAGGCAGATGAGATTCACCTCACCTAAACCAGCTAAAATCTACATGTGTAAGAGAATTCTCTAGGTTCCATCTACAGTGCATGGAAAAAGAAACTTCCAGAGGCAATTCATCGTATCTTAAAGTAGATGTGTAAGACGATCTTTCTGCTCTGGAGGTGTCTCTGTAAGGGGTTAGCTTTACTCCCAGATGAGATGGTAGTAAAGATGTAGGTAAAATGCACGGTTGGTTCTAGACAAGGACAAGAAGAAGGGGAAAAAATCTCATCATGACATAACCTTAAGCATCATTAGATTTTCCCAAAAGAATTTCAACAGCCCAGAAACAAAACAAAACAAAACAAAACAAAACAAAACAAAAAACAACAACAACAAAACTTTAGAAAATTGATGTTGCATGTGACACAGTCTAAGAACTGATCTTTGCAAGGAAAGAGGGAGATGGAGGCGTTCAGAATAATATAAAAATTGAACTGACAACTGGGTGAATTTGAAATGTAACAGTAAATACTGAGTAAGGTAGTGGATCAATGAAAAAAATAGGAGAGGGATACAGAGAATGTTGCAGAATCATGATCAGCTGCAGTCATAAATCTGTGAGAGAATGGATTTTTTTCTCTGTGAACAGGATGGAGAAACACTATGTCAAAATAACAAAAAAACAAGTTTATGTAATGAAAACAATTAAACTGTTGAAGTTTTTAAAAAGTAGATTAATACTAACCTATTTCTCAAAAAAAAAACCCAACCAAAGAAACCAAAATTACTGGAAAACAATAAAAAGACTATGGGAAAAAGAAGATAGGTATAAAATTTCATTCTGAAGTTATTCTTAATTCTTCTGGACCTCTAATCTATAAGAAGGACCTTTATAGGATATGTTGTGTAACCTTCTAAAAATATGTAACTTCTCTGTTTGACTGTGGAGGTAACCTTAATGATGAACTTGGAATGGACATTGAAATTTCAATACTTTAAAATTAGAATAGCAGATTTTATTGGATTTGCATGGCAAGGTTTTGGTAGTGGGGGGCTGCAGGGGTAGCTTCTGTGAAAAGCTTCTAGAAGTTTCCCCCATGAGCCAATGCCAGCTGGCTCCAAGATGGACCCACCACTGCTCAAGGCTGAGCCTATCGGCGACAGTGGTAGCACCTCTGGGATAACAGAGTTAAGAAGGGGGCGTGGGGGGGGGAACGCCAAACAACAGACCAAAACAGGAGCAATTGCAGCCGGAGAGAGGAGTGAGAAGATGGACAAGAGAAGAGAGGAACAACTCTGCAGACACCCAGGTCAGTGCAGAAGGAGGAGGAGGAGGTTCTCCAGGCGCCAAAGCAGAGATTCCCCTGCAGCCCATGGAGAAGACCATGGTGAGGCAGGCTGTCCCCCTGCAGCCCATGGAGGATGATGGTGGAGCAGATATCCACCTGCAGCCCATGGAGGAAGGATGATGGGGTGTAGAGATTCCACCTGCAGCCCGTGGAGGACCCCACGCTGGAGCAGGTTGATGCACCCAAAGGAGGCCATGAACCCATGGGAAGCCCGTGCTGAAGAAAGCCCCTGGAAGGACCCATGGAGAGAGGAGCCCACACCAGAGCAAGTTTGCTGGCAGGACTTGTGACCCCATGGGCGACCATGCTGGAGCAGTTCATGAAGGACTGTAGCCCGTGGGAAGGACTCATGTTGGAGAAGTTTGTGGAGGACTGTCTCCCGTGGGAGGGACCCCATGCCGGGGCAAGGGCGGAGCATGAGGAGCCTTCCCCCTGAGGAGGCAAGAGCAGCAGAGACACCGTGTGATGAACTGACCACAACCCCCACTCCCTGTCCCCCTGTGCTGCTGGTGGGGAGGAGGTAGAGAATTCGGGAGTGAAGCTGAGCCTGGGAAGAAGGGAGGGGTGGGGATGTTGTTTTAAGACTTGGGTTTATTTCTCATTATCCTGTTCTGGTTTGACTGGTAATAATTTAAACTAATTTCCCCAGTACAAGTCTATTTTGCCCCTGACAGTAATTGCTGAGTGATCTCTCGCTGTCATCTCAACCCACGAGACTTTTGTTGTATTTCCTCTCCCCTGTCCAGATGAGGAGGGCAGTGATAGAGCAGCTTTGGTGGGCACCTGGCCTCCAGCCAGGGTCAACCCACCACACATTCAAACACCCATGATGTGTCTCCATTGCAGTTCAGAGGACTGAGTAGAGAGATGTTCATGAGTGAGGTTTAAAGCGCAAGGTGTGAGTACCAGCACTGGTCTGGACACACTGGCTCAGACCTGTGTGCTGTAAGCCATAGCTGGGGCCTCCAGCACCTCATCTACAGAGTTACAGTGAGAAGTGCTTTTACTTTTCTCCCCATAAGTTCCCTTTCAGATTCCAGTGGAGGCATATTCTTGATCTTCCCATGCCTTGTCTCACAGTTTGAAAAATTGGCTATTTAGGTGGAAAATCCTACAGGAAAGCAAACATTTCTTCCAACACATTTCCTCAAGGCACCACCACAATAGGCTGTACCGCAGGACAGATGAAGGAAGGCATTTTGAATAAGGTCATGGCAAAGGCTTTAGTATTTTTTATAGAATTAATATGGGTGATTTAATAATAACTTTTTTGTGTAGCTTGTACGTTAACGTGTGAGATGGAAAGCTGGGAAATATTCAAGAAAATTTTAAAGTTGGTCCTTCCAACACAACTACAAGCTAAACGAGATATGTCATCTCTGGATATGCACAGGTCTACATGTGTCAATGCTCATCTGCCGTACGTGAAAAAAACTGCTACACTACACACCAAGTCTTGTTAAACATGAGACTTGTTCAGAAGAACTATGGCATTAAAGCAAGAATATCATGAAACCTACTGTCAAATAAGCCTGCCTTCCTTTCCTAGGTCATTTTGCCAGCGGCTTATCAGTAGCTCTCAACCTAGGACCTATCTTTCCAATTTATTAGAGAGGATATTGAATCTGTCAGTGCATATGCAGTTATTTTAGGGTAACTAATTGCAGACAGTTCATCCAGCTGGACAGCCAAAGCAATAATATTAAAGATTAATGCCCCAGTTCAGCAAATAACCTGGGCATGTGCATAATCCCTGTGGCTTCACTGAGACACACTTACAGGCAGTCTTGTTGAACTAAATATATTGCTGAATGCCTTAAAAATGATGAATTCACATCACAGATGCCATGCAAAACATTCTAAGAAATTTGAACATATTACTGTCTTTGGCAACTCAATGTTTAAAGCTCTAAATATTGGTAGAGAATATCATAATATTAAGATATAAATAGAAGAAACCATAGTTCCTATTGCTGGAGCTCTTTTTCTCTGAAACAATTGATACCACTGCTAAACTGATTTGGCTGATGATAAACTAGGTTAATTTGGACCTGATTGGTATGGGAGTCCTTCCACTTTTCCACTGGGAGTCTTCTCACATGGTTTCAGCTATATGAAATTGGGGTAACTGATTTCAGCTAGAGATCAAAGATCTCTCCATAGCCAAAGGACATCAGCAGATACCTCAAGGGGGCAACTCATTCCATTTACTTTAGGATGTATTGAATTGCCCTCTGGAGGTACCTGGTTCTTTACATCATCTGCAAGGGGCAAGACTAATTGCCCACTTTTGGACTTCAAATGTTAGGTGCACTGAATGCTATCTTACAAGTTCACTCCCTTCTATTGGAAATTCTTTTCTAACACTTCAATATTTCTGGTATATATGTGCAGCAGAAAAACATAGAAATAGAAAAAAGTATGCTATATAAGTCGCTCCATCAACACCATTCCACTCCACTCACGCCAAGATGGGTGGAAATATAAATGACAGCAATGTTTGGCCTGCCACTGACACTTATCCACACATAAACAGTCACAGTTAGATGAGAAGATTCACAGTTTCTCTGAATATTTAATTAGTACAAACTTGGTTTCTTTGAACTCCATCAAAAATAAAATTAAAAAGCCCAGCTTCATTTACCTCGTGTTGACTATAATGAACATTAGAACTTCCCCCATCGCCGCAGGTTTAGCTCTGTGGCTAACGCTGAGATGTTGGCAATCAGAAAAGACTTGGGGCAAATCACACTTCTTTATCACCACAGGGATAAACTTAAGTGACAGACATGCATGGGCTAATTACTTTTAATAGTTTCCCATTGCTCTGGCTGATGACACAGTGCTGAAAAACCACACTCCCTCCCAATAAGTCAGAATTTCACTTACATGGCACTACGTCTTTATTACCGCTTCGTTACTTCAGGGGAGCCGCGTTCTCTAAAATGCCTTTCCCTGTGGCTTAAAGTAAAGATTTTTTAAATAAATAAATACAGTTTATGTTGGGCATCTACCACTTGAAGGGCTAATGATTATTGACTACCCTCCAGCAGACATCAGGGAGTCTAGCCTCAGGCCCTTCCCGCTCGCCCCCAAACATGCCGAATGTTAACACATGTTTCTAGATCCTGGCTGGGATTGGACACAAACAAGGCAGTCAGAATGGACCATTTAGTGTACAAGTCAAGATGACAGATCTCTGCTTAATACAAGGAAGACAAAAATTCGTATCTTATTGAAAAAGGCAGAAGAGCCCCGGGTGCTTTCGCTTTGTGATTCTGCAGCAAAAAGTGGGTTGTGTCAATATAAGTCTATGTCACCCGCTCGCAGCTGCCACACTGAATTGACCCTGCTAGCTGCAGACAGAAAGGCCTTCCATTTCCAAATTCTCTCTAATGCTCATCTGCGAGATCGAGCACGAGGTGGAAAAAAGCCAACAAGTTACTCCTAAGTATAGGAGCAAAAAACAAAACAAAACAAAACAAAACAAAAATGCCTTAATGCCATGAGAGTCTCTCCACTGCCTGTTTCTAATGAAACACTAGAAAAACTTTCTCATCTGAAAGCATTTCAGAGGATGCTTTGACAACGTGAGCTTTATGTTTTGTAAATCATGTTCTTGTAATTCCTTGTAAGTCTCCAGATCCTCTTCAGATAGAGCAGCAGAGCATTAAATATTCTTGCAACGCTCACCAGAGCTTAATT
Source organism: Aramus guarauna (assembly GCA_013400195.1). Classification (NCBI taxonomy): domain Eukaryota; kingdom Metazoa; phylum Chordata; class Aves; order Gruiformes; family Aramidae; genus Aramus; species Aramus guarauna. Next base: position 337,112 of record VXBL01001508.1, on the reverse strand, counting down.
ACTAAAAGTTGAAATAGCTTTTAAACTCTGCGATTTTTTTTCCCTGGGTATTCCCCAAAGAAAAGATACAAAAAACTTGAAGAGTGTGCACAATAACTATTAGTTAAGATCACGTTTCCAAAAGGGGCAAAAGAAGATAAACAATTTTGAAACTAAGAATAGAATACTGCTTGATACCATTTTAATTTAACATGATAGCATTCACTGATGAGTCTGTTTCTCATGTGTATTTTTACTAGGCTCAGATGTTCACACTGGTGAAAAGATTTAACCGAAAACAAAAAAATATCAATATGAAAAAGAGAAAATCTCCCAAATTCCCTAAAATGGAAAAAAAATAAAGAGATATATCTTCAATTAGTTGAAATACAGAATTCTATTGATTTCTGAAGAAATATGATAATTTAGGGAAGCTGAACATAGGGTTAAAATTATCAACCTATTTAAAATACATTTTGGAACATTCTTTTTATGGAGCCACTCAAAGTCCACGGAAATTAAAAAATAAAAAAAGATTTTCTTTACCTCAGATCAACCCATATTCAGGCAAGTCCTTAATATAGCTAAAGAGAGGCAGTAAGAAGTGAGCATATTTTATTAGCAGAAGATAGAAACTTGTCACTTTTTGTGTTTCAGCGGGGGGGTATAGTGAAGTTTTCATTAGCTTTTTATCTTAATTTATTGTAAATTATTGGCTGTAAATCAGTAGTCCGACTTGTAAATATACCTCAACTGACTGTGAAATCCAGAGGTGGCTGGGTGTGTGTGGATATCATAGAGAGCAATAATTAATCTTATCTAAATGTAACCACCTGAAGGTAGCAGTAATATCTAACCAGTTGTCTGGGATTTTTCTATAGGCGAGAGAGAGAGAAGAATCACAAGGAGGCCATTCATCACACCAGTCTTGCAATGGTTTTCCACAATCCTGTGGCAACACTTCTTTCTCCACTGAAAATCAACACGTACATGGTATCTCAGACTAAGTGCCTGTCTTCTGTACAGCTCATACTGGGTAAGAAGAGAGTACTGAAGAAGAATCAGGTTTCAATTGCGCCTGACAGTTGCAGGGATTTAAGAGTTGTCTGTAAATTAGGGTCAAGGAAAAGCATAAGTTAAGGGGTAGGAAAGACTGAGGTATGTCAGCTTTTCCCCACTCTCTATAAAAGACAGTGTAGATGATTAGCTCAGATAGAGATGTCTATGATGTAGTTATCTATATCTGACCATTTCAATCCACCTGTGAACATAGTTTTCATTTACAGTGATACGAAGTCCATTCTTTTGCTCTGCTCTGGTCATATATATACCGTGAAACTTAGCGACATCCCTCCCTACTCCCAACATAAATCAGAGTTTCTAAAAAAAATTGTCTTTTGGGATTGTTTCTGCTTTACACTCTGTTTGCGAATTGTTTGGAAGAGTACTAACTGACTGGATGTAAAATTTAAGTTTTCAGTTGTGTGGTAATTTGGACAATATCAAATGAACAAAAGATCCCATTACTTCTCTTCAGCTCCAAGCAGATCCTTTAGGAAAAAAAGTTTTGATTCAATTTCAGTTATGCATAGATAGCTTCACCAAGCCTGCTTTAATAAAAGTGTGCTAATTATAATGAATGTAATTTATTAACAGCAATATAGAAAACGTCAAATCTGTTATCATTTGACAATTTTCAAAAACATTAACTTTGTCCATTACGGAAGAGTTTGAAGAATTACATGATTGCATAAAAAAATGTTTAATAGTTACAGACTTATAAAAGAGCATAAGTGAGTGAAAAGAAAGATAATTCTGTTATTTCTGGATGTGGTTTGGGACCTCACTCTTAGAGCGTCCACCTACTCCAACACTGTTGGAAAAGGAGACTGCTTTAGAAGAACATACAGTCTGGGCTGACACAGTTGGGTTTAGTTTCTTGTAATACTGAGGGGAGAGGAAGATTGAGAAGATATATATTACTTTCTTGTGATTTCATAAAGTTGAGATGTTTAAAAGTGGATGATTTAACTGGAAGTTACCAAGAGCTATACTGCGTAACTGTGTATACCGCTTCTCATTGCAGTGATTGTCAGAGAGCTACCACACATGTCCCCTAACGTCAACGAAATCTGCTGTTTAAGGTAGACTCTTTGGTCATAAATATATATATGAGCCTTAACTGAGGATGACATTGTGATATGGTTTATGAGGCCTTACCTCCTAGTTGTGTTCTTTGACATGCAGAAAAATTGGATAGTAAATCAGACTTTGTAAATTGAAAGTCAAAGATATTCTGAAGTCACAGACAATACACAGACAAGTGTATTAAGTGTTTTCTGAAATCCCTAATAAGCTATGTATCAGGCACTTTTCCTCTTCATTTTTTCCCTTTTGCAAAGGCAGTTATGTTTGACTGAAGATTGCAAGCTTTTGCTTGAGCACCAGTTGAAGGTGTTTAACGTAGCTCATTTTCTTTGAGGAATACTGACAGCAACTCTCCACTGAGATCAGATCAAGTCAACAATAGGGAAATGACTGTGTATAAAAGTTAATGTTGCTCAGTCGTGTCTCAATAGAATGGGCTGACAATGCAGAGAATTAACAGCCTGAAGCCAGCAAATGCTGCTTTACAACATTGTGCAGTCTTGAAAGTGTGGTCAGCTGAAAGATTATCACTCACAAGATCTTGGCTCTTACCTTACATGTGTTACTGATTTGCCAAGCAATGTAAGGACAAATGGATTATTTCTTTGTGCCTTGTCCTTTTCTATCCCTAAAGGTGGGATAATCATCATTCTGCATTTTGTTATTTAAGATACATGCATGGGAAGCAACCAGGCCACGTAATTAATTTCATTCTATCTACAACTCTTATTCAACTCTTGGGGATTTTAGCTGCGGTTGCTTGAGCTGTTGTCAGGTTGGAGATCCTCTTCGTTTCACCGCTGAAGATTTTTCTCCCATAGTGGGCAAGGCAAAATGTGCCCACTCTTCAGCCTCTGGAGGTCACAGAGACTGGTATCAGCTTGAGCCACTGCTGAGCAGTGAGGCTGTGAGATATCACAGTCTGGGCTTTCGCTGCTGCAGTTCCCGGTGAAGAGCATGGCGGTGGGCCAGCAGTTTGCTGTACTCACCAGGGATGATGAATCCGAGTCCTGAAACATGTGATGGTCAACGGTCAGTGACACATAAGTGGTTGAGGATGGAACATCCCTAAATTAGGGTATTCTCATTTTAGTATACCTTAAAGAATCTGGAGACAAATAGACACAGAATATAAATGCTTTATTCAAGCATTTCCCAGTTGTAGTGTCTGTCATTAAAGCAACTGAATCCATTGTTACTTCTTTAAGAACATAATGAATTAATTTGGAGATCTTCAGGACACAGACTTAATCTTCCGTTACATCTAAGAGGAAACAATCTTATGCCATATTATGCTCCCTTAAGTCTCAAGATTTCTGAACTGTAAATCAATGGGAAAAAAAAAAATCACAGCCAAGCATACAGGAGCAAAGCAGGACAAATATGTAATTTTTTTGCCAGGCTTTCAGCTTCTTGACAAGTTCAGTGTCTCTTCGTGGGCTCACTCAGCATGCTTAAAGCACTGGTCTTTCTTCCACTGGCTTACTCCAGCCTCAGAACAGACCTTCAAGGCATGTCCACACCATGCAGTGCTGAGAGCTTGCTGCAGACGTGCTGACTACAGAATAAGGAGCCAGACAAGTCTCCCGCTAAGCTTCTTGCTTCAGAGCCAGATGCTTTTGTGCTAGACTGCAACCTACATACACAACAGTTCACTTGGAGCTCAGTCAGGTATCCCCAGAAAGATGCCAGATTGTACTGTTTCGGTTCAGTGAGAGGAATTTACTTTCCTGAGTGCAATGATCTGGTGTCATTGGAGATGTTCTTGGGTATCAAAGGATTTACGGGACCCCTGAATCCTTCTGGATTGGCAGGATAGCCCGTAGTGCCTAAAACGGCACCAGGCATCTGTGTTTGAGGAGCTCAATTGTGTCTTCGTGAACATTGAAATTTAAGAGTGGGATTGAGTTCCCCAAATATAGATGTCTAGGGTCATTTTAAGTACTGAATAGCTGCCTTGGATGCCCTACTACTGTACTTAGGAACTGAATCCCACTCTAGCAGGGCAGATGCTGATGAAGTACTGATACTCTTAGGTAATAACTTTCCCCGTTTCTCTGGCAACATTATAAGTAAAGTCTGTCTGGTTTAGTTGCAAAGTCATACATGTCCTTGTACTAAGACACTCTCCTAGGTCTCAGCGTGATGCAACATGTACTTATGGGAGAGAGTAAGACTGCAAGTGCTCGCAGTGGTTAAATGCCAACGAGATCTGGTCCAACAAAACTTCACACTGACTCAGCTACTAAGTGAGCTTGTTAAGTGTGGAGCAAGCACATTTATATTACAAGACTTGAAAGGATAGTCTCCACTCTTAAGCTGGCAAGTGACTCTGAATTAGACAAATATGATACAAGCAGAAAAAAAAAAACTAGATATTTTCTTCTGCATTGTGGAATATATTGATAAACGTATGTTAGCATTTAACTATTCATTCTTTTGGAGAAAACTGGTTAACCCCTTAAGTGTTTTGCCCTGAAGGCAGACATTAAAAGTTAATTATAACCACATGGGACAAGCCCCTGGAGGACCGTGACAGCATTAAGCTGCTACCAACCAAGCATGCAGGATGCGCAGCACTCTCAGCGAACACCATGTACAAAAATGATGCTGTCTCCTTGAATGAGTTTTCAGAAGTTAAAAACATGCTACTTTTTGCATGCACAGTAAAAAGGCAGATTGCAAATGTTCCACTCAGAGGAAAAAAAGCTTCCAACTGAAGAAGAATTAGAGCAAATGAAAGCACTGAGTAATTTAATTAAGCAATGTGGCACAGCAAGAGCTACCACAAGTACTGTTTTACTTAGTGCTGCAAGGAGAATATGGTGAAACCTCTTCTAAAGACCTTGGGTTGCTACCTCATGATAAACCTTTCCAGTACCTTATATGGCCTATGAGGCATTTTGATTTTACCACTATAAAAAGGGAGAGGAGATGACACTTGTTCTTGGGGAGGATCATTTAGACGATATGGAAAAAAAAAAAAAAAAAGGAAAAGGTTAGTTCTAAGGGAGAGACACTATGTCTGTGCAAGTAAATTAAGTGTGGCTGGAAAGCATTGAGGTTAAGTAACATGGAATGGCCTGCCCCTACACAATTAACCTTTCTTCCCCTTAAATTAAAATACCTGTATCTAAGTTAACTATTGGGAATGGTCCCTATGCTATTTCCCAAACCATGCTGGGGACTGTTTAGAAGAAGTCCTATTGTTGTGAACTCAAAAGCGTGTGGAGGGCTTTTCTAATAACAGTGTTAGAGAAAGGTCAGTTCCAGCAACGGAACTGACTGTTGCTTTTTAATACAGAAGTAGCCAGCATGTCCTGAAAGTAAGTCAGGAGACGTTCAGGAGACCTAATTCTGTTTTTCTTTTGCTTTGAGCAACTGGATTTATGTTACAAGCACCAGAATGAGTGAGGCCCAGAATGGGTGTACCAAGCACCTGCTAATATTTAAGAGCAGCATACCTCTCACCCAATGTAGCCTTCAAAAAGCTGAGCTACATCTATATACCGAATTTGAAAGAACCTGCTTTAAACAAAGGATTGGACCAGATGACTCCCAACATCTGCTTCCAACCCAAATTACTCTGTGATTCTAATTGTTAAATAAAACAGGAATAGGACAACTCTATGGCCTCCAAGCTAAGCGTTATACACAGGCTGTGTTCTCTTTGCAGAATACTTGGATTTTAATTCATTCCTGATCTACTGTGTTGCCCTGTGGTTGTAAGACATATTTAGCAGTGTGTGAGTTTGTGTGTGTTTAACATAAAATGTTCCTAAATTATAAGACAATTCTGTTGCAGCCCCCCAAGGGGTGCATTCACAACACAAAAACGAAGATGTGCTTTGTGTTCTGCGTTTTAGCATGAGAGCACATCAAGGCATGTGAATCGGTAAAACTTGCTGGGATAGTGTTGGAAGGCTATGCAAATTGAAAGGAGTCAACCTGATCCATTTTTGTCCATATTAGAAACAGTCCATGAGGTCTGTCGCCCTCCAAGCAAAGATCTAGAGAATTCCAGTGGGGACAGGCCAAAAGACATACCAGGGAACGTGCTAATAACTAAGCAGTAGGTTAAACTAAGACTTAAGCTTGCTTGCTACTCTTAGCCAAGTCCTGAAGCACCTAGTTTAGCCTAAACTAATCATCTAAACTCTAATCTAATCCATAAAGAAATGTGACAGCTACAGAGGGTCTTTAATCACTCTGTCTGAGAAAACTGTTGAGTGGATCTCTTGCTGTCTGGAGGAATCCCTCCCTCTGTACCTGTTTTCCCCAGAGGAAGTCCAAGCAGTTAGATGAAATGTCTGACTCTTAAATGGCTGCATCTGAGTAAAATGGCATGCACTTTTGAGGATCAGCACTTAGATTATCTGAGAGAGCATCTATCTCCTACAATCTCACCAGTCCTGGCTTAGTTTTCAACTGCAGGTACAACTGTAAAGGCAACAACAAAAAAGCAGTGTTACTAAAGTGAGGTTTAATTCTCTTCCTCGATCTTCATGATTTTTTCATAGAGAGAAAAACCCCAATTTTCTGATTTCCTTCAGCCAAAGACTTCCACATAGGGGATGACATACAGCATAGCACAAGGCAGGGAATCTCAAAGTGGGCCAGAACTGACTGTGGACTCTACGCTGCGCTGGATCAAGATTACAGCTTTTAAAAGCTGGATAGCTGGCTTGGCAAACTGTGGCACTGAAATAAAGGGATTTGGGCTATTATATGCTTCCAGTTTGGAGCTAGCACAAAAATCTCTTCACTGTACCGCTTTCCAGAGAGTAGCCTGTTGTGTTTCCATCTATAAGGTCAAAATGTAAGATCATACTTTTGGGGAAAAATAATGACGGGAAGGAGGAAAAGGACCTTTGAATGAAATTTATTTACAGGATACTCAGGATCCAGTAACATAATGCAACTGTGAACAAAGGACAGATGTAATACCCAGGTACTACAGGAGAAAAGTTTCCTGTGGAGATTGAGAAATATTGGTGATTTTGTAAATGGACCCGTAAATATTTGTAAAATTTGGTCACTCATCTTTCAACAAAGAACATTTAAATGATATTTAATCAAGGGAGGGTAGATCCCAAAGACAGGAGAATGAGGAGTCTTTCTTTAATGTAAAACAGATTGGAAAAGACTTGTTCAGCCTCCTGGAGCAAAGGGCTTGTTTCTACCTATACTTTAGGAGGCCAAGGGAAAACACTGCACAGTGGAGGGGCAAAAGCATCCCAGTGTTTTCAAGATGGATCTCAAAAACTATGAGAAAATTGTTGATGAAACTAAACAGTGACAACTGATTACCCACAATTCCACAACTGAAATAAAGATAGAATGATGGCTGGGAGAAAATCCAGTTGATTCAATGAACCAGCCTTATATTCCCACGTTCTTGTGTAACAAGGAGACATTCCAGAATTTCTTATATTGTTGATACTTCATCAGGTCATGTAATAAGAAGAGGAAAGCATTCAATATGTCTGGGCACATTGTGGTTAAGGTGTGAAGTGCTAGGACTGAGGATGAGCGTCCATCACCAGATCATGCAATGGAGGAAAACCCCAGTCCCAGTGGTCACCACTGGGTTACATGGTTCAAAGCACAGGCTCCTGTGCCCCATCCATCATCCAGGGCATTGGGAACAGTAAGTTGGCAGGGCGAGAATTTAAGAAAGTGAAATAAAGGAAGTTCTGTGTCCCAGACCAAAATCTAAGATAAGATAGTGCTCTAAATGTTTTTGTTGGGGCCTGGGATAATGCCTATATTGTCTAATCATGCCAGGCAAATTGGGGCACACAGTAATTGTGTTAAATATGCCTCCTCTGGGCCTCTTCCAAGTATGGGCACCAGTTGGCAATCTCTGACCCAGCTGCTTATTCAGACTGTGTGCTTTCTCCTACTCCGTATCGCTGAGTCAGGCATGGGTCATTGGTGGACCACAAATGAGGCCACCCAACTGTATCTCATTTGCTGGTCTGCAGAGCATAGAAAGATCATGGCACTGTGAGGGAAAATTTGTGAGGCAGGAAGAGGTAAGACCTGTGAGGTGCAAAAGCCAGCTGTGAGAAGCCATGCTTCATCTGTGAATCCAGGCAGGTCCAAGATGAGGTCTGTAGCTCCTGCCTCACCGAGACGTGAGGTTCTGAGAAAGGAAGAGACTTTGTGGCTTCTAAGACATGTTGTCTTTAACCACTACTGAAGTGCTGGCCTCATTGGGTTTGGAGCCTGTTCAAACTAGAGTGCAGGGCATGAGGACAGGCACAGCTCAGACGGCAGAAGTATCCCACAATGGGGAACTGGCATGGAGAGAGAGAGTACAAGGAAACTTTGCAAAGGCTTGACTAATTTTTAAACTTCCTGATGGTAACTTTTAAAGATACTTATTTAGCTCTGGTGCTCATGCTTAAGCAGGCATAACCTTTTCAAATTAACATATTTATCCCCTCCCTAACTCTCCAAGGTAAGGGAAACTACTATTTCCGTTTTAATGCTGTGAAAGTGAGGTAGGAAGTGGTTCATTCTCAGATCCACACAGGGAGTGACAAAGGCACCCTAAAGAGGGAGAGGCAGGACTGAGGAATGGGATTCTCCCCACATAGACTTACTCATCTTACAATTTGGCTTCTCACTATGTTAACTGTCCAGGTTTCACCTCTACCTTCCACTCAGAGAATGCTTGATTAATCCCATTAAACTTAGACAGAAGTCTTAATACTGCACCACTGGCTGCCTGAATCCTGAAAAGATTTAAGCAGTGTGACTTCTTAAATTTCTTACAGCAAAAACTCTAGAGTCTTAAATCCTAAAGAGGAGAATGATTTTTAAAAAATCCACTTTTCTCAGCTCCTGGAAGTATCTCGGTTCCATTCGTTAAATCCCTAAGAAAACACACAGGTTTTTTTGCTGTTCCTGATGCAGGTATCTCTCTCTCCTTCTTTTATTTTTGTTTATTTTTTTTTCCCTGTTTAATTTAGTTTATTTTTCTTTAACACACAGAGACACACACTCACACACACACACACTCTGATTCTTTGCCTTTATTTCTTTTAACTTTTTGCTTTACAAGCAATAGAGTGTGAATTCAAGTACCATGCAGGGGAATAAAATATTCTGGTGCTCCTGAAGGGGCTACTTGCACTTTGAATCCAGGCAGGTAATAGAAGTGAAGTGATTTGTTTGCTTATGCTGTGCCTCTAGCAAAGGAACAAGAGGCAAGGGAACAAGAGGAGTGGGAGGTGGATAGAAACCTGTCTCCTACTTCCCCTAATTTCTGGACAGAGGAGTAGAATATTAAACAGGGAAAATCAAGGGAAGCATTATGGAGATGTGCAAGGACTATGAACTAGTAGATACTGTTGTAGCTCCAGAAAAAACGCAAGCAAAAATATCATGGCAGTGGTTCCAGACCCAAATCTGTTACCATGCTTTTTTGAGGGCAAAGAGCCTCCTGTGACAAAGTGCCTTTGAAGGCCTGAGTTAGCACAAATTCTAGTTTCTCTGCTCTTCGTGTCATTGCATGGGGAAGATGCCCTCAGAGGAGCATTGCAAAGGCTAAACACCTCTTTCAGCTATTGCTATGCAGCATACCCACACACCTACTGCGGACTACCCATTTTTCCCACTTTACCCAGTAAAACTACTTCTGCACCAGTCCTGTGCATGGGCCAGGTTGTACCAGATCACCTCTGCTGTTCACAGACCCTATTTTGATTCTCACCTGCTACAGTGAGGTGCTGTAGTGTCAACTGAACCCAACATGAAAGACTGTGCTGTTGCCCACGCTGACACATCAAGGGTCATGGGGACTTTGCAGTCACATAAACATCATCTATTATACATCTGAAAAACTGCTGAAGCCCAGTGTCAGAAGTCCCAGCAACATGTGAACCTGTGAAGTGGCAAACCCATCAGCTATATGACAGCTTCATGCCCAAGGCTAGCAAGGCTGGACGTAGCAGGAAGGGAAGACCTCTGCAATGTCCAGGGAATTGGCTAAATGGACCTAATCGGTCTTTCGATTGCTGGTGTCTATGGGCTACATTGCGCCCTTAGGCTGAGTCCTGAGTAAGGGCTGGCATGTAATTATGCTTCTCTGGGAGCAGCCCAAGAAAGGGACGATGATGGAGAGAGTTATGATCCTTTCCCTGAATCACTTTAGCTACGGAGTGGGAGACAATAAGTCACAGTGACCTGGAAGCAAGAGATTTTACTGGTCTGGCAGCTGTCCTCTAGCATTACCTACTTCTGTTCTCTCTTTCTTCCTAACCACTTCCCTGCTCCCTCTTTCTATCACCCCTGTGAGAAGATGTGGCCACTGGATGGTGTTCGTACTCAGCTCTGGACCTAAATTTCATCTGCCTCAATTGACTTTTCTGCTTGAAGCCAGCACATGGTGTTGTGTAGTAGAGTACGGTGGCTCTGCTGCCACTTGGCAGGTGGACAGTGCACTGGAGAGTCAGGGAAGGTCCCTTCTCATCACAGCACGGGGGACTGTGACAAGGACTTTGCATATGCAGAAGGCCCACCCTTCCCCATAGAGGAATGCATATGAGCTTCAAAGCAATTGCACTCTGTCTCAGAAACTAAACAGACCTGTCAACTTATGGGCTTCAGAGGTCCAGCAGTGAGTTGGAAAAGCCTTTATTTCGTGTCAAAGAGGGAATTACAATCTCACGCAATGATTTGGAGGCAAATTCTTCCATCTTTCCCTCACTTTACCTTTCAGGAGGTAAAGTGCCATTTGGAGTGGTATGGCTGAATTCAGCCTGTACAAGCAGTAAAGCACATGCAGTCCGTAGAGACACATCTCTTCACTGGAAGAACATCAATTGCAGAGGGTCAGTGATTTTAAGAGCTGGAGGAAATAAGCAATAATACTACTGAATCACAGTCTATTGCCTCTTTTTATCCATCACTGTGTATCATTCCTTGAGACAAAAGAGATTAAGAAAGTTACTATCCATTTATATTTCTTCATAGGAACTAAGCTACCTAGGGACTCTGTGTAAATATATATACATATACATACCTAATACATGCTTTTTTTTTTTTTTTTTTAAAGTAATAATATTGTCTATGTGAGCAGAATACTTAAAGAAATTATCACCAAACATTTTGCAAATACACAGAAGTAGCTGAAACGCAGGAACTGCAAGCTGGGATTCTTTGAGAAGACTGACAAAATTCATACAAAGAAGGAAGGTAAACATACATACAGGTAAAGATAGACAAGAATAAATGCTCATGGAAATAGATTCAATCTGATAGGACTGATGGACTTGGGAAAGGACATCAGGGGATCCTTCTTGGTGCTTGGATTTCCAATCACTGGTGATTCTTTCCCTCCTGTCTTTATTGTCTGAGGTAGTGAACAAGTTGCTACGACAGCACAAAGCCTTTTAAAATCAAACACTCCCTCCAACAGCCTCATTCAGTGAGAATAATATTCTGTTATTTTACAAACAGAGACACTAAATTAAAAGATGCTATCTGGTTACTGGAAAAATCACCCAGGAGGTGCAATTCTGGATACATTGTCACACGCTGCTTTGAAAATAAGTGTTCTTAACCCAACTGATTAAAATTTGCAGTGCCTTAGAGTGTGACACAGGGACCCAATAACTGTTCTTGTTCTTTGTGGAACTGGCAAAGGGTATGCTATAGGCAACTGCAGTACACAGCTGTAGAAGAGGGGCATGATCGTCTTGATGTTAATGCCTGATCTTTGGTCTTTATTTCCAAAACAGGTGAAAAATTCCCCTACCAGTGCGTTAGGTTGGAAAATTTCTCACCCTGAATTTAACCCTGGTGATGTAAGCCAGAATCATCACAATTAACTGTTTAATCTTGCTGGTGCCCTCTTACATGCAGGGTTTATCCTTTTTATCCCTGTATAGATTAAAGCAAGTATAGCAACTAATTATTTTCCCTTCTGCCTTGCATAGATATTCTGTATTCTAGTAATCTTTTATTTTATCTTTCTTACTATTTGAAAAAAAATTAAACTATAATAGAATTCAATTACCTAATAAAGATCTTTTTTTTAATGTGCACAAATGCACTACATAAAATCATTAAAGTGGAATGAGAAAAAAACAACCAAAGAAGAGTGAAAACATATAAAAAAAGTGTGATGAATAAGAGCTCATTAGAAAAAAATTCAAATAAAACATTTTTCTAAGACAGCTTTTTATTTTCTCTATGTGTGCCATGCTAAAAATGGGATTCATATCACTTCAACTGAGCTGCCTAAAGATGATGCTTAAATTAAGCTAGCTGTGATCACTCTCCTTCATATTGGAAACAAAGAGGCATCTTCAGAAGATTTCTCTGTCTCACAGACCTACCTTAGAAAGGAACAAATTATCTCAGGAACTTCTTGTTTCTTTCCATTAAGTATAGAGGGGTTTTAGACAACTGGTTTACATCACACATCTGAAGTCCACATTTGAGTGACGTTATGGATTTGGCCAGCTTGTCCTGTGCCAATGTAGCCAGTGAACCTCACACTTAAATTATTACCTTAGGAAGCCCGAGTACGGCTCTGATGTGGAAGGTGATGCTAACATAACTACATAACCAGGTAGATGTTTTTAGGATCGTCGTGGTTTCATAGTGGTTTTGAAATTAGGTGTGAATGAGACCACGTGAGCTTCTTCCTGAAAATATTTTACTTTGTGAAAAATGCATCTCTGCAGCCTCAGCCTATTTGTCAGCTTAGACTTAATTTGGTATATGATTTCAAAAAGTCCAAAAATGTGAAAAAAATTACTTTTAAAAAATGAATACTGTAGTTTTTTCTCATTTAAAGTTAATTTATTACAGAATAATAACTAAAGGTTATGTACAGTTGAAAAAATTCCATCAGAAAACCTGAAATTTTGTCAACTGAGGTTTTTCCCGAAGCAATCTTTTTTTTTTTTTTTTTTTAATTTAAACACTAAAGTCAGAATTCAATTATTCATGAAGTTTATTTATGAATAGACCTGGGTGATGAATGTTTTTCCGCGTCAGAAATCAACTTTTCTTAAAAATGAAACTTCTCTTGGAAAGTTGGCAGTCTTAAAGACATTTTCTGTAATCCAGTAAAACCTTTTCACATTCTTCAACATTTTTTATCATGGATTGTGTTTACACTAAACCACAGTACTGGGAGTATGTTTTTTATAAGTTGTGTTTATTTTTAAATGATATGACATAGGAAGTATAACAGAAGTTTTCAAGAAAACCAGAACATGAGTCTATTTGCTCTTTAAAACCAATAAAACCCCTCAGTATTTCTAAAATGGTATATGAAGCAAATTCATTAATTTCTAACATGCCTGAGACCTGAGATGTATTTTTCCTTTCCCTATTAAGTTCTTTTTTTCTTGTTTCAGGGCACCTCAAATTCCAGTTAACATGAGGAAGACAGACCGATGAAGGTCATTTTACTCAGTGCTGCGTATCTAAAAGTTAATCTGTGCAAGGTCTCTAAACCAGCTGCATAGTCAGTGAAGAGACAAACATTTCCAGAGTAATTCATCCCACCACTTGTGAACACATAATTTATGACGGGAGGAATCACGATTTCCATGAAGTGACCTCTTTTTGGTGTCTGCAGAATAGATACCCAGGTTAGTGTTTAATCTAACTTTTAGGGTTAGGGGGCTTAGCAGAAGTGAAATAGATACCACTTCAGATAAGAAATAATATTGTTAGTGACCATAAATCAGATGTCAGCTGCAGCACTCGCCTCACCCATTGCAGCCTGAAAGAGCTGAGCCCTGCTGCAGCTTGATCTAATCTGAGAGGCAAGATGAACAACACTCAACGGCTAATCAAAAGAGACCCAAGGGCTAACCCAGAGCTTTTTGACCTGGTTTTACCTTTACTGCCTTCCTGTACCCAGAAACTCAGCAGAAGTAAGTCTGGCCATAACCTGGTTTATAACATGAAATCACTGGGCTTCAGACATTCACCCTTCTTTTTTTGCCCCAGTCTACTCTAGGTTCTTAAATCTCTTTCTTCATCCTGAGCACAGGCAGTGAAAATATGTTAAATTTAAGGCAATCAAAACAATATTCAAAGACAGCTATTTAGGGTAGGATAAGTCTTCCCTGGAAGTGCTTCTTTCTCTTTGTTTCCTATAAACCATATGTTGGGATTCATTCAGCGGCATCTATTATTAGCTCATCTAAATCAGCATGCTACCGATATTAATTTATCGTAGCTGAAAGTAGGCCCTCTGACACTTTCTGATGGCTGATTTTAAAACCTGCTGAATTGCAGCCTTCAGCCCTACATTCATACATTCCAAGACTGTGAATGAGCCTATTCAATAAAAATTATGACTTGATTCATGGAGACTAAATAAGGTTTTCAGATTCAGTTTCAGTTAAGTGTGTATTTTTGCACAAAATCAAACACACAGATAAATAAGGACCCCCAGCAGCCCCTCAGATTGAGATAAATGCTACATATAAGAAGAGCTTTCACTGGAATTTTAATTATATGTTTCATTCTGGAAAAGCAGAAAAATGTTTCAGTATTTTCAAAATAAAATTGAGGCAATGTATCATTGAAAACATCCACCTACAAAAGAAAACTAAGTAAAAAAAACAAAAACCAAAAAAAACCCAAAACAAATAAAAAACAAACAAACAAAACAAAACAACCAAACAACAACAACAACAAAAAAAACCCCCAACAAACAAACCAACCAAAATAGTCTTGGGTTAAATCATCATTTTAAATCCAACAAGAAATTTCTTTCTTGAATTTTCTTCAGCACAGCCCAATACTTTTCCTCAGGCTTGTTATTTCAGCAGCAAACTGAAAAACATTCCTTTATCCAACTCTTGTTGCTACTAGAAAGATTGAGTTATGGCCAAAGAAGCATCAAAAGGGAATGTTTTCAGTGCTGAGCGCCGGAGCTGGAGCTTGGCAGAGACGACAGACAACTCTTGCTGTTCTAATCAAGAAGAAATGTGCTCCATTTGTGTGCCAAGAATACACGAGCAGCTGAATATTCCATTGTTTTTATTTACTTATTTTCCAGGTAGTACAGGTATCTCTATCCTTAAAGACAAGGAGGAAAAAGACATTACATTATTTGTATTGCCACTAGCTAGAAAATGATGGATTCCCACAGCGTGGCTGAAGGGGGTTTGTGGGATTTGCTTTTATTTTTTTAATCTTTCTCTCCTTCATTAATATTTAAGTCTAAACTTAGGGAAGTGCAAATGAATACATAGCAAACAACAACCAAGTTACTCTTCTCAGGTCTAGTTTGCAATTCAGAGCACTAGGAGCTGGTGAAAATATCAAATGGTAAATATCTATTCTGTGGGACATGTTTTTACTGCACCTTACCAAGAACTGTATAACATTTCTCAATGCAATGCTGTGCTGTCTCGTTCACTAATTACTAGAAATTGGCAGAGCTTCATACTGCTAATAGAATACTGCCAGATTATGCAAATGGATAACCTGCATCACTGTTCAGTAATTTGTTTTGCAGAACCTCATAGCTAAACACCTTTTCTCTCTTGAAGAGAAAAAGAAATCTTTGTTGATGTAAACTGAAGTTGGCTTTGCTTGCTTTTTGCCTGATTTCTGGAGAGTTTACTGTAAAATTTTTCTACCAGCTTGTTGTATACTAGCATCAGAAGAAAGAAAAAAAAAAAAAAAAAGAAAAAAAGAAGAGAGAAACTTTTTCATGTAATTAAAAACCCACCCAAAACCTCCAACCCTGAAATGCTTAATTAAACAGTTCTAGAGAGAAGTGGCTAGAGGCTGAATTTGGCATGGAAAATATATCGAAGAAACCTTTCTAAAGGACCGAATGAAAATGTGTTCTGATTTGATTAAGTTATGAGTTTTCTGGGGGAAAAAAGAAAATACATCCTTCAAGGCAGTCAACTCAGTAAGCTCCTGCAAGACTATTAATGCTCGAATTTTTATTTTTTTTTTTTTAAATCTTTCTAACAGGAACATATTTTGGCCTAAAAAAAAGAAGGTCCAGTCTTGAATTCTACAAGCACCAGTTTCCTTGGAAAGAGTCTGCCCTGTGCTCTTCTTGCATATCCTAATCAACTCATCTTTTCCGTGGTTGGTGTTTTGCTTTTAGAGTAGTCTGTAGGGCTGCTCCAAGGGCCAGGTGCTGCTCCAAGAGTGTGAAAAATAAGCAGAGTCTGCATTCTATGTTTTTCTGTATGCATCTGTCCTTAGCTTTTCACTTGAATTGGTGTTTTGAGCCAAGGTAATCAATAGTATTTCCATAGTATTACCATTAATTTATAAAACTGATATTTTCCTTAAAGACTCAGCTCTTGAAATCAAGTGATTGCTTAAGAATCTCAGTTTCCTACAAACAAATAAACAAATTAAAAAAAAAAAAGTTCTGAGAAAGAAAGAATTAGAAGCTGTTAATTTAAAAATAATCTATTTTTTAAAGCATTAAATGCAATAGGGACTGATCCAACTTGTTAATGATATACAGCTGGAAGAATTGAATAACCAAAAAAAAAGATAAATTAAAATCTTATGATACACTTGCATATAATTAGGGTCGAGAAGCCGCTATTTCAGCTTGATGAAAAGGTAGTGAAATGAGCAGGCTGAAGCAAGTGGGACTTTTTATGCAAATAACTGGAGGGAAGCAAAGCAAGTTCACAGTCTGACCCTCTCTGCTTATTTTAAAGCTGATAACTCAGTCAAATCTAAAGCCAGCTTTCATTCTAAGACCAGAAGTCTTTTCAGTGGGGACAATTTCCAGATGGGCTTCACCCTTTTAGCCCCCAGCCATCTCCACTGTAGAGCTACTCAATTAAATGTGGCAGCTTTGACTGTTAATACTGACCCAATTATTTATTTTTTCCACAGTCACTTTGTTTAAAACTGTTTGAAATGCTTTGGAACAAACTTGTACATGTTATTGCTCTAGAAATACACATAGTAACTTACAGTAGGGAGTGCTGATCTTTGTTAGTAAGAAAACCTTTTAATGGGTAAAACCCTTTCTCTCCAGAAAGAATCCTTCATAATGAAAAGAACCATCACACAAAAGTGCATAAAGTCACTATTTTGATGAAGCAAACCAGGGTATTTCTCTTGTACCTAGCTCACTGCAGAGAGAAAGCACCTACTGCATCCCCGTATGCAGATACCTACCTACAACTTCTGCAACATCCCCATGGCTTTTCTGATGCGATCAAGCTGTGATCTAAAAGCCATGAACGTCTGCAGCAGATTTGTTGTCTTCACTGGGCTCTGCCGTAGGTCTTTAACGCGCTGAAGCTGGGTCAGGGGAACAGAGTGAGGCAAAGGGGCTAGCTCTAGTCCATGCTTAGGCTAGCCGGAGGGGATAAAGACAAAGATTTTTTTCCCAAGTTTAAAGCATCTTATCCAAAACCTGTTTCCAAATGAAAATACTCGTAATAGCAATCCTGAGGGAAGCTGCCCGCAATGTGCTCCAGCTTTGAAAAATATCAAATTGATTCACCGTATGAGCACTGCAGGACTTCTGGTTTTGAAAGCAGATACAGCTTGAGGAGCAGGTGCCGCTTGTCCCAACAGCATTTTGGGATTCCATTTCTGTTCTGGGCATTAGTCAAGAAAAGCTGCAAACCAAACCCAAGCTACAATCTCATGTCAGGGCTGATTCTTTCTAGTATATTCAGCCGTCTCCATCATCTCCAGCTGCTCTTCCTGCCATGACATGTGCTGGGAAAATGGCTTGGAACAGCGCAGAGCCATGGAGAGGAGGCAATGTAGGATGCCAAAGCAGAGAGGAGGGTAATTTCTCATCTGCCCTGAGGGTCCAGTTTCCCAGAGGAGTTATCTGTGTTAGCTTTGCTCTTTTTTTTGTGTGATGCCACTTGAAGAATTAATACAGCAGCCTGTGGAGGCTATTATTATTGTGCCGGTGATACCCAGATCTGTATCATCACCTCTCACAACAGAAATTCATCCCTGAGCAGTGACGCTGTCTGGCTGGAGCAGCAAGCTGGGACTTCACTCATCACAGACAACTGCAAACACAGGAAGGACTTACAGGCTGCCTGTGCCATTGCACCACCTGGAAACTTTTTAGAAGATGAGATAGTTTGAACAATCTTCCCTCTTTCCAGGCGTAGAATGAAGTAGCAGCAATCTCCTCCTGTCCCATTTTGGTGCTAAAACCCTGAAAAAAGTGTGAAATCTAAAACTGATGATAGTTTGCAAAATTGATGCTCAGCTTGAACATTGAAGTCACAGAGAGAGGAAACAGATAAACAATCCTAGGAACAATGTATGTGAAGCAACTTTCTCCAAAACAAGGAGAAACCCAGGAATGGAGTTTCATAGAGGGGAATTCATAGTGGCTGAGCTCATGTGGTTCAGTAATTCAAGCAGGGGGGCACCACAAAGTTTAGGTGATACAAAACAGCCCCCTCTTCCTTGTTTGGTATCCAGGCCTCAGGAGATGCCTCTAGGTCACACAAGAAATCTGAGTTAAAGCAAAGTCTTGGACATACTATGTCTTGTAGCTACTTAGAGATAGCTCTCTTTCCTCTCCTGGGGAAAAAAAAAAATCCCCCCCCCCAAACCAGCCAAAAACCAGTGTGCTAGAACACAGTAACAAGATATTTCAAGGAGATTTACCCTTCTGCAACTGCTGTTAATTCTGCTTTAAGAAGGGCAGAAAATTATGTTGTCTGGGTTTCATTAAAACAGAAAGGAAATGGTCCTTAGTGCAGAAGTTACTCATGATCCAGCTCTGAACCCAGTGCAGATTTATGAGACTGGGAAGTAAGAGCTGTTTTGAATGTACAAGTATTAATTATTATACCACTGCATCACAATTGCCTTTAAATTAAAGTGAATTGGGTAGCTGAAGTAGAAGGGACAACTGGGAAGTAGTGGAGTCACCATCCTTGGAGATATTTAAAGACATGTAGATGTGGCACTTAGGGATATGGTTTAGTGGTGGACTTGGCAGTGTTAAGTTTATGGTTGGACTTGATTATCTTAAAGGTCTTTTCCAACCTAAATGATTCTGTGATTCTATGACATCCCACAGTCCACGTTGTGTTGCCCACCTTCACCCTTCAGAGCCTTCTGCAGCCCTGGCCACCGATTCCAGCCCTGGCCACTCACTGGTGCTAGCTCCTAATTTGATCTGAAATGACATCATCTTTTGTTGACAAATGTCCATGCCTCCTGTTTAAATGTTTCTCAAGAGTCTGCCTACCTTCTGAAATCTTACAGTAGGCTGTTTGTGAGCTGGTAGCATTATATATGAATAATAGGTGAGCCCTTCTGATGTTTTAATTTTCTTCTTTTTCTCTCCTCTTTTCCTCCTGTATCGCTCCCTGGGGCTGCAGAAATAAAACTGGTGGCAAATCAGCTTTTCAGAGCATGCCTGGCACACAGATGATGAGGTTCTCATTGATTTCAGATGGAGCAAGCCAGAGAACCAGGTACACCCTGGGACACAGGGAGGATATGTGAGAAAAGGAGAGCGAGCTGTCAGAAAACCAAGCATGGGACTCGCAGGACAAGATACGTGTCGTCAGGACTCTGTAGTGTGTGAGAGCACTGAACCCATGGATACTCTCGTGGTAACGAACAGAGATGCTTTTCTCCCAAAACGTGCTCTACTTTGTTCTGCCTGGCTACCCAACAGCTGGTTGAGCTGTCTTAAAGCTTGAGAGCTTTGCAATTTCTCCCCTCTCCTTTTCCCCTTCCCCCAGTCCCACCATTCCTGCTCCTGCTCTCTTTATCTCTCTACCCTGAAAACATTAACAATGATAACTGAACTTTTTAATTTTATTTTTTTTTCTATACCTGAATAACCTCTTGTGTGCAGGATATTTTCTGCTTTAGGGCACAATCTGTTGCAGCGCAGTTATAACTGTTGCTAAGGCACCTATTGTCATTATATATGCCTCGGCAACAAGGCATTCTGTCGTGTTTCTCATCTGTGAACCCGGTGATTTATTGATAATGCTAATCTTGTTTGAAAGTTATAGAGCTTGTAAGTCAAATGTGTTTAAAGGGAGAGATGGAGAATCCTACTCCCCAACTTTTTATTGTTTGCGTGTCAGAATAATCAGGTTTTTCAGCCACCTTTAGAGGAGCTCAAGGTGTTTCGCAAGCATGAATGAAGCCTCACAAAGGTACCAAAAGGTTTTTTACATACTCATTAAATGAAACAGAGAAACTGAGTAGCAGAAATGACAATACATAACCAATCTCACATCAAGTAACCATAGAACTGAGCCTCAAGGGAACGTTGGGCAAGTTTTACATTATCTTTCCTACAATATATAGTAATTGATTTGTACGCCCATGTCTTCTGTTGAAAATACAATTTTCTATTAAAAACAATTTGGATGGATACTTTTTTATTACCTTTCCTATGTGGTACTCTTCTATGGTAAGAGATGGTCCCTGCCCTGAAGTGCTTTCTGTCTGATCAGCTCAGCCAGACAAAGTAAGTTTTACAATCTCTATTTTACAAGTGGGGAAATGGGATACAGAGACATTAAGGAGGCAGCTTTTGCAAGATCCCAGCAGGCAGGGGATTCTCAGATATCATAAAGGAAACTGCAAATTCTGACCACTTATGGAAATACACCTATTAGACAGATAAGTAGATATAAAAGCTTTCAATTTCTTCCTCTCCCACTCCCTATTATAGAAGGATATGGAATTTACTGTCATTGTGGTATTCCACTCTCCTTCAACATGGGAAGACACTGTCCATTTTTCAGATGGTGAACTCTGACACAGAAATTCTGAAGGCTTATTCCAAAAAGGGATTTGAGTACCCAAATGCCTCTGTAATCTCTTGAATTCAATATTCTGATGTTCTTGGCATTTACAAGAGCTCTGTTCAATTTTGTCCTTGCTCTAGAGATGCCTGAAGTCCCTTAAATATGTGTGTTGGCACAACATTCCCTAGGGTTTGATGCCACCAAGTGATTAGAAACCCTAATTATATCTAAACCCAGCGCCTTTCCAGTGTGTTCCCTTGCCTAGCTTACCTGAAAGGCTCCTCAGAGGCAATTAAGCTTTCATTTTTTATTTTTTTTTCTTCCTGAAAGATGAAGTGGAATTTTCATCTTATCAGCAGCTTAGCGTATAATCACTTAGGATACAAATACAAGTGTCACTCCAAAAATAGGTTTTACTGTCTATTCATAATGCAACTGTTCTCACAAAAACTCCTGGAGGCAGACAATAATGCCTTTTTTCTTAGCAGCTTCTACGCTCCTTGTGACTTTCTGTTGGTGGTAAGGGCCCAGATCCCACCTAATTTCAGGCTTTCAATTGAAGTACTCAGTTTAGGGTTCAACTCACTTTGGTTTAGTTTCCCAGAAGTTAACCATCCCTGCTAAACAGTTTGGCTGCCTTGAAGTCAGAGCGGAAAAGAAGACCTTGCCCATCTGAGATCCAAATCACCTCTTTTTAAGGTGCTGATGTCTCACCACAAAAAGAAGGAATTTTTGTGACTAAGCTCCTAAATCAGATAATTCAGAGTTTTCATGCTGTAGGTAAGACAGTTATATCAATAGCACCAGTTGCATCTTCTACTGCCTTTATCTCCTACCTCCGGCTAAATGCTTCCCTTGCATTGTGTGTGCCACTCTCCTGATCCCATCCCTTCCCTCCATGAATCACCTCTAGAAGCTAAAGCTTAGAAAATTAACCCAAATAAAAATAAAAGATCTCCTCCCAAAACTCCAAACCCCAACAGTAAGCACAGTATTAACGCTGCACGAGGGACCAGATAAATGCCAGAAATGACACAAAGGAATGGCACAACTATGAGGCTGATGGCAACGGGGGCCTGAGGGCAGATCTTCCCCTTTAGCAGGGTTCGTCATTAGATAGGTTCAGCTACAACATGAAACTCTTTGGTTAGTCAGGTGCATAAGGACAGTGAGGATATATCTGAGACAGACACAAAAATGTAGACCAAAGCTTGTCTGGTCCTGAGTTGACCAGTGTCAGAAATTACTCACCAGAGAGGGACTGAAATCCAGATCCAATTGACTATGATGTCCTCACCCCCAAAAATTCTGTTATGACAGTATATGTACATCTGTGCCACCTGCTTGGAATTTCTAGATCATTAAAATGGTAGGTCACAAGAAAAATATCCAAAATGAGATAAGAAGTCACTGGCAAATCTGGGAACTGATGTGTGTTTGTCTTACACAGTTAACTCCAAGAACACTATTCCTGCTTAGTTACCTTACTGTAGGTCTATGTATATCTGTGATATGCTGTGCAGCTTCACTAATGCTACCTCATATAAATAAGAAAAGCAGACAAAGCATTGAATTAAAGAATTGCTTTTATGCTTTAAAGTAATATATAAGTAATATATTGACTATATATATATATAGTCAAACCAGCTCCAACACTCTAAAAAACACTGAAGCTCCTCTCCAGCCTTCTAGCTTTTGCTTTCATTAAGGGATGGGAGGCAGCCGGCCGGCATGAATCAAACATTCACGACTGCAAAATTCTCTCCCATCTGTTGTAAAACCAATGCAAGCATGAACAACTGAGAGGTGAAACAATTTTTCAACCTCCTCAGCAATCTCATAAATTATCTGCGGCTAAAAAACCTAGAAAGCAGAGCAGAATCTCCCAGCCTTAGGTAACAATTACACTACTTGAACTTTGAGAAACCTCTTGCTAGCACTCAAAATTAGGAGCTTAATACACAAATGAATAGTGAAGGCATGGTGACAGCAGTGTTTAGAAAATGCTTTTGCAACCCGCCCAGGTGTTGTGTCGATTTGTTTCTGAATGGGGAAGTGTCGTAAATGGACGAAGAAGTGTAGACTGGTATTGCCTGGCTCTGAACCACGGAAGAGCACGCGTCCGTTTGCTCGCTCATGAAAGGCAAGGGAATGCTCAGGTCACCTACTTTGTGTCAGGTGCTTCATTCAGACACCGGTGCGAGAGTACGGCTGTCTGACTTCTGAGCTCTTCTCGAAGTCAGAGTGAGATTTTAGTTCCTAGTGCCACTGAAAATACAAGGAAGTCCCCAACAGTATGTTTTCAAAAGTTTTTCTCCTCTAATTTAAAATGCATCAATTTTTTATTAGGCCAAGCACTTTTGATCAAATTGTTCACCCATGTTGTTTAAGTTTTCTTTCCTTTTCTAGTTGCCTTCTTTTTTTCTCTCCCTCCTAAATATTGTTTCTTCTGATGGCCCTCAAATATTATATATAGCTCTTTTACTCATGTTTCCACCTAACTCAGCCACTTGTCAGTATTTTGCACTTACGAGCCTTCCACCAACACTTTTACACAGCTCAGAGCCAGAAGATCTCAATAAGACTGGTAGAGCTCACAAGCAGGAGATGATGAAGATTTCCCAAGAATCCTACAGCTCCATTGCAAAACCAGGGCTGGGCTGAGCATCCGGTGACCCAGTGAAGCTTTCAATAGTTCTTGTTCGATCAGCTTCTTCCATGGGGGAAGACTGTGTGAGTTGGCAGCCTTCGTGCCGCCGTGAGCCCAGGAGTGGTCAGCTGCTAGAGATGGAATGAAATCATGCCTGGGCAACAGGTTGGTCTCCACTGATGCAGTTCACAGGTCCAGTTTATGTATTTAGTTCACAGCTCCCAGGACACTGTACAAAGACAACTATGACTTTTTTACATAGAGGACAAATACAATAGAGAGAAGCTCAGGAAATCAATAAGATTTTGGAACACAATCACGACTTCTTTGCATAGACATGGTGCCATGCTGCTATTTCTTTTCCGTTTTTCTTGGTGCTTGCCTTCCTGTGGAGGCAGCTGATGCAATGCGCAGCCCACGTGCACAAAATTGCAGACAATATTGATAAACTCAGGAGGTTCTGACTCCCCACAACCATAAGCACATCCACCAAGAAATAATTTTATTCAGGAAATCAGACTTTTCTCTATAAAAATGTCCCTGTCTCCTGAAGTATTCTATAATTACATGATCTCCAAATAACTGCTTTTACTCCAGTGCCTAATAATCCCTTCTACTCTCATTTTTTCTTGGTATTTCTATTTTTTTTTTTTTTTTCCCAAGCGGTCTAGGCCTCCAGCAGGTATCTCAGGTGTGTTCTCCTGAGTACTTAATAGCAGCATGCTAATCTCCTCTGGTTCTTTGATTTAATGCCTCCCAAAATAACATTGGTCTAGGTTATTTATTTATTTTCTGCTGTAGCACATGGCAAGCACGTAACAACTTTGCTGCTTACTCTCATCCCAAATTTCTTTCAGCATTCACTTTTCCCCAAGCCTCTCCTGCTGCCTGCCAGCAAATAACTCTATTCCTGATTATTGCACCCAGGTGAAGCAAAGGGTAATTTGGCCCTTGTTTCTCAAAAATACATCTCTTCTGTTAACCATAGCAAATTGTTTTGGATTTTTCTCTATGAATTATTCATGAGATTCAATATGGCATGATTTTTAATTCTAACCTCTGCAGTGTATGAATAAGCAATCTCATTGCTTAATATTAGTGCCTGACCATTCTTCTCTACAACTAATGACCTGTCATAGATATCTGGGTCTAACAGTCATCAGGAAGCTGGAAAGTACTTAATTACTATTAATTTAATAAAACAATGATTCAACTAATAGTGAAAAGCTGTCAGTGCTTTGCCCCCAATTAACAGGAAAATAAATTAGCAATACATCTGGAGTGACACATCAGCAATCAAAATAATTTTTGATACAGGGGTAATTTTGAGTCTGCATTTCCCTGTGCCTAAGTCTTGCACTGTCACATGTCATCTTGGGAAAAAGCACAACTCTGCCGTCCCCACTTTTGTACAGTTTGCTGGGAGAGCTCTCTCATGCATTTCGTACTACTTCTAACTTTTCTCTGTGGAATATCTGATAGCAAGACGGTTTGTCCTATTGTCCAAATCTAAGTCTGAAGGACACAGATGTTGGTCCTTTGATATTTAAGAGTTTTTTAAACCATGTCCAGCAATTAATTCCTCTACTTTGTCTGCCCTAACCTTTAAATTAGTTGAAGCTGATATCTCCATTTTATTAGACGGAGATTGGTAAGTTCACTGAGCAGTCTCACAAGCATCTGGATAAGAACAACTGAATGAGTGATCACTGTACGATGCAGGTGTGCATTGGGACAACAGGAGATCCACCATCTGGCTTTGCTGCTGAAGCCAATATATTATCCAACTACTGCCTTTGGGGTCATTGTAACCTGCAAATCTTCCAACTAATTCAAAGCTCCGTACCCAGGAATGAAACTAGTTGCAGGAAATGGCACAATTCAGAAATGAGACAATGCTGATAATCAGGGAACACTTTTATTGACAATGAATTTAACTTAATTGCTTTCCAGGTTTTGGAAATTTTCCTTTTATTGTCATAAATTCATGTAATGCCTATAAATGTTCAGTCTTTCGCAACAAAACAAAAAAATATCATTCATTATCCAAGGGAAATCTTTCAATAGCAGTAATATTAACATTGGATGAAGCCACCACAAATGGCAGGCTTTATGGCTGCAGATAAACAAATACGCTGAAGTGATGCCCTTATCCTGAAGAACTGGTATGCTGAGAAAGGTTATCCCCTCAGTTACAAAGAAGGGGAAACTGGCAACCAACTACTAAAGGTCCCAGAACTCCTGGTTTCCCAGCCCAGCACCAATCTCAAACACCTTGCCAGTGTTTTAGTGAAATTCATACTGGACTTCCAGGGCCTTCAGCAGCAGATTGCAAGGCTAAGAAATGACTCAGCACTGTAAAAGTGCAGAAGAGTAAGAGAAGTGACAAGTGACGATGAATTTTCAATGACACATTGATATTATAGACCTACAGATCTATAATTATATAATATGTGTATATGTATATACACGCACACACATCTTTCATGTAGCATAACACCAAATGTAGGTTAGTGTTTATGTCCTTATGTCTTTTTCTGAATTTAAACCAAATAGCCATAAATTATACACTTTTGTGTATAATATAAATATATATGTGTATATAACATAAATTGCATAAATACAGATGAACTGCTGCAGTTGTCATATCATCGTTAGAGAGTTTAGGCTTTGAAGTCATTCTTTATTACTTGGTTACTGTGATTTTCTGACTTTGATTGCTATAACAACATCAAAACACAGTGCAGCTTTTAAATATATTCACTTCAGCCTTTGTTCTTAAAAGAGACCAGTTATTTATTTCTGTCTTCTGAAGAATCTCATAAGCCAAGTAAGGAGTCAAGTGTCAGGAACGCTATGAAATGACTGAGGATTCATGTCCATGCAGGTTTCTACATAATTAACATGTGTGTGTAAGGGGGGAGTTATATGTACATTTTTATACACGTTTGTGTCTGTGTTGGAGAAAATATGTATGTAATAAGCATATACAAAAAAATATGGCTGCTGAGTAAACACTTAAAAGTCTGAAAGTCTTGCCAGCATAAAAAAAGACGTGAAAATACCGACTATCATGTGTTGTATTCTTTTGGGATTTTATGATAAATCTAGATCTTTTTACTCATATAAATGTTTGCATCGGGTGAAATTTGCCCAGTCAGTCATGAAAGCTCCACTAACGGGGGAATTTAAGACATTCATTTGGATCTAAATGGTCTGTGTAGGGCTGAAACATCCAAATACCTCTTTTTTGTATTACCATAAAGCAATTTTGTTAAGCAGTATCCCAACTTTGCTTTTTTTTTTTTTTTTTTTTTTTTTTTTTTTTTTTTTTTTTTTTTTTTTGTTGATATTATGATTTGCATAATATCTTGGGGGTTTATGAGTTTTATAGGCTCACATTCTCCATTTGTCTGCCTATCAAATGTCTCCTCACTTGTACCCTTCTCTCAGCCTAACAGTCTGTGAATTCGTCAAACAATTTTGACCAAAGTGGTCAAGAAACATATCCTTCTTGAAAATGTAAGGGTGCCACAAATGTCATGAAAATTCGCTGCTGGCTGAAAGAGAGACACCCAAATTAATGCCCTAGTTACAGTGAACATTTCAATCTGAGTTCAGCAGATTCTGTTCTATTCTATTCTATTCTATTCTATTCTATTCTATTCTATTCTATTCTATTCTATTCTATTCTATTCTGCTTAACCTTATTGCAGGCCAACTAACATACTTTTAGCTGGAACTGGAAAATATCATTGCATGTGCTGCCTTTGACCCAGCCCAGTAATTGCCAGTCAGGGGAGGGTGGTGAGGGTTTTTTGAAAAGGGAGCAGGAGAAGAAGAAGGGCAGGATTGAAGAAATGCTGGGGAAAAGGAGTCTAAAGAGAATAGGAATTTTTATAGTGTGTGTATTTTTACAGTTTGCAGTGTGCTGGGATATAGATTAAAAATATGTAGAAATACAGGTTTTCTTACTCCTGTTTTAATGGGGTAATCTGTTAGAACCGTCTGCTGGAAGTTTGTTATTTTCTTCAAATCTTTTTCATTGAAAAAACTTTTTGCTTACATTGCTCTGTATATAACCTGATAACACCTAAAGGCTCCAAACCTCCTCCCCACCAAATACAAAGCACCAAGTGTATATTTCTTTATATGAGTTGAGGAGACATTAGAAAGTTTTCTCCAGTGGTTCTGGTTCACCATTCTGCACATCCTTAGGGGACCCACACAAAAACCGTGTCTCTTCTGTTTCACTGGCTGAGGTCCTCTCCTTTCTCTTGATTTCCTCAGTGAATGACTTCTCTCTTCCCCATTACAAGGTCATAAAACCAGAATAAGTTCATTTTGAGCCCTGTAAATTGATAATGATGTAACTGGGATTGAAATCCAGATGAGCAAGATGCCAGAAGGAATGGAAAAAGCTCCCAGGAGAAAGCCTTTAAAATAGTGTCTCTGGGCTAGTGAAAAATCCCTTTTTATCACAATTTTATTTGCAAAAGGAGTCAAGAAAAATGATGACAGATAGAAAATAAATCATGAAATCTTCCATTATTTAACTTGCAGTTGAAAGTGAATTAAAATGTCATGTTTAAAATCACCACAATCTGTCAATATCGGTGCCTCAGAGTGTAGTTTTGTACACAGCTCAACAGAAGGCATAGGTTTTTCCTCAAATCTCACAGGCAATTAACCCTTTTTTCTTTTCAGTTGGCATACCAGTCATGTAATATAGGCTAACCATATCTCACAGCATCAAGAGAAGAATGGTTGTGTGGCTAAAATACTTGCTTTTTACTCAAAGTATCAAAATGCTGGTATAGTTTAAGACTTCTATAATTGATAAAAAAAGGAAGTGCTCATTCTCTTGAAATAAATAGTGAAACTCTCATTGGCAGTAGCAACAGGATTCTGTATCTATGTATGGAATCTATGCTTCTGCTTTCTCCCTTTAAAAAAAAAAAAAAAACAAACAACAAAACAAACAATCAAACAACAAAAAAAACCCAAAACAAGATAATACTACTACTTTGTCCAGCAGAATTTTTCAAGGGAGAAATGAGAAAATGTGCAGGAGATGCTCATTTGACATAGTGATAGAGATATATAAATACAGAGAAAGATTATTAAACATCTAAGCAACTTCCTTTTCTTGTTCCAGAGGCCTCAGTGATTGTGTCAAATAGGCATTTAAACTCAGGGTCCAAATTTGTGAGAGGCAGATTTTAAATATTAAGTCAGTTTAACAAATGTCACAATAAAGTGCCTTAAATAGATGTAATTTACAATCATTCTGAAGGACTGAATTTTGACATTTCAGTTGTGGTTCTTTTTTTTTTTTTTCCCTGGTATATGGATATTTTTTCATTATTATGCAAACATCAGAAATAGTTTTACTAATTATTTGACTAAGCATCCCAGGAAAGTATAAGGATGGAACTCATATTCCCAACGATGATAATTGTGCTCATTTTGGGATCTAAGATGAATACTAATTTGACAACTTTTTCTAAATTCCATCCTTGTCTATATAACCACCTTAGCTTAGGTCAGTGGTCTTGAAGCAATATGCAGAAGTTCTAACTGATTTCAACATTTTTTTATCTTCCTCAGAATTATGCATAAAATCTATATCTCTCCTGTGAGACCATCTCGAATAAATTGCATTAATTCTTGTATTTGCTGAAACTGTCTTTCTCTTGCTAAGCCACGTGCATCCAATTATGTGAAATGGGAAATGCTTTAAAATATCACATTCTGGCATGAAGTGTTTGAAAATCTTTGGGGGATGTTAGTTTGTCTTTAATAACAAGTCCCAAATTGTGCCTAGTGGGCCTCTTCTCTGAAAACAAAGATTCCAAATTGCTATTAAAAAAAAACCCAAAACAAAACCCAAAATTATCTCATGGCTACTATCTATCAAATAAAGAATAATTCTGTAACTGGGAAGAAAGGATGAAGAGTAAGAAAACAAATTAGTTCAAAAGGAAAAGCTGTATTTATTTATTTCAAGAAATACAAGGGAAAAAGCTATTTTATTTTCTGCCCCTCCTTTCCCCACCCTTACAATTAATAGTTTCTCAGTATTTGCATGGGCTTTTTTTCAAGAATTAGAGCTATGATAATTTCCCAAAAAAAAAAAAAAA
>VXBL01001508.1:265925-307421 GCA_013400195.1 Aramus guarauna | reverse complement strand
TTAAAAAAAAAAAAAAAGAAAAGAAAAAGAAAAAAAGACTTTTAAGAATTTCTGCTAGGCATATAAAATGCCTCTTTGTTCTGCATTGTGCTACATTTTGCCTCTGTCAGATACATCATGGAGAATGTCAATGGGCATTGGTGGGTTGTTTGGTGAGTACATTTTATTTTCAAAAATTATTTTCTTCCTAAAGAACCAAACAGCACTTGAAGCATCTTGTTTTATTTTGTGTCAAACAGGCATTTGCTTCTGGGTGTATGAAAAGTGCAAATTAGCAACCAAACATCAGAAGAGAGAATGAGGGAGGTCCCCATTGGGTAGAGATGGTGGGTTTTTTTCTTCTATTTTTTTTTTTTTTTTTTTTTTTTTTTTTTTTTTTTTCCCTGGGATCTGAAAATGCAGACATATCCATTGGGGAAACGGGAGAGGAAAAAATTATTGCAAATGACATTCACACAATTGGTCCAATCCTGCTCCTAACGGAATTTACACTGCCTCCCTTGGAAACCACAAAGTGTTACCTTCCTCTCCAAAGACAGATAGATATGAACCTAAGAATATTGGACTGGGTGACAGATCCTGGATTTCTAAGCTTCTTCCCCAGTTATTGCAGAAGCATGTTATGATCGCTGTAATACATGTACCAAGTTCCATCTGAAAAATAATTAGGCTTTGGGGGTGTTTTTCTGCTCCTGGTACTTGTACTGCAGGGCTGTTCCAAACCCTTCTTCCTCTGATGTTTTATTAGCCTACTTCAAATTTCCATGATAAATATACTCATGGGCATTTTATACCCGATTGTTCTCAGGCCAAAACTGCTCTTTGATGTGAATAGTCGTTCTCTTTCTCTGGTGTACACATCCTGTTGTAGCTATAGACAAGTGGGACAAACACACAGAGCAGCTCATGTGGGGCACAGTGGGTCCTTAAATGTAACCTCTAGCTGCCCCTCCTGCCTTACCCAAAAGTGAAAGCCAAGCCCATGAGGATTCCTGATTCCAGTGCAATTTCTTGAGCCCAACAATCACTGGAGCCTCTGGACTTCATACATAGCACCTCTAGATGAAAGTGAGAAGACGAATCTACCCAGGTCAGAACAAATACGATGGTGTTACCTGTAAGATCCTTGATATTTTGCCTGTGTTTCCAACACTTCAAAAGCTTGATATAAATAATACAAGTAGATAAATAAATGATATGAGTAGATCCAGCTTCTAACTTTATGCATCTGCAATGTGAATGTCCTCCTTCAGGCTCAGTAAAAGCCACTTTACAGCCACTGGAATAGGACAATTGCCTGACCTGTATAATCCCTACTCTAGCATGAAATTAATCAAAACCAAGGAGTCTTTTTTTAGCTTCTTTTTTGGTAAATGAAATCTATATTGGTACCTCAAATGTAGGTGCCTATGTTATCTGTGACAGTGATCAGACGAAGCCACCTACCATCTCATATAAACAGATTTTTACTTCTGTAACTAATGTTATCTTTTTGTTTTGGCCTTTCCCA
Organism: Aramus guarauna; assembly: GCA_013400195.1. Taxonomy (NCBI): domain Eukaryota; kingdom Metazoa; phylum Chordata; class Aves; order Gruiformes; family Aramidae; genus Aramus; species Aramus guarauna. The sequence continues at coordinate 305,911 of VXBL01001508.1, read as the reverse complement.
ATCTTTTCCTGCTCTTTCAGTTTCCAGATTCTATCCTCATACCATCATCTTCCTTTCCATATTTGCCTCCTCTCCTTCTTTTTATTTCTGTCCTTCCTTCTTACACCCTTACTGTCTTTTAATTTTCTCTGTATCCATCAAGTCAATCTCTATTCCCACAATGCACAAAAAAGGAGAGATACCATTGTTTACTCCCAACCTTATCACCTTCATTGTTGCATGCTCACGTACATTTATTGACTTTTGTTTTACAGGTTTTGATTTGAAACTCATTTGTGTCATTGGAGTGCTGACTTCAATTGGATTCAGATCAAGACCCGCAGCGAGGCTGGTATTAAAACCTCTATGCAAAAGAAGCTCTTCAGCTCGCTTACCTGACTAACATGCTTTGGAAATTTGTGAAAAAAACTAACTGTGAAAGATGCAGGAATATAGTGAGAAGAGGTTATATGAAAACAAATAATTTTCCTTGTGCCTAGAAGATGGTAGGTATTAGGCTGATAAGAAGAATGCTTGTGGAACATCCCAATAGAGAGAAGGCTTTTCATAACTGCACGGTGTGCAGAGAAAATACTTACAGAAGTAAATGGAAGAGCCTGGCTGGTACATGGTGCTATGGCAGATTAGTGAAGGCAGACATAGGACTAGCAAATTCATCAAATCTCATTTGCTGGTAATAAATTCAAACATGTCATATAAAGTCACCAAACAATCTTAAAATGGATTTAGTGTTGCACCTTCTCCTTCCCTCCAGTACTTCTGGAAAATTATGGTTTGTGTTCTATTAGAGGTGTCATATCTTATTACCATTCATGAAAAGTACGGTCATAAAGTCATTCTGAGCCTTTTTGTTTCCAGCAGTGAATGTATAGAGCTAGGGCACTGAATCAAATAGTATTTCTGGGCTAGAGTTGATACGAGTTAGAAAAGGCCGTGGTTCTCAGGGCAAGAAGGGTTTTAATTGATTGGTGATAAGAATGATTGACATGCTGGAAGAATTTTCACAGCAAGAAATAATGGATGTATAAGATAGAGTACAGAGTTATGAAATCTCCCAATATTAAAAAAATGAAACTGTTAAAAATGCATTATTTGTCTCTGCATTATTTGTCTCTGGAAAATGCATTATTTGTCTCTGGAATTTAGGATCAGAGGGCATCATGTGAAACATTTTTTAACAGATTGAACACTTACATAAATAAATATGCCATGACATATATAAAAAACACATTTCTAGTTATGGCAGTAAAGATTTTACTCAGAAATAGAAGCCTAGGAAGGACATAAAGCAAAGGACATGCTACAGGGCATAAGACCACCACAGTTAGTGAGATTAGGGGACAAATTATTTTGGGAAAAATTATTCTGATCTTGCTTCTTCCATCAGCCACCTTTGTAGTACAGATTTCATACAGCATCATTTGTCCATGCTCAGAGACAGACAGATGAGCGTTTGGGTTCATTGGATGCACTGTTAAGGAAAATGAAAGAAATTGTGCATTGCGTTGGTCAAAACTGAAATATAAGATGCACACTGATGATACCAATATCATCAAACAACTTCTCATAAATGTCAAAGAGATCAGGAAAAAAAAAAGGCATTTGTATGGTTTCCAAACCTAATTCTCTCGAGGATCGGGAAGGAGTAGCTGTTGGTCCTTCCTACCTCCACACACACTTCAGAGGAAAAAGGGTGATCTAATATGAAGGAGAACCATTTCATCCTCTCCAACTGGAACATAGACATGAATGAACACTTCCCCCTGTTAAGTAGCATCAAAGACATTGAGTACCAGGAGAAGGTAGGGCTTTGAGGTGCTGCCCTTCCATGGAGTGACAGGAACTGCTGACCTCATTAAGCTCTGCCCTCATAAGCAAGGAACTTCTGAGAGGTTAAGGAGACAGAGCAATAAGCACAGGTCAGTGTAATAGGAGGAAAAAAAGTTGGAGCTGTATATTAGGCAGTAAAATCTTTTATAATGAGGGCATAGCTACAGCTTAACATCTGAAGAGAATATATCTCCGTGGAGAACTATTCTCTGCATTCCCTTTTTCATTATCATTTTATCTATTAGTGTAATTTCTCTGTTATAGAAAATGAATGTCAGAAACCAGAATGCTTTGCTTTATTTGTACCCAAGCCAGTGCCAATCAATACCAGAAGTATTCCCAGTGCCCTGTCAATGCACTTCAACCCTACCTTGTTGAGAGTCCTTCTTAATTGACTCCAGTGAAGCAAATCCAATTTCCACATTCTCAGTCCTTGTACACATATGCTAAGACAGCTAAATTTAAAGTATTTCTGCTCAGTTTTGTGGTGTCTACTCTGACACACACGACAGAATGAGATCACCTGAATTTGCTTTATATCTTATTTTTAAGACCATTTAATTGGAATGATTTTCTGCCATTGTTTCTGGGTGATATTAAAGTGATATCCTAGAGGAAAAAAACAAATACATTATTCTACCCCATCATCGACTCTCTCTGAAACCACCTTCTTTACTTTTACTGCCGGATCTGATTTATATCCGAGACGTAAGTGTCAATAACTTGTTTTTGATGGGCGAAATACTGCCAGAAAAAATGGATATAGTTGAACATTAGGCTATAAAGTGGGGTATGAAGTATAATTCAGATGGGCTTCATGACACTTGTCCCTCATATGACACACATTCTTTTCATTTCCAATTTCATTGGAACAAGGGGGAAAAACTGTTTCCAATCTGTCCCACCTCATAAAAATAGACCTGTGTTTAATTCTTCAGGACCTAAAATTATCCTTTAGATATTGTCAGCCAATCATCCAAGGAAAACGTTCATGGACAAAGTAATAGAGAAATCTTCTAGGTACAGAGATGTCTAAAATATTGCTGTAGCTTCAGTTTTAATGACAGCACTCAAAGTATTAGGGGGAAAGCTAAATGCACTGATAATAGTGGGATTGTCTGGCATATACTTTTATTTTTTTAGTAAATGGTGTAGTTTGGTCCATGTATTGCTGCAATTTATACATATAAATGATTTCACAAAAAGAAATAAGTAATAATATTCCTTCTTTATATCCAGTGGAGGAACTGCATATGCTGAAAGATAACATCTGAGAACATGATTATAAAATTAAAAGAATAATACTTGTTACGCATGGATGCCTTGGTTTATGTTTGTGCTTGGATGGTGAGCAGCAGCAGCAAAGCCTTGATGTACCCTGGCTTGGATTTAATTGCTATTTCCACACTAGGGACAGAAAATGAAAATGAATACAGCAACAGTACAAGGGCCAGCTGTGGTTCAGGTGATCTTCTAGGTGAATTCTGGACGTTCTCCTAGGTAGGCTACTAGTTATATAGAAGTAGAGTTGCTGACTTGAGACAAAATATTTTGGAGCCAAAGGCTAGCAGTCTTCATTATGCTGGGGAGCACTTGAGTCAGAATCTCCAGCATTTCTGCTAGGTTTGCTTCCTGAGTATTAGGGTCATATCATGGTGATCAAACAGGTATAGAAACTGTAAAACCAGACAAAGGATCTCCTTCACGGATGCTCAGCTACTCACAAAAATAGTTACATTCATTTCAAAGAAAACTACTTTGCAGCTAAGCATTCAAAACTGAGATAAAAAAACAAGTCAGGTAGAAGTTTTTTCTCCATACAAATAAAGTTGGAGAAAGGAATACTTTGACTCAGGCACACATCATTGACTCTCTTCTCAGGACTGAAATCCATTAATGGTCTTTATAATTACAGTTTTGGCATTCCAGTCCTCTCAGATGCTTTAATTCTGGTCCCAGTGCAACCACTGATGGTGGCATTAGCTTTAGCAGGAGTTGAACTAGATCACCTTGGAGTGTTTCTGAAAGACTCACAAATTGCATTTAATGCAACACAGGGTACAGCCATATCAGCGGTACCTATTTTCAATGTCTGCATCTGATGCTAAGGAAGGACAATTGATAGTCATTTTGACAATCCATAACTACTGCATTAGCTCTTCCAGGAAACTAATCTGCTATCGATTAGCAGACCACTTTAAATCAGATTATAAAGGCAGATGACAGAACTGCAGATGAAGAAATCTGTTTTTTTTCTGCAATTTCTTTCCAGTACTTTAAATTTCAAACCCTACTATGCCATTTACAGCACTAGTAATATGTGGATTCTCAGTTAATTCTGATTTTTCAGGCTCTATTTTTGTAGTAGACTGCATATTTTTTTCCCTTCCTCATCTGTTATGATGTTAAATTTGGCATTGGTCTTTATTTCATCTATGAAGTAGATGTTTAATAGGAGTAGAAACACCTAAATGTGTAAGTCTTTAGAAGAGTTCTGTTATTCACTGAAACTATTCTGGAAATACTCAGCAGCTCTACTGTGGCTAAGAAAAAGTTGTGTAAATCTGTGTAGGTTCACTAAAGACAGAGAAGTCATTCCACAGAAGCTGAGAATATGGTCCCTTGAGCCAATTGTATGCCTGATATAGCTCCACAGGAATGAACGGAGACACACCAGAGATTAATTTAAACACATTTCCACAGCTAAACAGAAAAAAACCCTCTATGTATTGCCTGCTATAGCCGAGCTGAAAGACATTATTCTTTTGAGTATCAGCTTGCAGGGTAAAGAAAAGGCTGTTGATTTGACCCTGAAGGATTTAGACCCAAGATTTTTGTCTGATTTGCAAACCCTGCAGCATCACAGGATATAAATCAGCACAAGAAACTGGTCTTTTATCTTTTCCATTTTTAGAACTAAACTAAATCTGTAGGATAAAATGTAAAGAAATTAAGTATTTTGGAAGATAGATTATTCTATGGTTTTATGATTAAACATGATTATTTGTCCTCTAAAGATGCTTTTTTTCTCTCCTTATTGACTGTCAAGGGAGTTCAGAAAATTACCGTTATGTAACTTCAGTGAAATTTCAACTTCATGTCTTTATCATCAGGAGATAAGGAAGTTCCACTGCTCCTGGTCCCCTGAAGACAGTGGTGTCATAGAATCATAGAATGCTTTGGGTTGAAAGGGACCGTTAAAGGTCATCTGATCCAAATCCCCTGCAATAAGCAAGGACATCTTCAACTAGATCAGGTTGCTCAGAGCCCTGTCCAACCTGACCTTGAATGTTTCCAGGGATGAGGTATCTACCACTTCTCTGGGCAATCTGTGCCAGTGTTTCACCACCCTCACAGGGAAGAATTTCTTCCTTACATCTAGTCTGTATCTACCCTCTTTTAGTTTAAAACCATTACCCCTTGTCCTATTGCTACAGGTCCTAATAAAAGTCTGTCCCCATTGTTCTTATAATCTTTACGTACTGGAAAGCTGCAATAAGGTCTCCCTCCAAGCCTTCTCTTCTCCAGGCTGAACAACCCCAACTCCCCTCTGGACCTACTCCAACAGGTCGATGTCTTTCCTGTGCTGAGGACTCCAGAGCTGGACACAGTACTCCAGGTAGGGTCTCACCATAGTGGAGTAGAGGGTCAGAATCACCTCCCTTGACCTGCTGGTCGTGCAGCCCAGGATAAGGTTGGCTTTCTGGACTGCAAGCACACATTGCCAGCTCATGTCCAGCTTTTCATCCACCGGTACACCTAAGTCCTTCTCCACAGAACTGCTCTCAATCCCTTCATCCTTCAGCCTGTATTGATACCAGGGGTTGCCCTGACCCATATGCAGGACCTTGCACTTGGCCTTGTTGAACCTCATGGGGTTCACACAGACCCACTTCTAGAGCTTGTCCAGGTCCCTCCGGGTGGCATGCCATCTCTCAGGTGTGTCAATTGCACCACTCAGCTTGGTGTCGTCCACAAACTTGCTGAGGGTGCCCTCAATCCTACTATGTTGTTAATGAAGATATTAAACAGTACTGGTCCCAATACAGACCCCAGGGGACACCAGTTGCCACTGATCTCCATCTGGACATCAAATTGTTGACCGCTATCCTCTGGATGCAACCGTCCAACCAATTCCTAATCTATCAAACAGTCCACTCATCAAATCCATATACCTCCAATTCAGAGAGAAGGATATTGTGGAGCACCATGTCAAAGGTCTTAGAGAAGTCCAGAGAGATGACACCTATAGCTCTTCCCTTGTCCGCTGATGTAGTCACTCCATCATAGAAGGCCACTAGGTTGGTCAGGCAGGACTTGCCCTTGGTGAAGCCATGCTGGCTGTGTCGAATCATGTCGCTCCTCCATGCACCTTAGCATAGCTTCTAGGAGGATCTGTTCCATGACTCTTCCAGGCACAGAGGTGAGATTGACAGGTTGGTAGTTCCCAAGGCCCTCCTTTCTACCCTTTTCAAAAATAGGTGCAATATTTCTCTTTTTCTGGTCACTGGGGACTTCATCTGACTGTTATGACTTTTCAAGTATCATGGGGAGTGGCTTGGCAACTACATCAGCCAATTCCCTCAGGACTCTGGGATGCATCTTGTCAGGTCCCATAGGCCCGCAGAATCTTTCATTTCCTTTACAAACATAATTCAGTTAAATCAAGTTGAAGATTGTGTCATCTAGAATGCAGCTTGCCACATCATCAGCCAAAGATGGCAATTGCAACTGAACACTAAAATTAGTGTTGTTTAGCTAATAGAGTTGTAAATGATACGATATGAAGATTCAAACTTTCACTTCTATTTGCACTTAACTAAGCCTTTTGATCACTATCTAGCAATTTTAAAAATCTAGTGTTTATCCTTTTTCACAATAAAAGAATCATTTAATGAATAAAGTTCTGTTGGACTTTACACTTGTTCTTTACATTGTGAACTGTCTTGGGATCAAATGGGATCCTGTTTCTGTACAACTTCCATCTACACACTGACTTTAGGCCTCTAATTTAAAAATCTGCACACCTTATCTTTATGCTGCTGATGTCATTAGCCAGTGAGAAGAAGCAGGATCATTCAGAGCACAGTCAAAGCATTTAGTTTATATTTACTGGAATAATCCTTCAGAGAAATCAGGTTTTTTTTCAATTGGTCCTGTTGGCTAAACCTATACCGGTAAATCAATTCTCCCTGGGTTTTGGTAAACCTCATACTGCTCACCATGTGAGCTGGCCCAAAGCAAAATCATGTCAGGGATGAGGTTAACAACTGTGTCTTGGTCATGCCCTGCCTCTCTTTGCTAGTGTGGATGTCACTACAGAGACTGCAGAGGGATAGCTTCCTAATTTAGTCATTTAAATTAGATGGTTAATATTAGGTATGCGGAATAGTTCAACAGAAAAGCTTGACTTGTTTGCAGTGAAGATAATGCAGGGATGACTTTTGTCTCCAATACTTCAGGGAGAAAAAAAATAGTTAAGCTAATGGATGTTGCTTATGGTGATGACTATGAAGACAGGCAAGAAATGAAAGAAGCTGTCTAACAATCAGAGCAACAAGAATTAGCAGTAGATAATTCTCCTGAACTCCAATTTTCAGACATTGAATTTTATTTTTTATGTAATTTTCTTCAAATGTTTCAGATTGTAACGGTACCTTCTTCCTCCAACTCACCTCCAGTGCTTGTGTCATGTTTCAGTTTTCATTCAAGCTGTCCCTCCAGCTGGTTCGTTGCCTTGTGATTTTAGTACTTTGGACAAATTGAAGCAAATTGCTCCCAAGACATATTTGAGAGCAGCAAAACCAAGCAGGTTTGCTTTTTGTTTTTCTGCTAGGCTAAAATATGCTTCTTGATTGCAGGTGCTGCTGGGTTGAGCTTGCTCCCACTTCTCTGGAAGCTCTGAGCATGGTCTCCTGAAAAACACACACTTCATCAATTATCCCAGCTGATATTGTAAGTGGTCCTATGTCTTTTCCTTACCAGTTAAAATGTCAAAAATATTTCAGAGGTATCTTCTTTCTATTGCCAATCTCCTATAGCTCAGAGCTGTGAGCAGATCTTTTATAACCTTTCCAGCATATGGTCCTCAAAACCATTGCCTTAAAGATATTCTTTCCTGTCCCATCCTTCAACAGGCTGTATACAATAAGTCCCCCCAAAAAATGTGCATTTGGTTCCTGTTCAGAATAGTCTACAGTATAGCTTTTCAAGAAATCTTCCTTAGCATGGTGCTGAGAAGATCACTTTAGATGAATCTGGCTTATTTCAGATGACTTCTTATTCCTTGATTTAGACATTTCATTTCATTTTGTGGGTTGCTCCTGAAAAATGTTTTTCAGAAGTTATTTTAAGTATTTCTGGCTAAATAGGACATAATTACATTGTTTGTGCGATTCAGATATTTCTGCAATGGGTATAACCCAAAATGTTACAGTTGATAAAATAACTCCAGAATTTCTCTGTTCTGTCTTTGCAAGTGCTAGAAGGAAAAGACTGACTGGTATGTGTGCTTTTAGCTTGGCTGTATTGATTATTTTTTTATATGTTAATGTGGAAGCATACATGAATGAATAATTCCTTTAAGCATACTTCTTAGGAGAGCGTGTACAGAGCAGTTTTGAAACTACAGGACTCATTTCAGATTAGATAGTGTAAATTTTGTAAGCGGAAAGAAATAGAAGTGCAATCAAATACATTATGTGTCACATTAATAATTATATATATATATGTAAAATATAAGAAAATGGTTTTGTGGTTCAAAATCCATATGTCATTCTGCCTGAGATGGTCACTGAGTATAAAGATCATTGATCTTACTGGTTGTAGTAAGTGAATAAAAAAATAGAAATTGCTATTATGAAGATGATATTATCCATATTTATGCAAGTCAGATGTTACACTAAATGGCTTTAATCATGCAGATGTCAGGCTGAAATTTTCAATTGAATTTTAAAGTAATCTTTCACAGTGACTTGGGGAAAAGAATAATGATTAGTCATTACATTGATTATTAAAAAAAAAAATAATCCATCTCCCACTGTTTCTATCAGGGTCTCAAAAATATCAGAGTTAAATGGAGTCTGACCTGCACACTGTGAGTGGAAGATAGAAAAATTATAATTATATACTGTCACAGTTCAACCCCAGCCAGCAGCTAAGCACCACACAGCCGCTTGCTCACCCCCCATCCCTGGTGGGATGAGGGAGAGATTGGAAGGGTAAAAGTGAGACAACTCGTAGGCTGAGAGAAAGACAGTTTAAAAGGTAACCCAAAATCTGTGCACACAGGCAAAGCAAACCAAGGAATTCATTCCCCACTTCCCATCGACAGGCAGGTGTTCAGCCATCTCCAGGAAAGCAGGGCTCCATCACGTGTAATGGTGACTTGGGAAGACAAATGCCATCACTCCGAACATCCCTCCCTGCCTTTCTTCTTCCTCCAGCTTTTTATGGGCTGAGAATGACATCATATGGTATGGAATATTCCATTGGTCATCGAGGTCAGCTGTCCTGGCTGTGTCCCCTCCCAACTCCTTGTGCACCCCCAGCTACTCTCTGGGGAGGTGGTGTGAGGAGCAGAAAAGGCCTTGGCTCTGTGCAGACACCAATATCTGAAACATCCCTGCATTATCAACACTGTTTTAATCACAAATCATAGTCCCATACTAGTTACTATGTACAAAATTAACTCTATCCCAGTCAAAACCAGCACATATACAGAACAGTAACAGTTCCATGAGAGACATATGGCCCTGGTATTTCTTTCTGTTCGCTGAGAGCAACAGCAGTTTATGGTTCAGTGATCTGTTGGATAATCACAAAATAAAACAAAAGATGTCATTTGTTACAGAGAATAAGCCTCAATAATGCAGTTGAACTACAGAATGACTCCTCTGTAATCACTGGTTATAACAAGATGTGAATGATCCCTGTGCCATAATACACTGACTCTGACATCGTGCTAGCATTTGCACTACTAAATGAATAAGCTTTCACTTTCATATGAAAACACATTATTTGTGTCTCAGAAACTGCACTGTCATAAATTTCACATGTTATTTTATTCATATTCTTATTTTTCCTCTTAGGAAAACAAGGTATCCAGTAGAAACCCGCAATATCCAGGAAAAAACCCCAAGCATTGCCAATGGTTCACTGTCATTTTCAGTGGTGTGCAGTGCAAATAAAATTAGCAACGGGCAGAGTTTGGCTTGTATAGAAACATAAACTCTTTCAGTGACATCACTGTAACAGAATGGATGTGGTCCTAAACATTTCCTTCAATGTGCTGAAATGCCTTTGCTTTCACTAAATCAGGTATTTATTTGAAAATAAACCGTGCACCTTATCCTTCATCTTAGAAATGTACACTTTGATGTGCCTCTTCTTGTCTGAATTTGGCCATTGGAAAAATATGTTCCACTCGTATGGAAAACAACTTTTCCTTTCTGCTTTAAAGCAACAGTCAGATAAATTGTTTCAGTTGTGAGCTTGCCATATAGGTTATGAAAGAAATCATAGAATCACAGAGTGGTTCGGGTTGGAAGGGACCTTAAAGACCATCTAGTGCCAACCCCCCTGCCATGAGCAGGGACACCCTCCACTAGACCAGGTTGCCCAAAACCCCATCCAACCTGGCCTTGAACACTTCCAGGGATGGAACATCTACAGCCTTTCTGGGCAACCTGTTCCAGTGCCTCATCACCCTCACAGGGAAGAATTTTTTCCTTATATCTAATCTAAATCTACCCTCCTTCAGTTTAAAGCCATTCCCCCTTGTCCTGTCACTCCATGCCCTTGTCAACAGTCCCTCCACAGCTTTCCTGTAGGCTCCTTCAGGTGCTGGAAGGGGCTCTAAGGTCTCCCTGGAGCCTTCTCTTCTCCAGGTTGAACAAACCCAACTCTCTCAGCCTGTCCTCATAGCAGAGGTACTCTAGCCCTCTGATCATCTTCATGGCCTCCTCTGGGCTTGCTCCAACAGGTCCATTTCTTTCTTATGTTGGGGGCCCCAGACTTGAATGCAGAAGATATCTGCCATTAATCTATATCATTAGGAGAAAAATTTAAAGCCCTTCACATTCATTCAGGACGAAATTCCCAGTGTGAAGACAGACTAAGACTCTGGCTAAAAAGTATAAGCCTGTTCCCTGGCCCTGAGATAAGCAATTATCATCTATCCATACTCAAACTCTCAATGAATTTTGCATCCCAAAGGAAGGTCACATCATCCAAACTGGGACTAATCCCTGGACCGTATTAATTCCTAAAACATTTCAGGAAATGTGAGAGTGCTTGCCAAGTGTGCCATGGACCACACTGGCAGCTGAACACCGGTTTCCAGTGCTTCTGCCAATGGCCCTGGTATAATCTAATGTACTAGGACAGATGTAGCATGTGTGTCCTGATTATTCTTCTGCAGTCTTGTGTAGATTCAAGCTGTACACTGCTTTGCTGTCTTACACCAATGAATGAATTTTGCCATTGTTAATTAAAAACACTGAACAGGATTCTGAAAAACAGTTGTCCAAACTTTGGTTTCACTTTTATGCATTGAAAAAAGCACCCTGATTTTCAAAAGTGAAGTTTTCTTGAGGATCAAGCATATAGTTTCTCAGATATCACAGATCTTGAGCTTGGAATCTTTGAAGATAAAAAATCCGACAGCTGTGTAAACTAAAAGTGACAAGTTTTTTAAGATAAAATGGTACTAAATACTTCACGAATTTCATCTAGCCTATTTCTGATGAAAATTTATAATGTTGGCATAACTGAGCTTTTGTTCTGCAAGGTAAATTTACACATTTATCACAAGTTAGATCAACTATATATAATATTATATGTGTATATATATGTATATTATACACATAATTTATTTTTTACTGCCTTTTCAAAGTATTTGCACCGGAAACTGCTGAATCAAGAACCCTCTAGATTTTTAGGTGGACTTTTGTTTTGCGACAAATACTAAGTGTATTATTTTTCATATAATGCTGGAGACTATAAAAATGAAAGAAAAAAGTGAAGAATTTCGTTGGCTTTGGTTTTGTAGCTATTTATTTCAATGCAATAACATGATTTGATTTGATAGTGATATTTCAAAATAATAAAGATTATTAATTATATAAAGCTTAGTCAAAATTGAAGATTTGTTAATACTTGTGAATATTAAGTGTTTGTTCCCATCATTACTTTTTTCTGAGGTTTACTTCTTTGAAAGTCTTCATCTGAATATTTCTGAAATGTTGTTTTATCTATTTTGGTTTGTTAAATATGCACACACACACATATAATAATGTTCCTAACCTATTGTGTGTGTATGACTAGGTGTTCAGTGAACTGCAACAACACCTCTGATTATTGGAAGAAATAACTTGCTCCACCTGTGCCACAGCAGCCACAATACTTAACCAAAAAAAAAAAAGAGGAAGATGTGTCAAAGAGTTTGAAATATTGTAAGGACGTAAGAATATAAAAGTACTAGACAATTTGCAAATATGTTGGGAAAACTATTGTTCATTCATTAGTCACCTCAAAATTGTTCAATGCAATACATTTTTTAGAGCTCCATCCAAATGGAATTACCAATTACTACCCAGTAGAAGTTTCAGAGGTATTTCCTTTTCCACATTTCTTAGGCTCTCTATTAAGCAAGACAATGACGACCCTGTTTTTTTTGCCCTCTTGACTAGTGGTTCACACTATTTCTTGTCTTTTCTGTAACCTTTTATAGGGAAAATCTGGATAAGAAACAGCAGAAGGAATATTTGTCTTCAGTGTGCTGTTTGGATCCTATATGATTGCCTGCAACCTACCTCATCCTCCCTCTATAACCAATTTAATCTCTTATGCTCACTATCTATGTAATCAAGGTTTCAATGGTAATGGTTTAGAATTACCAAGTTACATTCTAGACCTTTAGCAGACATTGCAACAAAGCTGTAGTGACATTTTAATGTTGGGGGTACCCCAGCCTCAACACCAAATTCCCTAAATTCTCTCATATTTATCGCCATTTTTTTAACTCTTGGGTAATAACATAACAATAGTGGGTTTTCTACATCCCTGTATCACTCCTAGGTATGATTGGAAAATCCCCTTACCAGCATCTATTGCAAATACAGACTAAATATTGAGAAGTTTCATGTATATCTGTATATTTAGATAGAAGGTTTTTTTGTTTTTGGTTTTGTTTTTTTCACATTTACACATGCACAGATATAGATGGTATGGATAGTTACATACAAACATTTGAACATAAACATGTGCATCTCCACATCATCTCAAAGGTCAACTAGATTTGTCATTTCAGCACTCCAAAGTTTTCATAAAATGGTTCCTAAGTCTACAGAAGCACTGAAATGTTCTTAAGTTGTTTAGAATTTCTTTCTTGCTTCTAAATTTAAAACTAGGCTTTTGGGGCACAGGCTGTACTTTCTCTGGGGGTGTAATTGTCATGTACATATTAATATATGCAAATAAAATTGGAGTTTCAACAGCCACTATTCCTCCAAAGGTTACATTCTCTAATTAGAGCCAAGCAATTAGTTCTAAAAAGTTTCTTTTTTTTTTTCCTAGAAGCCTTGCGTTTCTTTAACAGTGAAGTTACATCTCAGCCATTCCTCTTTTGTTTCAAGATATGAAATAATTACTATTGTACCTTCATTTCATCTTGCCCACTAATTGTCCCCTTTTAACACACATTGTTTCAAATGGTGCCTCTTTGAGATTTTATAGCTGTCTAATATGTACATGAGTATAGGTGCAATGTTAGAACAAATTGAACTGTTCTTTGTCATTCTGACACTTTAAATCCCATGTTGCTGACTGATGTGACTAGGGAACCAGCAATAACTAAGTCTCCAGGCTTAATCTTTTTTTTCTTTCTTTCCTTTTTTTTAATAACAAAAAAAATCTCGGTTTGATGTAAGAATAGTGTGACCCACTGAGTGCACTCAAAGATGGATGAATAGTTGAACTTTTTTCTTCCTTTAGTATGGGATCTTAAAATAAACTGTATTTGACCTTAGCATGACTTTTTGATTCCTTCTTGTAAATGGAAAAATCAACAATGATCAAATGAAGAAGGTCAGACAGTGAGAACAGCAAAGCAATTCATGTAACTTTGAATGATTCATGGTATATGATCATTTTTATCATAAAAAAGAGTAAACAAATCAATGTAACATGCCTGTCAGTTTGTTGTCTGAAATGAGTATCCACATCCACAACATGTAACTAGAGGCAAGAAGAGTCTATTCTCCCAGCATCTCCCTGCAGGGAGATACAGGCAACTCCAGAGGGTAAGTCATCACCCCCAAGATACACGTTACCCTCCAGTGTGCCCATCTCTTTTTCTCCACTCCCTATTTGTGGAGCTCAGAGTCACCAGGCTTGTGATTTAGATACCTTACTTAAGCGCCTAAAAATAGCAAATGCCCCAACAAAGGAATAGAAGAGAAGAGACTTCCCTGCATGGCACTTGGGCAGCCACAAATAATTGTAAGCTCTTCATTTACAGGAACCAGTGGGCAATAGACAGGGGTTTTAATCCACTTCTTCAGCTCACAGATGACCCATGCACAAACTTGGTAAACTGAGCCAGTAGAGTTCATCCTCCAACCTGTTCGCCATTTTCTGGCAGTATAAAGAGAGATATAAATACCTACCCAAACAAGGCAGGGAAGAAAAGGAGATGGAGATGTCCAAAGAGCGAGGCAACAGGGTTGAGGTAGTGAAGACTTATATGGACAAATATGCCACGGACTTGTCAGGTTGTGTTTGCTGAGAAAGAGAATCCAGATGTCTACAGAAATCTGAAGTAGCAGCAGAAGGAAGTGACCTGAGGGAGCTAGAAAGAGCTGAGGAGGCTAGGAGCCCTTGAGGGCCAAAAAGGATGAGTGCCTAGGGAGAAAGAGAGTCCAGTGTTGCCAAAATGTCTCATTATTTCTGTTCAGAGATATGATGACACTCAGAAAGGGCTGGAGGACAATTTCACAATTAGCCTTTTTTCCCTGTTTTTTCTCAAGGAGAGGAGGAGAAGAGAGGAAATAAAAAACAACCTGTTCTTTTTAGTTTAGGCACCAGCCCTTGCTTAGGGCTGTGCCTTAAGGCACAATATAGCCCATACTGATTATTATAACAACATTAAACTTATTCCCATTTCCAATAAATTAGTACACTTATACACGTACATACATATCAGACATGATAGTGACTGTATTTTTTTTTTTTTAAATGCAGAGAAACAGATACTGCAAGCATCATCAGGTACTCATCATCCCATAAGCCAACAAAGGTGGCAGTATCAACCTCATCCAGAACCATGGATCCACTTACCTTCCCACCTGTATAGGAGACATAGGCTTTGCCTTAGATGGTGGCAGACATTCACAATCTAAAGCCTCCTCAAAACCTCAGCTGATCATTCAGTAGGTAGGTAAAGAAAAAGATAAAGACATCTTTGAAGGATCCTTAAATATTGCGTAGACAACTTTTTTTTTTTAACTGAGAGAAAATACTTAACAGCTTTATTGTGTTGATTGCATTTTTTGTGGATTATAATTTTCTCAGATATATTCTTATGCATAGTAGCATTCATTTGCTCCGTATTGTAGAGAAAGCCTCAAGAAAACTGTCCTTCAACATATTTTTTTCCTGGTAATTCCAGATGCGCTATGAGAGGAAAATACTCTGGGTTTAAGCACCGCATCATTGTTTGCCAACAATTTGTACACTCTCTAGCAAAAGAAGGATCTACTTGCAGTGGACTGATTTAATCTTAACTTTGCACTGTCATCTGTTGGCATAAACAAAGGTCCCGGTTACAAATAAGACAATAAATATCTCTGGCAAGGTGCCTCTTCAGCAAGGCTTTAAATTCTTTCTCCAAGGAGGTGACTTCATGATAGAGGCTAATTCTGCAGTCATTGCTCTCTAGAAGACATTCATGCATTTGGAAGACTGTCAGTAGCTGACAAAACATAGACAAGCAGCCTTAGCTGCAACTGCAGTATTTATTTGGGGACTACAGTTTATTTGGCACCTCCCTATCCTGTGAGAAGAAATGCTTTTCTGTATGCCAAAGAGCAAATACAAACTATCTGAAAGTCATATATCCAGATGCACTTCTAAGACCCAGGAGATGAAGCATCTTCATGAAGCAATGGCTCCCACCTCTTCCCTGGATCAACAATCATCAGGACCTCCTGTCCTACAGTCATGGTACCACTTCTCATCTGCTCAGCAATTTCTTGCCTTTGTGAGAGACAGCAGCTCCTAAATTCTAATACTGACTACTAGAGTGCTTAGTCTTTAATTTGGGAAAGAAAGCTATAAACATCCCACCCTCTTATAAAGATTCTCAATCCTTAATCCCCAGCTAACTGCACATGAAACCACACTCAGCTGACATAGTCCCCAAAACTATGTTGCGTCAACCATGAACCTGCTGACGCCGGCTGGGGGCAGGGAATGGATTGCATGGCCTCTTGAGATCTCTGCCAGTCTTGTTTGCTACACCTTTATGAAAGGAGCAGCAGGAGATGGGCTCATTGAGTTCAACCACATGGGATCTTCCCTCATCAGGTTTCTGTGGAGCCAAGGTGCGGTGTAAAGCTGTCATCCCTTTGGGTAATACACAGGGGGCAGGGACAAGGCAAACACCATCTGCTCTTTCTCCTTGGCACTGCATCTTCACAGGCTCTGGGAGGTGCAGTCGTACCTCCATGTGGAGTTAAATCAAGATCTCACTCATCAAAGATATTGTAATAGTCGGCCAGAAATCTAATATAAATGTCAAGCAGTTGTTCTCTGAAATATCATAGGCGTTGTTTGCCATATTGCTGCCTTTACCTTTCTCATGTGAATTTAGTTAGAACTGGTAAAAAAGTATTCCAAAAGAACATGGGAGAATGCTGACTGGACAAAATGAAACTTTCTTCAAGAACTTGACAATTTTGTCCAATTTTTTCAGGGGAAAGTATTCAAATGTTTGGTTTAATGAAAAAAGGTCAGGGTCCTTCACTTCCACTTTGTCATGTATTATAGATAATATCATGGAAGCATACATGAAAAAATGCAATATAAATGACAAAACCACAGTATCAGCATGAAAAGCTCAGAAGTTCTCTAAACAAAATATTTAAAAATATTTTTGTTTTAAAACCCAGCAAATTTCAGAATCTTAGAATTTCTCACACAATTAAAAAAAATCAAATTTTGTCTGGAAAGTGATGAAGCTCTATATATCAGACTGAAATTCTGCAGAGGTAAAGTGTGGCTGTGAAGGTCATCCACAGTTTTCTCAGTATTAAGCTAGAGAAATCCTTCTAAGACTTGCTAAAGTTCTTCTCATCTAGAGTCCGGATGCATAAAATAGGACATCAGACCCAAACCCTGTATTTGTCTATTCAGGTGAATAGGTGAAACCTTGAAAGAGGCTATCCTATTATGGTATTTCT
This sequence comes from Aramus guarauna, assembly GCA_013400195.1. NCBI lineage: Eukaryota > Metazoa > Chordata > Aves > Gruiformes > Aramidae > Aramus > Aramus guarauna. The sequence continues at coordinate 288,620 of VXBL01001508.1, read as the reverse complement.
CAGATTATTTAAAGATTTCTGAAGCTCCTTGAATTCTACTTTTATGCATGATCAGAGATGTTCTTGTCTGATTGCTTTGATACCACCCTCACAGCAACATCCCCTGAGGCGGTTGAACTGGCAGATGTTTTCAGATTACCAGTTTACCAGCTCAGACACACACTTCATTAAGTAGAGATACAGACACTTTCTATTGAGAAGAGTGACAATGTCCGTCTTTCACATTATAACCCAAAGGTTAGAGCACAGACACACGTGGGAAAGACGACCATCTTCCTTCTCAAGGACAAAATTTCATTTGCTCTTCAGTCGGAAGAGAAGCCATAACATCTGGTGGGTTCAAGCTGCTGTCACATGAGCTCCTTTTTTATTTCAGATGGTGATTTTTGCAATTATGTTTGATGTAAAGACAGAAACATTGAGATTTTTTAGTGGTACCTCACTGGAGACTAGTAAGCTGCATGACTGACCTCAAGCCAGGAACGGAAGAAAAGCCCTTTGCTACTTTGGAAGGAAGGCTACATCCAGTAAGTTATGATATAAAAGGTGGGTGGAAGCATCTCTACACATTAAAAGCAAAGAGATCACCGTCTTTCCAAACACTTAAAAGAGGAATGTCTCCGGATAAAAATGTGGACTGTAAAAGAACATGCTTGACTCCAGTTCTGTTCAGTTGCCAAGCTCTGGAAACCAGCAGAATCTCAGATATCCCCACAACCAACCAGCTCTTCACCAAGGGTAATCCTTGTGTTTAGGTTTTCACGTCTGAGGTGCACAATCTTCCCTAGTCAATATATAGGGAGTTTCAGTATATTGGATATAATTATGGAGTGTGTTGCGCACTTAGTACCAACAAGGCAGGTGTCCATGCTATACTGGACCTAGCCATTCTCCAGGTCCCTTCATCTGCTGACACTTCTGCTCACACTACCTGTAGTGATACAGGAAATCCATCAGATTGGTTGCATGATTCAAATTAAATTTAACCTCGAAGCTAGTTCAGAGTGCATTGCTTTTTGTGGTGGGTACCTTTAGAGCAGTGGGACTATTTCTCTAGTCATGCTGCTCATATTCCGTGGTATTGCAAACTTCAGTAGAGTTCCTCTCCTCATTTACATTGTATTGTAGGAGTTTAAAGCCTCTTTGAAGAAGTGAGGCTAGAGAAAGGATTTGGAAGATGAGAGAATGGACAAGAGAGTATATCAGCCCTTTCATTCTTTAGATTTGAAGGGCATGTGAGATCAGTATTCAGTAGAGCCAAAATACAGTCACAGTTTTTGGATCCACTTACGAATTACGAATCATAGAGAGATTTTTCCCTCCCAGTGACTAAGAAACAGACTTCGGAGGTCTGATATTAAGCTGGGGTAAATTATCTTAGTTTCTCTGACACCAATGAAGCCTTGACAGTTTACACAAGCTGCTCACAGATGTCCATCGCTTGCAAACACTGCCATTGTAAGCCAAATTTTAACGGGTGACCTATTGATTAAAGGCTTATGTTTCTACTGTCCTGTTCCTAATCCCTCTATCAAAACTGTTTTGAAGAGAGTACTTTTTGAAGCATGCAATGTTAGTTCCCAGCAAAAAGAAGGCCAGTCTTTAAAAAGGAGCTCTTAGTGATCCCATAAAGATCTCTATTTCAGCAATTTTGCTTGATTAAACTTCTTTGGGTCTTACCAAAACATAAGTTACAGTAGATCATGACAGCAATGCTGAGGACTAGCTTAGAAATTGTGTCAGATCTTTGACCACAAAGCTCCCGAATTGGTTTCACTCCTATTAAACTAACGGATACGGCTTTATGTCTGCAGGAGACGTTTTGTTCCTCTTGACGTTGTATGTTGTGGGACCCCTGCTGAGGCATTCTGTCCCATTTTATTGTTTACAGTTTACGTGTTGCTACTGGGCTGTCAGTTGGAAGCATGGGGTGGGTTAGACTGCATTGTCATGCAAATGACATCCAGATTTACATATTACCCCAGACTAATATTCATTGTGATGTCTCAATAAGGTTGTCTTTGATGGACAATAATTTTTCCAAGACTACAGTCTTCTTTGAAAGTGCAAATTAAACAGAAGCCCAATTAATAGGATTTTAATAGTCTTTAAATGCTGTCAACTGTTCAACTGCATTGTGGTGTTTTAGGGTCAGATTCTGCCATCCAGACTTATGTTGGTGATTAGTGACTGCTCTGCAAATAACCTACTTACAGATGAAAAACTATTACTCGGAGAGAGCCCAAGTGCTAGAACCTCATCTCACTACAAACAAACACTAGAGAAGTACAGACAATTTTGGATAATTTTTCAGTTAGTGTAAGTATTTAATTAAAGAAATAACAACTATGACCTGTAGTACCTCACAAAAAGTTCCATCAATACATTATCTTCAGTGCAATATACTGCAAAGGACAGGATATTTGAACTTTGTAAAGGAAGACTGCAGAAGACGTGATATTCAATGGTCTCCACACCAGTGAAATGCCAATATCCGTCCTTTCAGTGGGCTTTGGAGATGTAGATGTACCCCACCTTAACTGTTTCTGTATGACTATAAGACATATCATTCCTTTTCAGGAACTTCATTTAGTAGCAGGAAGCACAAGGAAGGCTTTAGGAGAAATCCAGTCTCTATTTAATGCCTCCTGCTTCATCAGGGACTCTGCCCTTTATCCAGACCCCATACCTGAAGGATATTCTCAGTTTTATATCATTCTTTTATTCAGAGTTTTTGCAGTCACCATGCAGTTCCTGATGACTGGGCTTCCACACCTATGTAAGAGGATTAGCTAGCTTCCAAGCAGGGACTTACTTATGTTTTGTTTGTGCTGCTAGGAAAAGTATGTTCCTGGCCATTGTGTCTGAAATTAGACTGTCATATTTTTCTCTGGGATTTCCAGAAAAATGATTGCTTTTACTGTGCTATATACTGAGTCAGTCCAGTACATTGAAAAGGAAAGAAAATGTTTTGAATATATACTGACTTCTGTGGAGTATATGGACAGGAAATTCAATGCATCATTAAAGCAAGACAGCCATTTCACCTGAGCTCAATACGAGAGAGATGGATGGAAATGTCTTCAGTTCTGAAATTCCATCTAAAGAAAATTATCATGTATGTAGAGATGCCATCTCTAAGGGCGTACCCTTACAGGGTCTGACCCAATTAAATTTCTACAACGTATACATTTATATCTAATCTAATGACTCTAAATTCTGATTATAAGCGGAAGACAAAAAAAATAACCCGGAATAAACAATCCCCAAGAGATTTCTCTTTCTTTATCCTGCTTGCTTGCTTCCTGTCTGTATATCTATCAAGGGATCCTAAGGTAATGTGCTCAGACATAGTTATCTACACTATAGATGTATTTAAGAGAGGTGGACCTCCCCTGTGATACCCTTACAGACCTTCAGCCTGGAAGTGTTCTTTCTTCTTATAACAGCAAATCCTAAATGTCATCCTTGGAGCCAGAGCCTTTGCAGAACTCTTCTGAAAATGCAGATCTTTCCCAGATATCATGTAAGAGTTTGCAACCTGTGTCTTTCAGTCATCCAGGATCTTCAGCTCTAGCAGTATGTTCGACTCTTAAAGGAGTCCTATATAGAAACAACCTTGTCCAGCTGAGTTACTAGCCATTTATCAAGATCCAATAACTATTAGATTTCCAATACCTAAGCCCTAATTTATATGTATGTAGGATAGTGTGGATTCTTTCCCATTTAGATTAAACATCTAACCTAGCACCTAACCTAAATGTTTAGAATCACTCCTAGGCCAATCAAAAGCATGAGACAGGCATTTCATTTTCCCTACATTAAGATGAGACAAATTTTCTTCTGATAATGCTCATCCCTCTTCTCTGGCAAGAAACTTCACTTTTAGATAGCACATGTCTGTGATTAACGTATATCAATGCATGTGATAATATTAATAGGTAGAGTTATTCTCCTACTTAAATACTTATCCTAGGCAAGAGGTAATCCGTATTTCTTTGCCCTTTCCTCCTGAGAAACCCTAGAAAGTAGCTGTTATCTGACAGAATCACATTATAGTTCCTGAGAGCTAAATGAGATGCATTGCACTGCCTCTAGCCTAGCAAAGAAGTATAGATTTCTCTGGGAGGATTAAGGATGTGTTATATGCTCTTTCTCCCCATGCAGCAGCAATGACTGCCTGCTGGATGAAATCCTGCCCTTGTGAAAGAGAGAGGTGAAGTTATTCTGGATTTGCAGAGCATGAGGATTTCAACTATTAATATCTCTGTGGTGAACTGAGAAAGCAGGAGCAGAGAAATCTGGGTACACAATTGATGGAAGAAACAAGCAAAACATACAGCCTTTGATATAGCTTTATCAATTACAATGCTAACTTATTATTTTCCTTGGCTTCATTAATCTATAACTAATTTGAGTAGGTTCCAAGCTTGCTCTCTCTCATTCCCAATTATCCCAGTGGCAAATATCACTGGCTTTAGTCTTTAATATCTAAGAACTCTCTTTTACCTCTTGAAAGAAGCTTTTGAAATCTGAAAATGCCAAACCAGCTAATGTTTTATTTAAGCATAGAAAATGAACTTTAGGTTATTCCCCTTGCCATAGGTTAACTAATTATTTATGAAAAAGCGAATGGGAGAAAGGAGAGAAAAAAGAAGAAAAGGAAGATTAACATCCAAACCCATTTCAGTTGTGCACCTTATCTTGTATGTTTAAAAGTTTGTTTCCATTGTCTGGGCATTCAATGTACTCTCAATAATTGTCACTGTCAATTTTGGTCAATATAGCTACATCTATATTAATAAATTTACATCTATTCTAATAAAAGTAATGTTGTCTGGCCCTAAGAGTGGCCAATCTACTCTGGCCATGTCCCTGCTACTGAAATACATGGCTGGCTGTAAACTGCTTGCTGGGAAGAGTTCTTCATCCAATATAATGTTCAGAATTCTTGGGACTTTTCCAGGTCAGCACCACTTGGTCCAGGCAAAAAGTGTGCCAGGGTCTGTGCTAACAGACTGTGTACCAACAATCAAGTTTCAGTGCTTGTTCCCAAGTGCTAGAGGTGTTTAGTTACTTATAAAGTCATAACAGATGTACCTGATGCTGACATAACAGTAAATTTAGAATTTGGCCTGATTTCTATTAGGACATCAGTGAAATTCCCGTTGACTTGATAAGTTGGGGTCAGCCCTTAAATTTCTTACTGAGACATAAAACTGTTTTACAGCATAAACAATTTGACTGAAAAAAAGGGTATATTTGTGGTCTAAACCTGCACCCAAACACTCCTCAGGCAGGAGTGATAAAGGGTGGTGAGGGAGAAGGTCAGCGTTTTATATGCAGTACAGCCAAATGCCACTTACATGCTAAGAGCATGGACAGATGGAATTTCCTGAAGTTCTCGCAAGGGAACACATTTATTTGGGCTTGAATATAGATGGAAAAACTTAATTTCATATATATTTAGATCTAACTTGACTTAAACAAGTAACCTACATCACTTTCCTTTTTTTTTTTTTTTTTTTGACCCTTCTCATGTCCAGTGGTGTAAATGCAATCAGACTGTTGATTATTGTTTGGGGATACCGTGAGCAAATATTCTTGAAAAAAGGTAAAACAAAGGGAAGAGTATTACTGTGACAAAGGAGAGACAAAGCATCACAAACAGTAGCCAGAAACCAATTTAATTTGTACTCTTCCATAAAAAGGAAAATTAAAATTATTCAATTTGGTGTAACTATATTGTAATATAGAAGCAAAAATTATATTAAAAGAGAGGTCAAGTTCAGTGAGGAACTCCTCAGACTGAGGAGCCTTTGAGGAAGACAGAGGAATCCCCTTTGTCTTCTGGCTCACACCCTGGTCAGAAAAATTAAGAGCAAAAAGCTATTCATCTAATTGAAACTAGATATCATTTTGTCATTCTATTTTATTTCATAAGGAAATAAAATTGTGCAGTCTGGATGACTGGAAGGATCTCTCACCACCTCTTACTACTACCTCGCCAACTCCACTTGCTGGTATAGCAATCTAACCCATACCTCTTGAAGACATTAGTGTTTTAAGTTGTTTATTGCCATCAGTTGGAGACTAATGCCCCCACGGTCCTGCTGCCAGAAGCCAGTATGTCAATATATCCTAATCTGTGTCACAACAAAGTCCATGAAATGGGCTAAAAAGTGTTATCAACATGATTTATAAGGAGGACAACTTAGGTTGCACTGAAGCAGGTGAGTAGTATTAACACAATCCTTTCCACTATCTGTAAGTAAGGGAATTAACCTCCAGTTAGGATGACTGGCAGAGCAAGCTGTAGGTGGCAGGACTTAAAATTGCATTTATTATACACCAAAGTGAACACAAGTCTAGAGTCTGAATGTGAGAACCTATGTGGTTTGTGAGGGTTTAGTTTTCCCCCTCTAGGAGCACATTTCCATCTATAAGTAGGAAGAGACATTTGAAAATGTGAATAACTTGATGCCAGAAAAAAATTGATTCAAAAATATAGAAGGGTATCACAGGAGTGTATCAATATTTAATCACCACTTTAAAGGAAAAAAAAAAAAAAAGCACACATCTTTCTGACTTAACCTTTTCAACATTTACACCACAGTGAATGATACGTAGTGTGTTATAGAAATCAACAAAACAAAATTTAAAGAAGCAGAAATGTCTCAAGCATATCAGATGTTGCAACAGAAAGGAAGATCCATGGAAACAACCTGTTTTACTCAAGTCATGCAGTGGGAATGCATTTAGATTGTAAGAAAAAGACTGAAAATTTCTTTCAGCAACAAACTGTTCTTCATCTCTGCTGACAGGGATGTGACTGATGTATCCAGCTGTCATGTGCCAGTTTCTTTCCGTAGGAAAAGAGGAATTAGGAAAGGAATCCGTGGTCTATTTTGGGTGCCAGAAGAACAGTATTTGGGCAGAGGAACAGTACACTACCCTTTGCACTGTTTTCCTAACAAAGATACTTGCAAGGCCTTGAGAACTTGTTTCAATGAGCTAAATTCTAGCCACTTCCATTAGTTTTAGTGCTGGCTGGCTCTGGGCCATCAAGAAGTCCTTAAATACCAGCGAGTAGTAAGTGCACAAGCCAAAATGGATTTTAAGCACCATATAAGTATCATCTATTTTCTCAGTTCCTTCATCTTCTAGGTGATGTTAGGTAGGAGTATCTGGTGTATCAACATATATTAGTTTGAGTCTAGTCCCCTTGCAATTTAACTATATATGTCCACTTAAAAGGAACAGTAATCCATAGTGTTGGGAAAAAGACAAGACATTGTTTTCTGGAATAAGTTTAGATGACAATTTCAAAACTTAAGTTGAATTTTTGCTTAGAAAACAAGCTCTTTCTTCAAGGAGAATAGAATTATCAGGGAAAATTGTTCAAAACAAAAGATTTTTTTGTTCTTTTTAAGTATGAAATGTATTTTGAGAAACAGCTCTGTTAAGTATCAATGTCATGATGACAGAGGGACAAGCAGGGAGCCAAGCAAAACCTCTTCAGAGAGAGTTTCAAAGTGATGTGTTCCCTCCCTAGAGCAGCTCTCTGAATCAGAGTCCCCTTCTTGTACTGCTCCCACTAACTAGGTCTAAACTGTATTTCAGGCTCAGAGAGCTAGCAGAACCATGTGGACACCTGTAGACAGGCTACAGGCATCCTGCAGGCAGCAATCCACAACATTAGAGCTGGGTCAGACAGCATGCTCCGTCTGATGTGGCTTCCTGCCTTACACCCTCAGGCAAACCTCTGAAATTTCTTCTCTCTCAGGGTTTGAGGCACCTGAACCAGGTAAAGTGCGGGGAGAGGAAAGCAGGAGATCATCTGGCTGGGGAGAAGCCACAGAGCTAAGCTGCAAATAGTGAGGTGTGCATTAAAGGAGATACCTGGAGGACAAAGTCCCACCAGGTTCCAACTCTCCTCAGCTTGCGACACATGGTGGTGGCCTCTGCCTTCGATCCTTGACCCTACAAGCCAGGTGCTGCTTCTTGGATCACCAGTCAAGCTAACTGCCATCTAACGCACTAGCCATGGGGCAGGAGAGACGTGTTGGTGCTGTGATGCAAATAAGCAGTAAAGAGGATGTTCATCAGGAAATAATTATGTAAGTGAGACATTGGAAGTTTGAATAAGGCCAGAATAGAAAAAGCACCACAACATTTTCAGCTGAATCACTTTTCCCTCCATAACAAATGGTCTTGACAAATAAAAACCACAGCATGAGACTATATCAAATTCATTTTTCAACATTTTTGAGTAGCAACAGTCTTTAAAAATCAGGTCTACTTTCTCATTTCAATTAGGTGGAAATTATATATTAAAATTATCCCTTTGGTTAATTTACATACACATAAATATTTACATACATATAAATTAACTTACATAAGTATAAGTCTAAGTATAGATATAAATATACAGTTTCTAATGTTGTCTCCTTTTGCATCCTAACAGATAAACAGATACATTTTAGCATTGTGTATGTATTGCATATACATATTTACATGTATACATTTTGCTTTAATAATGATATCAAATGTAAAATTCCAATTACTCAGAAAATCTTCTGCATAATTCACATTTCATGTACTATTTTTTGGTGATTTTTTTGTGATTTTTATTTCACAATATCTTAGTAACATAATCCTAAGTGATGAGCACCATAAGTGCACATATTTCTCATTTTGTGATAATTTTTTTCTTTTTTTTTTTTAATATCCCATTATGGAAGAAATGGTCATCATTATCTACACCCATCTATATGTGTGTTCTACTGTAGCCTCATGACAGAAAATCACTGGCAGCCGTGAAGTTGTAATGAATTCGTTTTTCCCTCTCCCTATGGCCACCGATTTCCACCTCTTTACTACAGCCTGCCTTCTCTTCAGATATATTGGCACTAATGTTCATGGTCCTATACTTCAAGGAGGGAGAGTTATCCATGCTTCTTCTTGGGCTATATTTTTTCTGGCTTAAGAAATAAATCCTTTCATTGAGGATTGAGACCGGTGGAAGGAAGAGGACATGAAGGACCTTGAAGCCAGAAGAAAAGGGGAGAGAGTGTCAGGTTTGGGACCGTCCCTTTCAGAAAGCAGCAAGTTTTAAAATTATCTTCTTTTCTTTGCTTTTTCATCTAAATGTCCCCATGAAAATGCAGCTGGTGGTGGGTGGGGGCAACTTCCTGGCTGGCTGGGTCTTTAAAAGAGAGATTGTCTAACAATCGTAACATCAAAGCTTCCGACTGAACTTTATTCTCAGACTGGTCCCTTGTCTTTAATAGGGCTACGTTAGTCCCAAGAATGAAGCGGTGTCAGAACCCATCCTTGTCCCTGAAGTCCAATGTCCTAGTCTGCCTATATTTCAGTAGTGTATTTTTTTTTTTTAATGCTCACAGACTCACTCCATTTTTATTTGCTGTTTATGACTTTTTTTCCCCAGAATGATTATTATGTGTTAGTAGAATTATTTTGATGAATAATTTTCAGACATTTGGTTGCTCATGAGCTGTTTGCTGCAACTATTTGATGTTTGTTATTCAAGTTGTATGATTAGCTGTGCAAGTCATGCATAATTCTTTCTGATTCTTCCTTAAAGATTATTTTTTTTTTAAAGTAGACGGTGAATAATGATGTCTCTTACAAATGTTTGGAAGAATATTCTGTTGTACTAATATTTGTGAGAAGATCAGGGTTCATGAAAGATTACACAAATGCTCACTCTACATCCATCTGAGCACTCACAAACTGCGACTCTTGGTTCAGTGTTTCTGCAGCTTCTGGTACCTTCAGGTTTTTGTTCTTCATACCCCATGATGGTATATTCTAGGCTCTGCCACAGCCAAAATGGTAAAAAAACAATAAGGAAAAAAGGTACAATGAATGATTTTTTTTTTTAAATTAATGATAAATCTTTTATTTTCTCCTTATGAAATTATTCACAAATTAGAGTTTTAACTATTTCTATGTCTCTATTTTTTTCTGTGATGAGTTTGCTTGCTTAGTTTTATGAGCAGTTTCTTCTCTTAATTGGAACAGCTGGATGCTGGGACAGCCACAAAGCTTTCCTAATTAACTGTATTTTCCTGCACTATTTACTATCCTTTGATTTTTCTCCCACTAAGACTTCTGTAAAGGGAAAAAAGAAAATATTAGAAATATGTTTCAACCAAGTTTCTTTTTATTTCTTTATGTTGTGTTTCTTTTTTATTTCATGCTCTCATAAGTCTCAAAGGGAAAAGCACTTCTTGATGCTACCAGAATTCACCCCTGAAATAAAAAATAATATGTAAAGGAGCTAGCAGCTTCCTGATTAACTTCAGAGCCTTTAAATTCTCCCACCAGGCATATCTCAATGTTACTTTGGTGGCACATTCAGTGGAGGGTTGCGAGGACTTTGCCAAAGTTGAACGTGCAATCCCCAGGAAACAAGGATGTGTATGTACCTGTGTTACCATTTCATGAACGCGAAAAAGGAAGGTAAAAGGAGATCTTACCAGCCAGTGAAGTGAGTGATTCCTTCGTAGGACTAGGAATATCCTACCTCAAAATATACCTTTTCTGGGAAACCTAGCGTAATCATCACACCACAAGCTATGATGAGGTACAAAAGCTCCAAGAGGATTGTAAGAAGATGCTAGAGCAATAAAAAATTGGCACATCCAAATTTAAGGCTCAATTTAAGAATCCCTGTCAGATTTAGCAAGACTTAAACCGAAACCAAAGGACTTTAAATTAATATTCCAGGAACATATCCCCATTCCGCTGCCTCTGGTAAAAGAACAGCAAGCTGCAGCCCATGACTGCAGCTGACAGCTAAACTGGTAAATTCCTCAGTCACAGCAACTAAATTTGACAGGGATCATCAGTCAGAGTCTTTAGCAAGTCCACTTTCCCCCTTCTCCAGAGAGGAACTCATGTCACCCCCTGCTTTGAGCTTATATCACATCACCTTCACCACCTGAACTACTGGAAACTTCGAGGCAATTTTGTGTCCTTCCCTTGCTTCCCACTTCTGTCAAACCACCACAGCTTCTAGTTTACATTTGGAAGGACTTAAAAAAGTAGATAGTGTATAGGGGAGCGAGAAAAGTTCTTACGTCTTTGTCATTTCCTCTTAATGGAAACATTGTCACAAAGATGAGCAGAGCCCAAGAGGTTAAAAAAAAATAAATCATTAATCTTCCAATGTCTGGCTTAATTTTTTAAGAGATAAACTCTCCTAAGTCTCACTAATTCAATCCTGTTGATTTGCACAAAAAATTAAGTAAAACCCATCTAAAGCTGCACTCCCATCCGTGATTTGTGGCAGAATAGAACTGGATCTCCTGTGAATACGTATCTTTTGTGAAAGCAGCTCCAAAAGTACGGGAAGTTTGAAGTCCAATGGGTTAGTGTTTGGTTTTAAGTTTTCAGGTTTCTTGCCTGTCATTTCCTGGTTGTTAACTCCTGGTGCAGAGATGAGGCCGCGTGTTTGCTCCTCCGTGATGCCCTGTTCCACTTCGAGCTTGGAGATCTTTCTTTGCTTTACCTTGTCCAAATTCAGTAAAATACTAGGAGGCCTCCTTCAAATTGGAAATTATTCAAAATCAAGCCCTGATGTTGTTTTGGTTTTTAGTTTGTGTGGTTGGGTTTTGTTTTCAGTTAGGGACCAGGAGCATCACACTGCTAATTTCAATGACCTTCCCACTCAGATTGTGTTCTGACTTCATAACAGGATGGCAAATAAAAAGATTAATTTAGCTCAAGCACTGACTTCATCTTCCTTCCCATTTCTGTTATATGTTCTGATAGATTTTAAAGACTGGCTTTGTTGATAGCACTTGCAAATGCTAAAACTATGAACCACCAAATTACCACCACCATTGAAAAGCCCTGTCCAAACAGCCATGTAACTTGGGGGGACATCAGGGACATCTCCTTACCAAGCTTTGAATCAAACCCATAAATTCAAGCTCCAACATTCTAATAAAGTACATTTTCATTACTCTTTGCAGCTGATTCCACACCTACTTCTAATGACCTGATCTTAGATACTTTATGCTCTGCAATGTTTATCCCAGACAGGCAGCAGGGGTTTATGCTGGACCTCCATACTCAACATACAAAACTCTGCTGCATATAATACAGAAAAGTCACCTACCGAGTGGAACATAAACTGGAAGTATCGTGTTGTCTTCTTCAGTTACAGTAAGGATAATATATTAAATAGTGAGAAGTTGCACACACAGTATATCTCGGTGTACTTTTGCAGCACACAGAGGCTAAGGTGAGCACGTTGACACATAACACACAGAAAAGTTGAACAGCCTTAAAAGTCTGGAGCACAGGCAGTGCTAGAGAGGGAAAAGAAAACTCTCTGAAAATCAAGATCTGACTGGGAGTGAAACTTAAAACAGATGAAGAACACTTCAGCACAAAGTGCAGCTTTGACAGCAAATCTGCTGTGCAGGGAAGAAAAACAGAAAACAGTTTTCTGTGTTGAGCAGAGCAGGAGTTAAAATGATGAATAATCCTAATGAATAACCCCTGGAGGGGGGCTGTACGGTAGTAAACCAGATTTGTGTAATCGGTTCTCATTTAAGTTCTGCTGCTAGTTTAAAGAAATTGAATGAATTACTGAGATTCCTAATGAGACAAGCCTGTTTTTCTTGAGATAATTTATATGGTAGCTCACAGTAAATAATAGTGACTTTAAATATTGCCAGTGCTAAATGCTATAAAGTTTAAAGTGTTTTCATCAGTCAGGAAAGAAGGGAACTGGGGAGGGCAGACCTCCTCTTCTATGCATAAACAAACATAAGAATTGATTGAATTCAGAACATTTGTTTTTTATGAAGAAAAAAAAAATGACTAGCTAAAAATATTCTCCCCTGAAAGTTCTGTAGATCCTCCAGAATAAATGTTGTAAACAAACTTTGTTCCACGACTTTGAAGTCTTCCTAACCAGTTTCCCCAACTTATAAAAATTAGACTATTTATAAAGTGCATAAATTGTAATTTAAGTAAAAAGCCTTGAAATTTTTATCAAAAGCATTCAAATTAGTCTCTCCCCAGGTCAGCTAATGAGTTGTCATGAGCTGGCCTCTTACTGTAGTGCACCTCCTGCAGACTAAGACAGTGAACCATGTTTTCATCAAAGGAAATGCTCATTAGTAGAGCTTTCAGAAACTGATTTGATTATAGTTTCACTTGTTAAAGTGAAATATTTTCAGCTCATTAGGATGATTACGATTCAAGGTCATCTTTTGAAGCTAGTCCTGTCAATATAAGATAAATGGGTCCTCATCTTTTTCCCTTCTTTACGTCTGTGCTTTTTAAACTCTTCTGTGCAAAAGTTCCATAGCCATAATTAATTTTAGTTCTTTTACAAAGCTGCTTTAAAAAAAAAAAAAAAAAAAAAAAAAACAAAGATTTTGGCTACCAAAAAGGCATTGAAGAACTATTAAGAGGAGGAGGAGGCTATCTTGTTTTAGAGAAATCAGAGGAAATCCTTGAAAAGTTCAGCTTTTGAAATCCAGCTATTTTCTCCTTGACCTCTTCCAAAGTTTCTAAAAGGTACTTTGTACATATTTTTGCATGTGTCTTTTAATCTCAAAAGTGTAAAACGAAACTGAAAAACCACCCAAGAAGTACTGGTGGCTTATTAGATATCTTTTCTTTTATGGCACATGATAAATTTAACACATTTTAAAGTTTTTTTTTGTCTCCCCCTTTATATTCACCACTTAATCTCTCAGTGGTTAAAGAACCATTGAAAAATAAATGGAAAAACTACAAACTTCTATCCACATACTGAGAAATATTACATTTACATAGGGTTTGCAACTTAAACTTAATTGGTCAGATATTGCCTCATACATCAACTTGAAAGATGAGGTCAGGAGGCCAGTTTTTATGCCAAATATATCAGACTTGAAAGGTGTATATTAAAATGGAAAATCAAGGGGAGGGGAAAAAAAAAAAAGCAGATTTGGAGTCCAGTACTAGGCAAGTGAGTTTAAACACGACATAGAATTCAGTTCCCCATGGTGACTCTGCCAGTGGCCCACCAGTCTGGATTACTGGTACAGAATGGGGTATGTATATGCGAGTGCTGGGGATAGAGCCTGGGGAGGAGCAAGAAGTGAATTAATAGACTTCCAGATTAACCATCAAATGATAAATGATTAATCATTTTGTCAACAAATTATCCACAATGAAGCCTCGACTTTACACTAAAGCAGTACCAATTATACCAGTGTAATTGCATCAGGGCAACCTCCCTAGCCAGAGCACAGTAATAGAACTATTTATCCAATATGGTTTACTCCCAAAAGGGAAATACTCTTATGCAGCATCTTTATACTAATATATAGCTGCATTCATTCTTAGACTTAAACTATCATCCTTCTGATTGAAATAAATAAATACACTCCCCTGTAAATTTATTAGATATGTTATCACAGGTTTTTCTGTCTACTCACTCTCTTAAGTACCTTTTAGTAAGGGCAATTCTAAAAGCTGGTTGCAGAATCAAAAAATTCCTTACACTTCTTGTTGGATACATCCTGTTCTCACTGTGAGTCCAGCTCTGAGGAGCTTCTACGTGGTGGTGCAGTAACAAGTAGTTCTACAATTAGTGAACTAATGAAGCTTAGCATCCTAAAGATTTATGTCTTCAGGTTGGGTTCTCAAGTTGTCTCTATTGATATCACAGACCTGTCTAATGTAACAGATCAACAGATCTGTTTTTATTTCTTTGGGTGTTCTTTTTTTTGGGTATGTGTGTCTTTTTTTTTAAACAGGGACATTGACAAGCAGGTAGACCTGCAATGTAGTACTAACTCACAAGTAAGGTTCATTCCACCTTGAGGCTTATTCATACTGTAATTCTAGCTATTTTCAAAATCAATAAAGTTGATCTGGGTTCTGTTGCCATTTGCTTGTCCTGTGACTTTTGATAAATCACTTCATGCTTCCATGTTTCAGTTGTTTTGTTGGGGTTTTTTTTATCAGTACTATTATTTCAAGATAACCAAACCAAACCAACCAACCAACCAAACAAACAAAATCAACATTTACAGTGAGTTTTATATTGGCATTAACCATGTACACTGGTAGGTATCCCAGCAAATCTACTTTTCTGGTTTCTATTTATAGTAAGTGGAGAAAGGTAGTAATTTGTAAAAATAATTATCAGTTCTTAAGAGAAAGAGTTATAGCCGGCAGGATGAATTACCTTTGGGATATATCTGCCTAGGACTTTCTAAATTAAAAGTTTATTTAGCAATTCTGGTCTTAAATCTGCTAGTTTGTGTGCAATCAAAGCACTTTTCCAGGAAAAACTGATGGTTTCAACCTGAGATCTCCAAGAAAGTGAAGAATTTATCATTTCCTTTGGTAATTTGTCCAGAGATGAGCAAGTATTTCAGATCTATGCCTTTATTTACTTGACTAACTTCCAGTTGCTGCTTTACATTTTGCTTTTCTCTTTTGAGTTACATAAACGCGATACCATTGACAGTGCAGGACTGCAGGATAGTTCTTTTCCAGAGTTTTTCTACCTTTGACACCCAGAGAGTCATTTAAGACATTTAGACTCCTTTCAGAGATTTTCCATGGTTTAGATTGCTTATGGACTTCACCAAGGCTTATTCCAAGAAGAAGCCACCAGAGACAAAGCATCAGGCTCTACCAATTGTTCTTGCCTCCTCCCTGTATTGTAAAGACAAGAAAGGAACCTGGACTGGTTTGAGGGAAATGGGATCAAACTTTTCTTTGCAACATCCAAGCTCTACCTTAGTAGCAGCAAACAATGCAACAAAGGGCAACAGCCTCAAATTGCAGCTTGGGAGATTCAGATTGGACATTATCTTCATCAGGACAATGTGACATCAAAATGGATACTCACAGAGCTGTGGAATATCGCTTCTTGGAACTTTTCAAGGCTTAGCTTGAGAAAACCATAGCTGACCTGGTCTAGTGTTGTAACAGCCCTACTCAGGTGAGAGGCTGGCCTAGAAAAACAGCAGAGAGATCTTTGTCAACCAGCAATTCTGTAACTGTGAATGTCCCTACTGCAACTGGGAGGATAGTAGTGGTGAAGGACATATGAAAACCAAAATAAACCTGTTTCAAGCTGATTATCTGAGTGTCCAAGGGAATAGGACAGTAACTGTATGGAGCTCGTCTGCTTTGCCTCATTTGCCACACAATTGGCTTTAATCTGTAATCAAAGGGGCAACAGGGAAGAATTTATCATTTTTATTATGACAACAAAAATCCCTCATGTGGAATTATAAAATCATTAGGAAGGAAGTTGTTCTGATTTCTTTAACCAGACATGTTGAAAGTTGCCAGTCTCCATAAAGTTGTTCCCTTATTTTAAGAGTCTGTGTGAAACTCTGTTTGTGTGGAACCCTGCAGGCTAACTCCAGGGGAGTTTGGTTCAGACCTGTCAAAGACCAAACAATGAGGATGCTGAGGTGTATTTTTATTTTTTCCTGTGCTAATATGGTGACGCTGGTTTCCAAACATAGCATTCAGAAGAAACCAAAGCTTGAATAAATATTCTTCTAATGTTTCAAGTAGTACTGATGTGATCTCAGTAATCTACCAAGAAATACTCACAGTAAAACTAGGAAAACTATAGCTGTAAATATAGAAAAAATTAATTGATCACTTTGCTTAGTTTCAGCAGCAGCACAAATATGAATTTTCCAGGATAGTTCAAGAAAATGAAGGAGAGAAAACAAATTGTACCACTGCAGATGCAAGGTAGTGATTAAAAGTCAGGATCTAATGGAAAATAAAACAAACAAACGAACAAAACCCCAGACAAACTACAAAACCAGACACTTTACAATCATCAGTGGCCACTAGAACTTACTATTCTTATAGATTTACTATTATAATCTTACTACTGGATAAATCATATAGGTTTGCTTTCATTTATTTACTGTCTAAAAGGTTCCTTAAAAGAGATGAGCAGACAAGCCATTTAGGATGCAATTCATACCACAAGATATGTCTAAATTTGTTTACATTTAACTTTCTCCAGGGGAGTGCCTGAGGTTTTTTATATGTGTAGAAGGAAACCATGCTGAAGAGAAAACTTTCCAGATGTTCTCTTTGACATAGGAATGTCTGTTTTTGCCAGGACTTAGGCTGTCTAGATTTCAACATCTGTATCATAAATTCTTCAGTATAATTCATATTACATTTCTCCCTTTTTCCAAGCCTTTCAGATGTATCGGAGAGAGACGTCCTTAAAAGATATCTGCAAAGTGCCTAAGCCCTGTCTTCAAAATTATCAGACACTAACAGATCACTCTTGTACAGAGTTTGTCATGACCTTCCAGAATAAGCCTCTTCCTTATTTATCCAGAAACGCAGTGGGATTCATCCTACTTAACCGTAACCATATGAGAGTTCGCCTCTGATCTAAACCTGCCATCAAGTCTTGCCCTCTGGTCAACGGATCACAGCACATCTCTCCTTGAAAAGTTGTTTTGGGGAAGGGCTGTGAACACCCTTCTGGAGTTGTTTGCTTCATGGATAACCAAGGGAGCCTGATGACTCTTTTAAAGTTAACTTTAGCCACCTACAAGACGGAAGTTAAGTGCGGTGAATCCTTTGATGAATAAGGCTGAAGCAGAAGCTGTCTGAAAACCTCACCATGGAGAAGCAAAGTGAGAGACGATAAATGTTATTTTACCAGCACAGAAAGGAAGATCTGTGGAGGATTGTTTGTTTTGATTAAAGACAGAGCATTTTCCTATGTTCTTAGTCACAGAGGGTGAATCCAGAACCTCCTGAGCTTACCAAAATTTGCTTGGAAACAGTTTTAGCCATGAGGAATTTGGCATATAGTGCATGATCCTTCAGGATATGGGGACTTGCCCCAAACCGAGAGAGTACTTCAAATACCATAAACAGCTTTGACAACTCCGGGACTTTTCCTAGAATACTCCATTTTCCTCAGACTAACATTTCAGCCTGGGCATCATCAATGGAGGGCCCTGAACTTTGGAGGTTGCTTCCCTCAGTTGGCCCAAATCAGTTTTTAATCTATCAACTTGCAGGGTACCACATGAAGCTCGTCTATGTTCTCAGGTTTTCGCCTGAGGGGCTGGTGATAGGGAACATGTCTAGTGTATCCTAAGAGAGTCTATTTAAGGCAGACATTAGTCAGCGTGTTTGCATTTTGTATTTAAATTATGTAAATGTGTTCAGAGGCTGGTGGGGGCATATCTGACAAACCTAAAAATGAGTAAATAAAAATAAGTGAAGCATAGTGGCATGAAAATGGAAAACCCAGATGAAAATTACATTTCAGGGGCTTTATACACACACAAAAAGAGAAAACCACAAACTCAACAAATTGGGGCAGGCACAAAGGTCACAAATGGATCCTGAGCAGGATGAAAAGAGAGGTTTCTTCTCTCATCTGTTTCCTGGTTTACTCATCCTGGAGCCTAAGGCACCCAGGAGTACAACAACCACAGGGAACATCCTCCCTCAAGGAAGCAGCAAGAGGAGTAAATGCTTTAACTGGTACCAAGGGCTTTCATATGCCTTGGTTCTCAGCAGAGATTTCTAGACATTGTTTTGTCTCCAGAACAGGAAACGATGAGGACATGTGTCATGGACCACAACATGGGAGATGCAGTGGTAACAAGGCAGCGTGGCTGAGTTCAAGTTTCAGGAAAGTTTGGGACACTTCTCCCATGTAGGCTTTTGGTCTTACTTTACCTGCCTGTGGCCAAATACAGACTGATGTGCAAATATTCATATACATGAAGGAAAACATGATGGTTGGAATGACCCTGATTTCCAAGAGTCATTTGCTTCAAGCTCTTAACATCAGATAATAATTTTTGAACTTGAGATGATCCAAGAATACTTGAAAGTGATACCTGGGGCTAAAATAAAGGGATTTGATTATTTTCTCCTCTGTCAAGTGTTGAATAAGTTTTTGAGCGACCTAAAGCTATATCTGAAGATTCTCATTTGAGATATCCTGGTGACCCATGTCTTACAACAGGAAGATTGGAGAATCCAAAGCAGAGTTCATGAGGAAGCAAAATTTTTCTTTCTAAATTCATGATAGTTGTACTAAAAGTATTTTGTCAATCTGAAAACATGACAGTATGCAAAAAGAAATTAACTTATTTAGTGAGATAAAGCTGGAGAAGAAATTGAATTCCCAATTTGTATCATCTTACATTATTCTGCAATCTGTAAATCACACATTAGAGAGCAGCTTGAGACAACCTGGTATCCTAATTTTGAGTTCATGCTTCATAATCATGAAAGGCTAAACTCCAGTGAGTGGGGTTTTTTTTCCCTTTTTAGTATTGCTCTGTTGGTATATTTACTTGCATATATTTGCATAAGAACATCCCAGGATCTGCTTGCATTAGCTCATTAATTATATGCACTATAGACCTAGCAGAACAACTCAACAACAACTGAATCACTCCCATAAGTAATCTTGCACCTAACTTCTCCCTCTCCAAGTGACTCTTGTGAATGACAGGCAGTGAACAATACTTGTTAAAATAAACAAAATACTCAGGCAACAAAGTCTGTTACTGACTTTACCATTTTGTAGTGTTCATCATGTTTAGCTACCTGAATATAAGGATAAGACAAGCACAAAACTGTCTATATTTTATGACCTGAATAGGACTGAAGATGAGAAAGAGAAATTTTGGAATTAAGTCCCTGACTTTCACAACTAGCAGGGTTCTCAGTCCACATCATTGTCATCAATTGGT
Organism: Aramus guarauna; assembly: GCA_013400195.1. NCBI lineage: Eukaryota > Metazoa > Chordata > Aves > Gruiformes > Aramidae > Aramus > Aramus guarauna. The sequence goes on along the minus strand of VXBL01001508.1, from coordinate 268,848 downwards.
ATATTATTTTTGTGCATAGCATTTGTGCTACGTCACATTACAGGTTCAATACAGGAAAAGGATTTTTTTTTTTTTTTTTTTTTTTTTTTTTTTTTTTTTTTTTTTTTTGGGGTTCTTTTTAAANTATTACATGTGGGATCACTTGCCAAAACAGTATTTCTGCACTAAGGGTGCTGCACTTTTGCTCTTGTAAAAGCTGAACAAGAAAAGAGAAATGCAGAATTGAGTCCTGAAGGTCAGTGAGACAGAGTGAGCATCGATATAAAGATCACAAGTAATTTACGGGGATTTTACCTCAAACTCAGCATTATGTTTGCACTGGAATATGAGTATGGTCTGATAACTGAGACAGTTCAAAAGTTGTGCTTAGATTTTCAAGGAAAGTGTCGCATCATATTAATTATTAACTTTGAAAAAAGCCAACAGTTATGCAGTTTTCATGCTTTAAATCTCAAATCAGTATCAGGCTGCCATAAAGGTATTGCATTACAGAACAGATCTCTGGATTTTGGGGTCAATGAGAAGGAGAAATTGATCCTTCACACCCTTTTTAAAAGTGCATCTTAGGGACCGGCAGAAAATGCTTTTGTGTTTTGGGGGTTTCTCTGCTTGTTGTTCAAGTGGGATAAAAAGCCCAAATCTCATAAGCTTTCATCTACTAAAATTTTTACTTAAAAATAAATTTGGATAATTTGAAATATTTCATTTAAGTAATTTGAAATTAGAAAGAAAACCTGCCATTGAACTTTCCTGAATCAGTGCTTTCCAATGAAAAGTCATTTTGAGATAAAAATTCCGATAACATAGAAATGTGTCTGCAATTTCAAATCTTTTTAAAATTTTATTAAAACTGAAAAGCCATTAGATCTGCTTTTCCCAGCAATACTGATTTTCATTACATTAATTAGCATTTCCCCAGAAAACATCATGAAATTGATTATCAATGTTGTTTCTTGTGTAATAGAAGAATTATGCTTAGTTACTCTGTAAAAAAATGACAGCTGAGGTTTTAAAGTTGCTTTTGTTGCTGGCAGCCAGGGCTTTAGAAGAAGAGTCTTACTGATGTGGGAGTCTGCTCCTTTGAAAAGAGGAGGTTTGCTTCAGATAACTATCTAAAAGTCAAGATAAGTGTTAGAAGTTGTCCAAAGTGGAAGCAAACTATATTTACCTAATATTTTATAAATACTGTGTAACCAATTCTAATTTTATTTTTTTTCCCCCTGGTTTCAGCAATCCGTCTGGAAACTCCTCACCTTAATTTGAGACAATTAATCTAAATTCATTTAAAATCATGCTTTGGAGTGGGGGGGGTAGAGGAGTCAGCAGGAGTTCTTGGAACATTAAATTCTGAAATTCTTAAATGTCAAAAGCTACAGTAGATATATTGTAATTATAATATGTCTGATTAAATTTATGAATTTTTTTTCTCTTGCTAGAATCTCAAATATCACAATGCTTGCTTTTCATATTTTCTACTTATTTTTTCAGCATCTTTGCCTTGAGTCCCAGCTAATATAAAAAAGGTGAAAGAGTAGAAAATAGACAAGCAAAACAACTTATGAAATATTTCTTTCAAATCTAACACATTTTCAGAAGGAGAAAGGTGAAAAAATGCTCTGTTTCTTACTTTGCTATCATTCTGCTTTAATATTTTTTAATCTGAACATGCTTAGACTTTTTTATCACAACAGAATATTTTTATTGACTTGTCTTTTTGTTGTGTTGCTTTCCTATTTCACCCCATGTAAAGAATTTGCTGCTGCTGTCTTTCTGGGAGAAGCCAAGAACAGGAAAAATGTGTGGGAACAAGAATGTCAGACTATTATATAGACAAGATTTTATGCCTGGGGACAAAAAGAAAAAAAAAAAAAAAGAAAAAAAAAAGAAAAAAAAAGAAAAAGAAAAAGCAGAAAAGACTTGAAGAAAAATATGACATTTCTGAAACTCTTGAGTGGCAAGGAGAAAATGAAGAAATGATTGTTCCTTGTCTCTCCCAACACAAGGGGGCATCAAATGTAATTGTCATGTAGCCTGGTCAAAACAAAGAAAAAAGGTATTTATTTACACTATGCGTAGTTAGGCTGTGCAGCTCTTTGCCACAAGATACTGCAGATGCTAAAAGTGTCTATGGGCTCTAAACCAGCTACATAGCAAAAAAATTATGAAAAAAAACCCTCAAGGACAAGAATGCAAAGACCCCATCAGTTTGTTGTAACTGGTTCAGAGCAGGATTTCAACCTTCATTGTTTGTGTATGGTTAACAGCTTTCCTTGATATTAAAGGGAAAAAAGGGGATGATCCTTTTCTACCCATGATTTTAGAAAAACGACAGTGGCTCTTGAATTTCTTTTTGCTTTTATCTTTGATCTTCAGCAGGAGCTTTGATCTGCACTTTTTACCTTTTGATGTCAGTGGTGTAAGGAGAGAAAAAAAAGGCAAGATCTTCAATATGTACAAATGGGCGTATCTCCTAAAAGGAGTTACAGATTGGTTTGTACAACTAAGAATCTGGGTCAACACATAGAAATTTAATTGAAAAGGGTGGAATTCAACTCCCTTAATTTTATCTTTTTATGAGAAATTAGATGTCTGCAACAAACGTTTTTGGTTGAAATAGTTTCTGATTTATATTAGATGTCTACTTTAGAAGAAGATGAATCACAGCCTGATTCTAAAGAGAAATTCAGGATGTATATTTGGCAGAATCAATTCCTTTTAAGAGGATACAAGTAGGATTTGTAACCTTGAACTTTTATCAAATATGTGCCTAATAGTTGTTCAGTGTTTCTGTTTCCAGTTTCTCTTTAAGTATTCATTCTTCCTTAATAAGGATTGCAAAGACTATCCTTTGTCTATCAAAATGATTAGAGATAGTTTGTTACCACAGTGCTACAACATTCATAATTAAAAAAAAAAAAAAAAA
>VXBL01001508.1:236041-265878 GCA_013400195.1 Aramus guarauna | reverse complement strand
AAAAAAAAAAAGTGGAAAATAAATGTTCTATAGAACAACACAAAATTTCAGTTCCGAGACTGAGGAAGAAGGAATAAACAAACTGGATTGTAAATTTTGTTACAGGCTTGTAAATCAGCTGAATTGAGTCAACAGATTGAATCTGTTTATTACCTCTTGCAGTAAACTGGAGCTGCAAAGGAGCTTTTTATGACATGTTTTCACCAGAGCCACATGGAATCTACTTTTTCACTGAACGCTGTCACAACCTGAGACTAAGTAACAGGAAGAAAGCAGACTTTTTTTCCCCAAAAGCTTATCTTAAAAATAAAACCTATCCTAAAAAATTGTCTGTCTTATATCCTTGGGTGGTAACAATTCAAGCAGTGATCTTAGATTAGTCCTCCAAGAATCCTCATATCATTTTTGAAAAATAACTAAAAGAAATTGACCTTTTGTCAATAGGCAGAATCTTGCTATTCAAAAGCTCATATTCCAGTGTAAAAAATGTAGGTGTCTGCAAATAGAAAGAGTGATCATCACACCTACAACATTATTAGAATGGTAGGTCCTGCCTGTGAGTTTTGGCTAAATCCTCTGCTAGGTTTTGGAGGAAGTCAAATACAGCACTTGGTGTCATGCCTTGATTGTACCTTCTATTTGAGGTGAACCAAAGAGTTGGTAAACACAGATTAATTTAATTCCACATGGCTCCACTACTTTAACAAAAACTACAAAGGGTTTGGGACTGCACTGGGTGTTACCTAGGACAATCAGACTGTGTTTATACTGGGTACACTGAGTGGTCTTGTGGCTTCTTCCCTGAGGCCAAATGCAAAATTCTGGCTACATCCATACTCTTGAACTCTCTTACTCTCTAAAACAGATGGGCACATCCTAAATGCTTGTTGGAAATGATCACTGCCCAAGCTAATTCCTGAACAGTGCCTACAAATTGGCTGGGAGAGAAGTAGTTAGATTGAGCCAAAAATACACCAGAGATTTTCTAGTAGTGTAAGGGTGCAGACAATCAAATTTCAGTTCTGATGCTACCTGGCACAACTTAGTTTACACAACAAGAAGGATGTTTGCATGCTGAAGTTGTTCAATGATTGGATTTTGCTGTATGTTTTCAGCATGATTACCTTGAGCCTTCAAGAGGACACTGCATATGGGAGCATGTGGTGACATAAAATGTCACTAAATTATATGTACTGGACTTGAAAATTACTGTATTGAGGTGTCAGTGCTCTTCCTGCATAATTTGTATGTAGCTGATACAAATAGCCACATTAAATTTCCTACTAAACTCAGCAGGGGAAAAAAAAAAAAAAAAAAAAAAAAAAAAAAAAAAAAAAAAAGAAAAGAAAGAAAGAAACCACAACTACCAAAAGCCTAACTTTGCTATGATTTTGTTTCCTGAGCAAAAAAAGGTTCTTTGCTTTATGGGGCAACTGTTTATAATGCCAACTTGGCATTATATTACAAATTCAGACATTCAAGGGGCTTTTCTAATCCTCAATTGCAGTTTGTCAGTGCTTCAGGAATATTCCCTTGCTCCAATTGTTCATCCTCAGCAGGAGCTGGATTAGTAACATCAGAGTCTGCAGATGCGTATTGTTTCCCATTAGTCTCAGCTTGAGCCTGGTGTTATGTCCTTTTCATCAGGAACCTCCAACTCTAAGTCAGTGAACCAGGACTAATGATCCCAGCCTTCCTGGGAGACATCAGAGTCTGTGTACGTAATGTCCAGAGCTTTCACTTCTGCTGCTGTTAGCCTTTTAATGTGCTTCTTAAGCCTCAGACCACTTACTCCCATTGCATAAGCTACAGCCTCCTCACAGTGTTTCCAAGAAAATACACACTTGAATATAATTTTCACTCTATCCCTTTGAATTTCTTTTATAGTTGCAATCTGGCAGGAAAAAAGGACTGGCGGAGGAAAAGGAAAAAGAAAGGGAAAAAGAAAAAGAAAAGGAAAAAGGAAAAAGAAAAAAGGAAAAAGGAAAAAGAAGAAAAAGAAGAAAAAAAGAAAAAGAAAAAAAAAAAGAAAAAGAAGAAAAAAAGAAAAAGAAAAAGAAAAAGAAAAAGAAAAAGAAAAAGAAAAAGAAAAAGAAAAAGAAAAAGAAGTAAAAAGAAAAAAAAAAGAAAAAAGAAAAAAGAAAGAAAAAGAGAAGAAAAAGCATCAATTTGCAAACCCTAAAATGTTGCTGGCTAACATTTGCAGTATTAGCAGCAGACTACCTGCAAGTAAGAATTATTTACAAATCATTTTTTGGCAGAAATGGGGGAGAAAAATGCCAGCATTCACATAGATGAATAATATCTGAGGAGGATTATTCAGCCAAGTCTACTCAACAGTATCAGATGGAGAAGTGCTTTGTAAAGGTTACTTCTGCCCTTTTTCTCTCTCTGTTTTCTTGCTAACCCTGTTGGCCTTTCATAGATATCAAATTCGTGTTTCCATCTCAACACAGCGAATAAAGAGCTCCCTTTAGAAACAGATTTTTTTGATAGAGCCAGGGATATTTCTGTAATGGAACCAACAACCTGAACCTTCTTGCTCTGGACTTTAATATGAACATATAAGACTTTGCCTGGCTGCCCTCCTTTTATAACCAGCTGCCTAAAAAATATTTTTTCATGCTTTGTGATGCTAGATGTATTTTTTAATGAAGATTTAAAGAATTTCCTCCAAAGTTCCTTTGAAACCTGCACACCATAATATTTCAGTGCAGTCTGTTTCTTGATTTGCCAGTCTGTTTACAAGGCTTGTAAGACAATGTTAAAGCAGAAGAATTTCACTTTAATTGGCATTGCTCCTAGCTATTTAAGCAATGTGCTGAACTGTCTATCATCAAACCTGGGCAGCCAGAACCATTTCTTACCACCAGCTTGATATTATCTAGAGTCAAATAGTCTACTTACAGGCTAAATAGTGATGTTTGTGCTCTATCGGGGACTTTAGAAATCACCATCTTTAAGTGCCCCAGGTATATTTCTTATTTTAAATGTTTTGGCTCAATACAGATCATCGATATGACAAAGAAACCCTTTGGATAGTTAAGATTGTCACTTCTGGCATTTATTGCTATTGTTATCTGTATTGCAATAAGACCTGGAGGTCTAAATAAGGATCAAGATTTTTTTTTTTTTTGATTGAGTACTATCAAATTCCTCAAAAGGAGACTGACTTCCTTCTCTGGAAAGACTGAGATGAAAGAGGAGTTAGATATAAACAATTGGATTGGCAAAAAAATTCCTTGGATGGTTGGACTCAGAGAGTAGTGCTTAATGGGTCATACTCACCCTGGAGGTCAGTGACAAGTGGGTAACTCAGGATCTCTCCTGGGACTTGTCCTGTTTCATTTCTTTATTGATGACTTGAAGGCGGAGATGGAGTGCACTCTCTGCAAGTTGTCAGATGACACCAAACTGATAGGACCAGTTGATACAGTCCAAGGCAGAGTTACGACCAAAGGGATTCAGTCAGGGAGGAGGAATGGGCTAGCAGGAACCTGATTAAATTCAACAAGGACAAATGGCCTGCACATAGGAAGGAAGAGAATTTGTAGTGGTACAGGCTAGGGACTGACTGCTTAGGGAGCAGCTCTGTGTCCAATGTCCTTGGTCACCAGCCAGCAGTGAGCTCTGGCAGCAACAAGGGCCAACAGCGTCCTGGCTATATGAACAGAAGCAGAGCCAGCAGACCGAGGGATGGGATTATCATAGAATCATAGAATGGTTTGGGTTGAAAGGGACCTCAAAGATCATCTAGTTCCACCCTCCTGCCATGGGTAGGGACACCCTCCACTAGACCAGGTTGCCCAAAGCCCCATCCAACCTGGCCTTGAACACTGCCAGGGAGCCAGGGGCAGCCACAGCTTCTCTGCACAACTTGTGCCAGTGCCTCACCACCTTCATAGTGAAGGATTTCTTCCTGATATCTAATTAAATCTACCCTCCTTCAGTTTAAACCCATTCCCCTTTGTCCTGTCACTCCATGCCCTTGTAAACAGTCCCTCTCCAGATTTCCTGTAGGCCCTTTCAGGTACGGGAAGGGTGCAGTTAAGTCTCCCCAGAGCCTTCTTTTCTCCAGGCTGAACAACCCCAACTCTCTCAGCCTGTCCTAACAGAAAAGGTGTCCAGCCCTCTGATCAGCTTCGTGGCTTCCTCTGGACTCCAACAGCTCCATGTCTTTCTTGTACTGGGGACCCCAAAGATGGACGCAGTACTTGAGGTAGGGTCTCACGAGAGCGGAGTAGAGGGGCAAAATCCCCTCCCTCGACCTGCTGGTCACATTTCTTTTGATGCAGCCCAGGACACGGTTGGTTTTCTGGGATGCAAGAACACATTACTGGCCACATTGTGCTTCTTGTTCACCAACATTCCCAAGTCATTGTCCTTAGGGGTGCTCTCAGTCCATTCTCTACCCAGCCTGCAGTTGTGCTTGGGATTGTGCTGACCCACGTGTAGGACCTTGCACTTGGCCTTGTTGAACTTCAAGTGGTTCGCATGGGTCCACCTCTCAAGCCTGTCCAGGTCCCTCTGAATGGCATCCCTTCCCTCCAGTGTGTTGACCACACCACACAGCTTGGTGTTGTCAGCAAACTTGCTGAGGGTGCACTCAATCCCACCATCTCTGTTGCTGACAAAGATGTTAAACATCCCATTATCCCTGTATTGGTTCTGGCTGCGATGGAGTTAATTCTCCCCGCAGCCAGACCCCATAGTGCTGTGCTGTGTATTGGTAGCCAGCAAGGTGTTGGTAACACACCAGTGTTTTTGCTACGGCTGAGCAGTGCTACCACACATCCAGGCTGTCTCTCCAACATTTTTCCTCCACTCACCACTAGGCTGGGGGTGGGCAAGATCTTGGGAGCCAGGACAATTAACCCAAACTGACCAAAGGGATATTTGATACCATATGATGTCTGCTCAACAATAAGAAGATAAGAGAAAGTGAGAGGAAGGGGGGGCATTCATTCTTTACGATGTTTGTCTTCTGGAGCAACTGCCAGAGAAGTGACTGGACATCGCCTGCTGATGGGAAATAGAGAACAAATCTTGTGGATCTGCTTTGCTTCCGTGTGCAACCTTTTGCTTTTGCTTTATTAAATTGCCTTTATCTTGACTCATGAGTTTGGGGTTTTTTTCCATCTTATTTTTCTTCCTTCCCTGTCCTGATGAAGAGGGGAGAGATAAAGTGGCTTGGTGGGCACTTGGTGTCCACTCAAGGTTAAATCACCACAGTCCCCCTTTACTCAACATTCAGTCTACCTCTAGACTACTGCATGCAGTTTTGGGCCCCTAATACAGAAAAGATTGATCAACTAGAGTAAGTTCAGCAGAGAGTCACCAAGGTGCTCAGGGCTGGAGTACTTGCCTGGTGCAGGAAGGCAGTGGGATTGTTCAACCCAGAGAATTGGTTGTTTGGAGAAACCCAAGATCATGCTCTAGTCACTACAATGTTATCAAGAAGATGTAGCCAGGGTCTTCACATTGGTGCTTAATGAGAGGAAGAGATACAATGGGTTTAACCCGAAACCAGAGAGATTCTAACCAGAATTATGAAAAACAATTTCCCCATGACAGTCAAGTAATGGAGCAACTCATCCTGAGAGGTTATGCAGCCTCCATCCTTGGAGGTTTTTCAAAGCACACAGTAACCTGGTCTGACCCCAAGGCTGACCTGTCTTGAGTAGCTGGTTGGACTAGAGACCTCCTGATGTCCCTTCCAAGTTGAATTATCCTATGATCTTGTGATCTTGTGATTCTAGCCGAGAAGGAGAAAGAGACCTTGACTTGGGATTTTAGGCCAGTCTTCTGATCTAAAAATCAAGGAACTCACTAGAAATGATTCCTTTTCAATTTTAGTATGTTTTGGATTACACTCTGTGTAAGAACATGTGGATTCTGTTTTGATCTGGTATTTCAAGGTGATGGCTCTTCAGATGAAAGGAGTCAGTGTTTGCTGTAAGGATGCAAAATCATATAGATTATAGGATAAAAAGGTGTTGCTTGTAAAGGGAAAATATTGCTGTATTGATATGTATCTTAAGGAGTTACTTTAAAAATTATCACTCCCTTTGCTTCTGAAAGGTGTTTGGCAATAAATACATATTCACATTATTCCCTCCCTCCCCCCAAAAATTATCAAATTTAAATAATTTTTAATTTTCTCCCTAATTACATGGACAGAGATATACTTTGTATTTTGTACACAGGCTGCTAGGCTTTGACACTAAGACTTTTATCCAGTGTTTCAGAAGATACCATACTTACCAGGCTGTCAGGCAACTGAGGGACAGGACTTTGCTTGAGTCTCACTATCAAACTATAGAGTTTAAGAAGGGAATTAAAAGAAAGTGTATATTTTCCTGAAGAGTTTTGTGAATTTACGTCAAAATTTTGTCATTATCTGCACACCTTCATTAAATTAGCCTTCATTCCTAAAAAGTTCTGTATCGAAGAATATAGTTGTTTGTGTTAGAGAAATGCTTTGCTGGAACAAAAAAACCTCATTTCCCATTACTTCATGTACCAGTTTAACCTGCTATACATAGACATATTCTTTATGGAGTTATCACACATACAGCCAGAGTAAGCTACACTTAGCACAAAAGTGTAATAATTTAGGGTCTGGATATCATTCGCAGCAAAGAATTATCATTATCTTTTTTTCCCTGCTCATTAATCATGTCATTTCTTCCAACTGTAATATTGATTACTTGGGTCAACCTGTTCTTATCTCTTCATCTCTGAGAGCTTCCTGGAACCTGAACAAAACAGCATCATAGGCTTCCTGGATCTGTCGTTCATGAGATACTTCTTGGTCAGCTCTGCCTTGGCCAGGACCTCAGCAACAAGCCTGAGAAAGCTTTGCTGCTGGGACATATATCAGCTGGTAAACAAAAAAATGCCAAGGATTCATCTCTTCAATAAACCAACTGGCATGTTCTCACTACTATGTTATCAAACCCTCTTACTCTCAAAAATACTTCCCTGCTATTTTAATACTGACATCTAAGTTTAATCTACCTTTTGGAAATGCACTTTGAGATATCCCAAGTCTTGCACAGAGCCTGGGAATAGTTTCAGGGTGCGGTAGGTATCCTACATAAAAGCTGTGCCGGTCAGTATGCTGGCAATGCATGGTCATGGTTCAGTTGAGTACAGACATAGCTGTTGTGCTCAGTCTGTGCAGCTTTTCACTGAAGCGTTGGCTGCTTGCTATGTGACTTCATTTCTCTCAAGTTTTAAGGACCTGTGCTTTTAATTCTGGATGGCTGAATCCACTGTTGATGGTTCAGTGTGGCAAATTTGGGTATATCTAAAATCTGGGGATGGCAGTGTGGTTTTACACCAGTTCATTTTAGATCATAACATATGGTGACTCTCCAGTACTACCTCTTTAATTTAATTTTATGGTTTTTGTCCCAAAAAAGCAGTCTGAAATGCTGATGATTAAAGTCAATGTTGCTAGAATCCACTTACTGAGCCTCGAAAACATTTCTGTCAAGTGGGCCATGTTTTTTGCTGAGCTTTTACAGCAGTGGAAGATTGCGAAGTTCAATGCCTCTTCATGCAGCCTCTGTGAGTTCCTCCTCACTGCCTCCTTTCACCTCATCTGTGCGTAGTCCTTTTCCTCTTTAGGAAGCATTTTTGATGCAAATGCTACAGGCTTTTCTGGGCTATTCAGCATTATGTGAGAAATCACCACTCCTGACCTCATATAGTGAAGCATCAGTAGTTTAACAGATTGGCAGGGACGGGACAAAGTGCACTAAAACCCTGGAGGATATAAGTGTCTGTTTAGCCAACTTGAAAGCATCTTGACATTCTTTTGACCAATGCCACTATTTATATTTCTATAATAGCTCTGTCGCAGGACTAACTATAGTAGACAGATTCGCTATGAATTTCCCTTGGTAGTTTATCATAGCCAGAGAGAAAGTTAATTTCCATACCTTTTTCTTTGTACATGAGCTTGTGTAATATACAGTATCCAGCTGCTTTTCTGAAAGAAGAGTAAAATACCTCTGCAATCTGAAACTTGACTGCATCTGTAGATTTTCCTAACCTCAGCCCTTATTTTGCTACAGCCTCAATAACACCTCCAACAACTTAAAACCTTTCTGATCTCTCCCTTCAGGAGATAAATGGCTTGCAATCCCCACCTTACAAAATTCAAGCATTGATGAAAGGAGTGGATAATGGAAACACAGTGGGGAGTTATTTGTTATAGCAATTATTCCCAATAGTTAAAAACCACTTAGAGTTTCAATGAGTGAGCCTCTACTTGGATGTGTTAATTCAGCACGTTGCCTTATAATGTAATGATATTCTTGTTTACTGCTGATCCTCAAGAAATTGCGAAGTGTTTTGCAAAGGAGATCAGTAGCATTCCCTTCATTTCATAGAGAATTAATTTGGTCTGTGTCATCTGGCTAGGCCAGGAACAGAAGCCAGAAATCATAGGTCTTCATTTGCTGCTTTTTTGCCCTATAAAATCACTTGAATTCTTGTAATAATGCTCAGAGGTCCCAAATGAAGGAGAAATACAGTCAGTGCTTGATTACAACAGCCTTAGCCCAAGCATAGCTCTGTGCTTGTGCTTTCAATCAAAACTCTTCCATAGGACGTAAGCATAGATTTTCCATTAAGAGCACAGAAATAATATTTTTGTCAAAAAATGAGTCATGTCACATGAAACCCATCAGAGTGATAGATGTGGCACGTGAACAAGTAATACAGGTGTCCACCAGCTTTCAATCTTATTTCCAGTGATCATCCTTTTTGTTATAATTGAGAGAGAGTTTTATGGCACAAATAGCAATTAGGTTTCAAATTCTCATTAAAGCTATGAAAGTGAGAAAACTGAGTCCCTCTTGGGCTTTTCAAAACCTAGCCATTACTTTTAGCAATTTTATTGATCTCTTCTGATTTAACAAAGGAGGCTAAGATGACCCTGTCACAACATTCGGATGTCTTTCATACATTTTGAAAACATAAACCATAAAAGCCCCAAATTCAACGTTTACTTGTTCTCATATAAGTCTAAAATCAAATCAAATCAAATCAAATCAAATCAGTCAGTCTCATTGGAAAAAGAAAAAGATTAAAAATATCTCCTTTCTCCCTAAGAATATTTACTCCAGTTTTATTTATAGCTGATTACTGACAAATCAGTAGCTCAAAACTAGATCCATTGAGGTCACTTCAGCTGTTTGCCTCTCCAAAGGACTGGGATAGTTCTGATATTTCTCAAGTGCTCTCAAGGCAGTTAGCAAAACATTCATGAGCCTTGGTTTCCAAAGAAAGACAATAACAAAGTATTAGCCTCTCCCATAATCTAGAATAAGGCAGCATTGTGGTTTGGGTTTTTTTTTTTTTTTTTCAAAGGATTTGCATGGTCTGTCTGCCATTCCATGGAGATTCACCATGGCTTACCTTCCAAGTGATTTCTAAAAAAAATCGCTGTCCTCTTCCCGTGCAGCTTTTCTTAACTCTTGTGGTGTAAGTATGGCCCCAAAGGCTGTTGCACTGCTCACCATCTCCCAGGTGCTGAGGTCTCACTCCTGACTTTCTTCCTCTAATTATCCTCTGCAGCAGGCTACCATTTGGCCTAGTTTGTGGAGGAATCCTCTGAAAATGGACTATGGTGAATAAGGGAAACTAATTAATGTAGAACAATTTTAAAACAGAATATAACTTGGCATACAAAGTTTGAGACATCCCGACAAAGGAGGCCCAATATGCCAACAAGCCTGGGACCATCTGGACAGGATGGATAACAAGGTTGCTGAGCTTTCAAAACAGGGATAACGAAGAAGAGGTCACCCAACTGTAGAAGAGGAGAAAGAGGAAGATTTGAGGAAGACGACCCCTAACGACCACCCGAGGAAGAAACTGCGCAGGCGTATCAGGATATTAGCATATAGTCACGAGTTCCCGGAATAGTAATGAATATGTATTAGATTTCTCGGAAACCTAATGAATATGTAACACTTTTGTAGTATAAATCACGTGCAATTTGTTTTTCGGGGAGACGCACTTTCGTGGAAATATCCCCGTGCGACTCCCAGAGCTGCAATAAAGGATACCTGCTTAATAGTTACACTGGCTATTGAGTGAATTTCTTTGATTCAATGGCTACCTCAGAAATGGCCATCGATCTGTGTTTAGCATGGAGCAGCCTCAAGGAGAAAGGCTGTGGCACCATAGAGCAAGTTTTTGATATACCTATAAAGGTACCATGGTGGAGAAGCAAAATATGGGATTTAAAACATGAATCGGTCTGTCAGCATATGCTACTTAATAGATCTATCTGTGAAAATTTGTTTCTCATCGCGTATGATGCAGATAGGCACAGTATCTGTACCTATAGCTGCACAATATCTTGGATCTCCCACATGGCATAAAAGTAAGGGTAAACTACTCCCAAGTGCCCAAATATTTACCATTTCGACCCACAGTGATTAGTCCTAGTATAAGCCCAAGGGAGTTTTGTCACATACCTTCTCTATGATAGTATTTGAACATGCTTGTTAAAAACCCCATACTTTCATAGCAAAGAAAAAGTGATGATACATTGAAATGTTAGTGGAGGTTGAAATACCCATCTTAGTAAGACCCTTCTAAACATCTCAAGAAACTTTCTCTCTCAGCTCGCTTATAACCTAGAGATCCTACCAGTGAGAACCTTTTGCTCACGTGAACCCAAATATCTGTGGACTGGGTCTGGAGGCTTTTGTTTCTCTTTCAGCACAATGACGAGGAAATGTACCGATGAAAGTTGATAGTTTCTAGATGTGGATATGCTTTAGCGATAATTGACAATTGCTGGACATGCATATTTGATATGCGCTAGGGGCACGGAACAAGGAATCTTTTTAGCTCCTCACTGGGAGATAAAAAGAGAAACAGAGGAGGGTTCTCCTTGAATTCTTTCATCATCATTTATAATGTCACACCAACATACCATGGTTCAGATATGTATCTGTAACTTTGAGATCTTTCTCAGCCTTTCTGACACTGATAGACTCCACATCTGGAGTTTTTTTTCACAGTGGATCTCCATTTGTCTAACGTCTAGACTTTGTCTACATTTCACCTCCTCTCAGATACAGTATGTATTTGAGACATAAGGAAACACAAGCCCACCTGGGTTTATCCCTTATTTTAGATTTTCCCTGGAATATTTTATATCAGAAAATTGCAGTGCAGCTTGACACTTTCCTCAAAAGAAATGATCTTTCATTTAGACATGCAATGGCACAATCCCAGAGGAAAGCAGAGAATAACAGACTTATTCGCATACTGATTCATGGTCTTCTCTAAAGTTCATCCATTCCCCAGGATTAGCAGTTCAAAACAGGGTGATATATTTGTAAATGTTTGATCTTTTCAATCAAATGAGTTGGAGAAGTCTTTTTTGTTCTGATTATATACATATTCTCTGTAGTTTGTACACAAGCACTACCTCATTACAAAAATTTGGGATGCTATAGTCAACTTCTGGGACAGGACAGACTTTCTGGGCAAGATTCATTTAACTCAATATTAGGCATCTAAAAAGTAAAGTCTTACATTTGAGTAGAGGAGATTCAGTCACCCTGGGCTCTCTTGACTGTTAATTAAAAAAAGAAAAAGAAAAAAAAGCACTTATAGAGGATAACTCATCTGACATGTCTCAAATATCTTCTGCAGGGTGATAAACACACCCTAGGAGTGCCTCTTTCTCACTGCTGATTGTAGAGAGCTTAGATGTCACTGGGTAGATGTTTCCTTATGACACTTTCTACCTCTGTGTCTGTAGAAGTCCTGGTTCATGACTGAACAGTCCAGGTTTTTCATCAATGACATTAAAGCAGCTCTTAACAGGTGGGATCCATCTCCTAACTTCACTTGTTGGAAAATTGAACATCTAAGATAACTCTCTTTAATAGAGAAAAAGAACCTTTCAGAAATTAACTCAATTATGTAACCCAATACTTTTGTCTTAAGATGGATTCAGTCAAGCTTGGGAGATTTTTCCCCTATTTTTCTCCACTGATTACAGAGGGGAAGCAGATATCCATACTGGAGACGAAGCATAGCAGTAAGCTGCTGACAGATGAGGATCAGGATATTTTGCCTCAGACAATCCCATCCTAAAACACCAATCTAAAACCAGGAGGAATGAACCCCACGTTGGAGATGTCTGTTCTCCTCCTTCACCATGGAGACAATCTTCAGTAGACTCTTAGGCTGTGATTTATTGTATAAACAAGGCAAGGGCAGAGACTTCGTGTCTGATCATCGGCACCGCAAGGTTATCAGCACAGCCAGGGCACAGGGCAGGGTTAGCACAGAGTAGGGACTGTTCCCAAAAGGCAGGCTGGAGGCAGCTGACCTACTTCAGAGGCTGAGAGCTTGGTTGTATGCAAGGATGTGAGCCAAACCTTCAAGTAGGACCCAAGAGAGCTGTTCCTAGCCTGCTTTATTTGCTAGTATAACTATAACCTTAAAGACCACGAGGTCAGAGGAGTACCACCTGAAGACACCCACTCTATTATTCATTGTGCAAACCTAGAGGAGGGGCTGCCCCTAGCATGAAGAAAGAGACACCACAAGCCTGAATCACAGTCAAGGTATAAAGGTACTGCCCCTAAATTTATTGTGGTTCTTTTTTTTGAGTGGGAAACGGAGAGGGAGGCAGATGGGGCACGGAGTCAGCTTCCTATCAGAACACTGCTGGGTCTTCTCCTCCTCACTGCCCACCCCTGAGTGCAGTAGCATCGATAGAAGGACCACTTTCAAATCAGGCACATACAGTAGTGTCCCCAGATGGGCGTCTATCCTCAGCTGCTAAACAAACCCAATAAAGGTATTGGCTTTTGAGCAATTACACTACCCAGAAGCTAGGTTAGGACTTGAAGAAGAAGGAAAGTTATGTTCAGTGTATAAATGTTATGCTTTGAAAACATTTGGCTGGCAAATTTTCAGCTTTCATTTTCTCTCTTTTCCTTTCCTGCCCTTTTTTCTTTTTTGCAACTCAAAAAAAAAAAAGCCTGAGGAAGGGAAAATAAAGAGGCCTGGGATATGAAACCTAAAAGAGCAACTTAAAATAAAAAAAAATAAAAAAAAATGTTTGCTTTTCTGAGAAGAGCAACAGAAATGTTTCCTAGGAGCAGGGATTTGGCTTATGAAATTGTGATATTACAAAAAAAATAAAAAAGGTTTGACTTTGTTTTTGCCAGCCTCATTATTCACTTGTTAAACACAAGCAGCCTGACTGGTGAGATGTGAGGCAGAGATCAGAGATGGAGACAAAGTTTGCACCCTAAGGTTTATAATCAGAGTAAAAATTGTTTTCAGCGTGATCCATAAATATTAACTGGTTATTATCAGCCAAGGAAAATGAAGAAGTGTAGATCAGAGACATATTTATTTAAAAGCATGGAGTGAGCCAGTGACAGACCCCCCCTTCTGCAAAGAGCTCAGGCAAATACTTAAATTCCTGTGATCCATGGAGAGATAAATATCTTTTTTATTATGCATAGATGCATTTGCTTTTCTTTTCTGGGCCAGCTCTTGAACTCAAATCCAGCACTTCTAGGTCTCAGGTTTATGTTCTAAATGTATATATATATTCCTGCCTTCCTCCTATCTTGTTCCCAGCTTTTGTATTAGCAAAGGAATGAGGAAAAGAAAATCAAGGGGTTGGGAGATGGTTGTTGTTTAGTGTGAGCACAGATCTTCACGCTTGGGCATCACATAAAGTTCAGTTTGGCATCCCCAGGCTCTATTTCTGCAAAAAGTCTGAGCATATTTTGCACAGCAAGGAGAGTTTCTTAGTATTTGGATGGTGTCTAGAAGAGTCTATCCCATCACTATTCCCCAATCACAACATGGAAACAAGTAACTTACAATAAAAGTACATTCCTTTCTAACTGAACACTGGAAAGAAAACGAGAGATAACCAGTGAAACAGCAACCTTAAAGTTTTCTAGAGAAAAAATTCTAAATTTTGGTCGACATACCACCATTGTGTAATGGTTCCTGACTGATCAAATACTGCAACAGTATATAGATTTTTAAAAATTAGTTGCAGTTCCTTAGGTCCGTACCTGGCAATAGTCTGGCAATTAGTCTCTTCCCCTTTGAATGCAAGATAAATTTATTGGAGTTGTTCTTGACAGTAATCTCTGTATTTTTAATGTGGATGAAATACAGAGTCAGAACAGCTCCCATCGCATTCTTACAATCACTTTTGATACTTCTTTTACAAGCTTAGTTAAAAGTCCACAGAGGAGGCTTTTCTTCATGATATGAGAACTTGCCTCATTACCATCATTCTTTTCTTCTCGTGACACTAAATATTCAGTTATGTTTTGCAGTATTTTATGGTGATCCCCCCTCACTTAAAACTCCAAACCAAGACCCACTCCTTGCAAAAAACCCATCCCAAACAAAATAATAATGGTAATAATAATAATAATAATAATAATAATAATAATAATAATAATAATACTACAGCAACCATCATCATCATGCGGTCCCAAGCTAACGAACAACAGACAAAACCTCTCCTCCGATGGTTAGCTTGGCCAACATATGCAACTAATTCTCAGAGAGGTTTTCTGGAAAACCAGTGACAAGATAGGTATTGTGGGCTAGCCCCGGGCAGTCAGAATGGCAGAACGCTTCACACAGCCTCATGTGTAAAGTTTCTGAACTGACATAAAGCTTAATGGAAGTGAACCCTGACGACTGCGGCCAACCGACTGTAAGTGACATCCTGGGTGCCTTGCCACTATGCATCCATCCTCCTTCCCCTGCTCCCCCCCTCCCCCTTCTGCCTCTCCCCCTTGAAGGTATAATGTCTCCTGTGGGAAGCCTTGATGCTAAAAAGGCATCGTACTCTTTGTCAGGTGATTTGCTGACTACCAGCTCCTGTGTAATCAGCGCAGAGTACTCGGGATGGGAGAACATCTCAGACTCACTTTTGGAAGGAACAGATGAGCAGGGTGATGTTCTGGTGAAGGACGGGCTGAGATTGTGTCTGAAATTACGAAAGCCAGACAAGGCTCTTTGGGGAAGAAAGTGCCTTTCTCAAAAGCTGAGAGTGTCTAACAAGTCCTGCTCAGAACATGTGTTTTTATATTTTATGCTTAAAACTAGATTTTCAAATTTGGGAGATAGGTTGAGCTATCTCACTGCATCAGTAAACAACTTTGTGCTTGGTATTTTTGAGCAGGCTCACAACTCTCTGTTATGGCGCTGAAATCAGCCTATTCGTGTATAACAAAGTATGGATCTCTCTACAGTGCTAATGCCCCATATCACATTAATCACTTGTCCTCAGAGGGTTTTAAAGCATTTTGCAAACACTGGGGATAGCAGTAGGTATGTAACAGAAATCTCATTTTATAAGGTCTTGCACTAATACGGTGTGAAAGCAAAGCCCTGTCCTCAAAAACACACAATCTACTTGGATAAAACAGGCAAAATTGACAGGGAAAAGAAATATGGGAGGGTTAACGAGGGCTGTTATCATGTAGGTGGTGGAATTATAAACAAACAGAGCTCTGTTCTCATGAGTGAAGCCCAAAATCCTTACTGCTAAATCAAGGTTTGCCCTCACCTCACACTTCCTAGGCAAAAGAGTGGTGTTATCTTCATTTTACAGACAGGAAAAGTGACGGTAAACAGGTAAAGCTACCATTTTCTGAGAGAGAGGAGAATAAAGCCAGGATTCCAAGTCCTCTCTAATTAATATTATATATCTCCTCCAGCTGTAGGATCACACCATGTTTTTATCAAATATTCCAGTATTTCACAGCGGTGGCATTAATATTTGGGAGTGGTTTTATAAAGAAACTGTTCCTAGAAATACATAGTTTGCATGAAGAATCTCAGCTTTAAATATTTTTAATATATTTATATTTCAATATATTTCAATATTTTAAAAATATTTCTTAAAACATTCATTAAGCTCGGTAAAAAAAAAAAAAGGCAGGAATATATGAATCCAAAGGACTCCACAATTTTGGGCAAAATATATATAGACATGGTGCTTACGGACATGGTTTAGCGGTGGACTTGGCAGTGTCAGGTTTATGGTTAGACTCAATGATCTTAAGGGTCTTTTCCAACATAAATTATTCTATGATTCTAGGAAAAGCTATGATTTCTAATGATTTTTAAATGCTTAAATTTGACAACGTGAGCTAATTTAAAGGTGAGTATCGGCCACAGCTCTGTGAAACCTGCCACTGTAAGAGTAAACTGTGAGGATTTTCTCCCTCCAGATATGGATGGGTTTGGGTGCAAATTTGACTTCACAAGATACAAGATACTCAGTAGCAATGAGTTATATATTTCTATCCCTGTTCAAAGACAGGCCTCTGCTCTTGGTCTGAAGAGCAGAGAATAATCGACAACAGGAATATAATTTTCCATTGATAAATTATTCTTTTAAGTCTGGTTTTAATATAATGCTTACTTTAGTTATTTGCAGAGACACTGTAAACAGAATATTGCTCTACATGCTTGGATTTGTTTTGGAAAAAAGTATGAAATTTGTGAAGATAAAAGCACCCTGAGTTCAGTGAAATGATTGATAGTTTATTATACGAAAGAAACATTTAAGCAACAATTTCTTAATGACTTTGAGTTAAACTTAACACAAAGTTAGATCATGTCCCTCCTGTAAGCAGTGTTCTTAGACAGCTATGAAATTACTAATACTACAACTATTTGGGGAGAAAGAAAGCTATAGGGGAGTGTGGACAAAAGGCAGCAGAGAAGGACATTGTAATCATAGAATCACAGAACAGTTTGGGTTCAAAGGGACCTCAAAGATCGTCTAGTTCCAACCCCCCTGCCATGGGCAGGGGCACCCTCCACTAGCCCAGGTTGCCCAAAGCCCCATCCAACCTGGCCTTGAACACTTCCAAGGATGGGACATCCACAGCTTCTCTGGGCAACCTGTTCCAGTGCCTCATCACCCTCATAGTAAAGATTTTCTTCCTAATGTCTAATCTAAATCTACATTTATTTAGTTTAAACCCATTCCCCCTTGTCCTATCACTCCATGCCCTTGTAAACAGTCCCTCTCCAGCTTTCCTGTAGGCCCCTTTAGGTACTGGAAGGCTGCTCTAAGGTCTCCCCGGAGCCTTCTCCAGGCTGAAGAACCCCAACTCTCTCAGCCTGTCTTCCTAGGAGAGGTGCTCCAGCCCTCTGATCATCTTCATAGCCTCCTCTGGATTCATTATAGGTCCATGTTCTTATGTTGGGGGCCCCAGAGCTGAACACAAATAGATCTATCCAGGCAAATAAAGTATTTGGGCCTCAAGTATTGAAATTCTTAGAGCTACTACCACCTGTTTGCATTTTGATGAGTGCTAATAAAACAGTCCTTATTAGGCAAGAAGCAGAATACAAAGATTTTCACTGCCGGTAAATCA
This sequence comes from Aramus guarauna, assembly GCA_013400195.1. Taxonomy (NCBI): domain Eukaryota; kingdom Metazoa; phylum Chordata; class Aves; order Gruiformes; family Aramidae; genus Aramus; species Aramus guarauna. The sequence goes on along the minus strand of VXBL01001508.1, from coordinate 248,443 downwards.
GCAACATCTTAGTAAATTATGTTCTTCTGGCATCCTTCCTTTCCACATCAATAAATGTGTTGTTACTGCCAGCGCCTTGTGATGCTGTCATAATATTGAAGCCATAACAGAATAATGTTCTTCTTTTGGGTGGCCAAGAGGTAGAGGCTGGAAGGAGAACCTGGCATCTGGAGGGCAACTGCTATGTAGCTAATACTTGGGATTATGAAAACCCTTTCAAGGGCTTTTCGTCAGAGAAAAGAAGATGGATTCCTATTGGATTAAGAATTTTCTTGCTTCTTTTGTGAAAGAAGTCGGTCTAATGACTCAAGAGATGCCATACATCTGATGAACTCATACTGTATTTTGAGGAAAGTATGCAAAGGAGATACCTTTTGGAGGTGTGCAAGAGATCTCAGCAGAGGAAGATGACTCAGCTGGGATGAAGAAAAAATAGAGAGGAAGGATCACTGGAGGGTCTGAAAATATGCTATTTATGCATGCTTTCTTTCTTGCAGTTTTATTTCTGCAACAAAGGAAAAAAAGGTGGCAAAAGTTAGGGAAAAATTAGAAATGGAACATCAGCACTGGAAGACTTGTTTCTTAGTTATGGTTTAGAAGTGAGTAATAGCTATCTTGCACCAAAATATTGTCTTTCATAAATAATTTTTAAGCAGAAGCTCCTGTACCCTCTAATAGTGCAAGATTTTGGACACCTGCTGGGTTTTATTTCTGTAAATAGTAGAAAGTCATAATTTCCTTCTTTCACAGGAGAGATAATGAGTCATAAACATGAAAACTGTGCAAGCGACTGTATGAGCAAAACTATTTGTACTCAAAAAGTCTTGGAGATGCAGCCTAGATGTTTTACCCAAGGTCACATAAAGAATCAGTAGCAGAGATTGAAATTCAGCTTGAGTCTTCTGAGTCCCATTCAAGTGCCCAAACAACAAGACCACCTTTTCTAACTGATGTTTAATCTGTCATCTGAGACTTAAAATGTTTTGAGGTAGCAGCAACTGACCCCAAAACCCAAGTTTTATATGAAAATATTTTCTAGTCTAAACAGTTATGTTAAATGAACCATTAAAAATTAAGCATTGAAATGAACTGACCTGAACACCAAACTAAAACATGCCTGAGGCATCAAACAGGTTTCTATTTTTTTTCCTTTTATTTATGATGGGTGACGTGACAAAAGAATTCACTAAATTCTGAATACTGAATAAATTAGTCATAGCTCAAATGCCACTTCAATAATTTTTCCAGAGAACAACCACCACAGTAGCTTTTCCTCATTTTTGCCCCTTTGGCTCACCTGTCTGAAAGATGTCTCAAAAATGGAGAAAATTGGAAGACAATGAAACATAAAGAGTCCAAATGCCAAATCCACCAAACCGCTTGGCCATCTAAGATACAATTGGGTTAAAAGCTGGGCATGAATGTCTGGAATTACACCCCTATACCTCCATGTAAATGTTACCGAATCTTAGATGCACCTCAATCCAGGAACTGCCGATGAGTTCATGTGGCCACCCTATTTTGGAGGGTGAGAGAGTTGAATAGCACAAACACAGTCAGATTGTGAGAGTTGGATTTAGGATCAGATAACCACCCAGATGTTATTTACTGCCAGATATACAGGCTTATTGTATTATCTATTGAGCAATGGTCCTAATCGCAAGGCACATTTTCTTTATGTAGCATGGTATATGCCATCATATGGTATGCAGGTCCTTGCCTTTTTGCTTGATTTTGCTTCTGCGATAAAAATAATAGCAGTGATGAGTTTAGTCTGTGCCAGATTTCCCATTTTTTTCACTTTGCAGTCAAACAAAACAAAAATAAAAAGATAGTCAGAAGATGTGTTCAAGTTTGTACATATACCCTAAATCTCTTCTGCTGATGATTATTTCAGTAGAGAGACTAGAGTGAGTCTATGAGTGAGGAGCTGCTGCAGGGAGAGAAACACGGATGGAAGACTAGAGAAATCACAGACAGAAAAGAGGAAAATTAGAGGAGAAAGAAGAATGTGGAAACAAAAAATAAAGAATAAGATGGGAGGAGACTCTCCCTTCAGGGTACAGACTTTCTCACTGGTTACAGCTGAAGAAGTAATTAAGTATAGATGCTGAAGACTTTTAATTCCTTTTAAAGGCCACATTTATCCCTGTTCTTATGTTCTAAGTACTCCTTTCTAAGTACTCCAGACATGAATTTGTTGTACAGCCATGTAGTCCCTGCTAGCTGATGGGGAGGCAGCCATCAACTGTCCCTCTACCTTGTGAATACCCCTGACCTTGGATCTCCTCATGAATCCTCAGAAAACAGATGTGGACAAAAGCAAATAGGGGGTCCAAAATCTATAGCCTGGCCTGCAAACTTGGCTAAACAGCAATGCTAACTTGAAGATCTGAAGCTTTGAGTAAAAGAGACACCTTCTGATATTCCTCTTGTATATTTTAGAAAATTACATCTTTTCCTTGGCTCTCATTTCCCTGCTTCAGTCCTTTCTTTCCTGGAATAAAAGAAAAAGCAATTTTCACACACAACTTTAAAACAAAATGGAAGGTAAGTTACAAAGGAAAGATAAACGGGTAGTTTTATGCATAGATGAGTTTTGGATTATTTTGCTAATCCCTCTTTGTCAGGTTTTTCCCTTCATAACACTCAGAGCTGTTTCTGTCCTTATCAACTCTTTATTACGGTGCTGAGTAGCTGGAGTGGAGTCTGCGTCCCATTCGATTTGGAGCTGTTTGGTGTGGAGCATCGATTGCAGCAGCATACACAGAGCCCTTCTGGAGCAACGTATGTGGATGTTTCCTCTCCAGCGGGTGCTGAGATGAAGGTGAAAACCTCCCATCGTGGTAAGACACAATGCTCTACACCTTGAGGCTTCAGAATTAAAGCTGATGTTGCTTTTATCTAGCTACTGCAGTGGAGGGAGCTTTAAAATGCTATTTCCTCACCTCTTAATTAACTACTTTTAAACTTGCATCAAAAGCAAGTGACTCATCACAAGGACTTGTCTGCTTTAGGCAGATGAGTCACTCGCAGCCCTGGGATGGGCGTCTTTCTCTTTTGGTCATCAGTTGGGAATTGTTTGAAGGGCTTACAATATAAAAGGGTCATGGTCCTGTTTGCTCTGTATGTGCGTGGTGGAAAGAGGATGAAAGAAGAGAGTTGCTACATAAAGATCTCTTTGGTGGGGGAAAAAAAAACTAGTGAAGAGGAGAATTCTATATATCTTTTCAAAACATTTATGATAATTTTCAGATTTTGATAAAATATTGCAATGCAGTCTCTCATTTTGTTTCATCTCATTGCACAAGATTGTACCTGCTTTTTTTTCACCTCTTTTCCTCCTCAACCTACATAAAATAGATCTATTTTCCAGCACCTTCCTTAATTATAATGTCCATTTTTGTAAGATGGTTTGCATTGTGGAGTCTACATCCTTGGAGATAATCAAAAGCTGACTGGACATGGTCCTGTGCAACAGACTCTACTGGTCCTGCTTGAGCAGGAGGGTTGGACGACTTGATCTCCAGAGGTCCCTGCCACCCCCTACCATCCTCTGATTCTGAGACTCTGTGATTGCCAGCTCCAGATTGCAGTACTCCTATGAAATCTCCCCTTTTCCACCTGTCTCTCAGGACATGTTGCAGAAGGGGCTTCCTGGAGAAGGAAAGACATGCTCTGGCATATGTCAGGTTAGAAAGGATCCCACCTTGCTAGGACTCACCCTGCTGTGAGCTGAATATACCTTGCTTAGGGAACTGTGCCGCCAGCTCCTTCCCCATGCTGCACAGAGAGGCAAAGGCAGAAGCAGCCTTGGCAAGGGATGTTTGGTGGGCTACAGTTTGTGACAGCTGCCCCTGCTCCAGGGAGATAAAACGGCCTCAAAGAGCATAAACAATGTTTGAGGTCTCCTTCCCAAACCCGTAAATGTTCACGCTCATCCCAGCCACCTCCCGCCAAACAAGCTGAGTCTTTTGACAGAGAAATTTGAAATCTTGGCAACCTTCCGTGGAGGAAAATAATCTTTAAGGAGCCTCAAAACTGCCCTTGGGCAAATCCTCTTTTCATAGTCAAAATAATAATAATTAATGAAATTCCACACTATTCAGAAAAAAGCCAAAGCTTTTAGAAAATCTCCAGGCTGCCATTTCCAATTATAAATTGCCACATCCAGTAACATCACCCTGATAAAGCAGAATACTGATCTGTACAGGCAAGTGAGGATGCATCTAAAGTTGAGATAATATCAGCACCTCTCCCTTAAGATATAAAATAAATTGCATCATTTTATTAGATTAACATATTAAAATAAAACTTAGTGTCCCTGCCACTCCATACAAACTAATGCCAGGAAGCTCACTATTTGATTATTGGATACATCTTGCTGTTTGGGGATGAGTGATTAACCCTTTCCAGTAAGAAGGCCCTTTATTTCTCCATCTGTCTAAAGGAAAAATGCTTCCTAAAAGAAATATTTTACTGAAAACAGAGACAAAGAAATAAATAAACAGGTAAAGCATTGGAATGCAAAGTGTGAAGTGAGGTTCTTATTTTAACAATACTTTTTCAGAGGGTTTAGAAGAAAACCACTCCTCCAGTCTCTAATTGCTAATCTATAATGGCATAATTTCATAGGGTCAGATTACGTCATCTTTCAGGACTGACATGACAAAACCCCAGTTTTGTTAATGTGGATCTGAGGAGCCCAGCATGTATTGGAGAAGAGTTTTGCAGCACTGTAAATTTGAGCTATCTAATGTTTTTGGAGAATTGCATAAAATGTCCTCACCATCTAATGGTAGAATTAATTAATTGTTTCTTCTGATTTGACAAATGAAAAAAACAACAACAACAACAAAAAAAAAACAAACCCAAAAGCAGAACACCTTAGTGACCATATTCAGCTAGGTATAAAGTGTATATAAATTAAGACACTTTATTTTTGTGGACAGAATGGAAGTATGTCTAAGGAGGGAAGAGATTCTATTTGTAGAGCAGAAACATTTAAGCTGAAATCTAAAATATTTCCTTGAAACATTTAGAATTTGTTAGCCTTTGCTTTTATGTTCTCCTTTTGCTGTAACCTCAGAGTGATAACTTGTGCTTGTAAAATGCCTTGTTGTCAGCCTACCTTTATTCTTTTGCCAAAATGTTTACACCATAACATTTTGTCCAGGGAACGTGTCCACAATGACTAAATGTATCCTCCTGTCATGATGAAGTTAGGAATCAGTACTTGAATTTCAATACTGAAATTTGGAAATCAAAGGGATTGTTTTTTTACAGCTGAAGGTAATGTGAGGGGGGAGAAAAAAAGTAATACTGAACATTTCTGGATTTTCAGTGACAATTATTTTAGGTTTCAGCCAGCTAGTAATTTCATCAACATATCCCGCACATTTTTCTGTACTTCCTAAAATGTGCAAAAAAAATTATGAACATTAAGATGATGATGATGATGATTTTAGTTTAAGATCCAGTTTTTCTTCAAAAGTTGTGATGGACATGAACTCCTACTACACTGCAATTCTGGTTTTGTGTCACTTTGTTCGGACCAGCTGCTGTGTGACTCAGACCAGTTCGGTGTTGGCTGATGTCCTTGGTTCCAGACCATGTCCACAGCTTCCAGCACTGACGAAGTGCTAGACTGGGCAGCACTCACCAGCCTCTCCACCACTTCAGGGTATCCCCTGTTGTGTCCTCTGCATCAGATTTGAAACTTAAAAGGTGAGAATTTCCTGCTGGGGTGGTAAAAGTTGTCCCACATGCGACTAATTGTATTTGATTTTCTACTTAAAAAAACCTGCCCCAGAAATACCACTGTTTGTAGTCATCTGGGGTTTGTCTTTAATCAATGCAGAGAGATAGGTGTTTCCTGAGGGTAAATACTCTTGCCAGCATCCAGGTGGGCTGAACTGCCTTCTGCAAGATAGAGAATCTCTTAGGATCAACTCCAGAGGGAATCTGCCCAAAAGTAAATGAGAAGAAACGTGTTGCTTTTAGATACTTAAACTGTGCCAAGACAAACCCTGTCTCACCGACATGAAACTACTTTGTCATAAACAAATCCAGCTTGTGAACATGATTTTTTCTAAAAAAGCAAAAGTGTGTGTGGTTTTTTTCTTCTTTTAGAAAGGAGCTGAATTCATGTACAGTTGAAAATCAAGCAGAATAAAATGTTTGTTAGAAATTCTGCCCTTTTCTCTTATTTCTGCTCAGTAGAAAAGCAAAGAAGTAACACTCCATCACAGCCTTGTACTCCAGGTACTGGTTTTTGTCTGATATAGAAGAAAGCAGGGATAATCCATTTCATAAATACTTTTAAAAACAGTGGAGGGTCTCCATCAATTGTAATATGGAATTTAAACATGTCCTTGTGTCCCAAAGTTAAAATATTTCACCCTCAGCCTTGTAGAAATTTGCCTGTAGAGGGATGATTTATAAATCATTCAGTAACAGATGATGTTACAACTAAAGCAGTGGGAGTTTTGAAATACCTACATCAGATTAGGCTTGTGTTTATTTCAAAAAAAGCTCTGATCTACTTTGGATTTTTGGCAGGCACAACATGAGCCCAACATGAACTACTGTAAATCAAAGCCTTTTTTGAAAGTCAAACTTGGAATGCTTCCAATCTCAATTAAAAAACATTTGATGCCTTTTGGACTTCTATTTTTTAATATTTTTTTTCTTCTCACTTACCCTGTCCAGACCTGTCCATAACAAAGATCTCAGCAGGAACTGATGAAATTGCAAATATTTTCATGTTTCCTTTACTTATGGCTCTTTTTGAATGTGATTTTTTTTCTGTGATAATTTTTTTAATAAACAAATTAGGAGAAAAAATCATCTGGAGCCATCCACTTAAATTACTCAAGGTCAGCATTTCATATGCGTTGAATAGTACATCTCAGATATAAATGGCACCAGAAAAGAAAGAAATCGGGCAGCGTTTGAAACCATGAAAGTTATTCAAGGCAAGTTTTCATGCTTTTCTGCCCTCATGCCTCCAAGATGATGATAAACAAATTACTTATGACTAACTCTGCTGCAGTCATGTGGTCTAATGCAAACTCAGTGGCAAAACAGTTGCCATTTAAAATTAAATAGACCTAGTACACACCTATTTTTTATATAGATAATAAATATAAATGTCAGCAAAAAATGCGTGAATGTCATCAATTTTACATACAAACACATTTACAAAGAGTAGTAGAGTTTTCCTACTATGGTTAGTCAAATTTACTAGAGAATCAACTTTTTGTTTTACAAATCTGAGTAGATCCTCTGTTAATACGGTCTGCTAATGGGTTTATAACCTTTTGCACCAGGACAGGACTTCAAGCCAGATGCCTCTCCCTCTCAGTCTGCCAAGGGTCAAAGAACAGCCCTACAGGTAATAAATAAGCAAATGAAGAGGCTCTGAGGAATTCATGGTTCTGTAAATTTGAAATCTCATGGTGTTCATTACTTTGGTATAAATAACTTAATGTACTCAGAACCATGAGATGTCCTGCAGGTGAAAAATTCAGCCACAGTCTGCAGGACAGGATTGTGCCAAGATTGGTATTAAACCTTCCTGTATAATGATTCCAAATAATGGTTAATATTACTTCTACTTGCACTTGATGAGATGGACTCGAATTCCAGTTTACACAACTTTAGTGCTTCTTGCTTGAAATCTAGCATGTATTACAAGGAGGGAATCGACCAGCTACAAGGAAACTTCAAGCTGTAAAAAATACCGTAGGATGACTCTTACTCTTCAGACCACTCCTGTGATCAGCCACATCTGTCCTCTGCTGTTCCTGCTAGCTGTCTGTAGAACAGTGAAGGTCTCAGCCCTCATTTCCATGCACTGGGTGTTCGAGCATTTCTCAAAGCCCCAAGAAACATTGGGAGTTAGGACTATGGGCAGCTACTCTGATCCTGTGAAAGGAGAGAATTTACTGTGGAGATAATGCTTGTCTGTGCAGGAAAAAAGTGTTTCTGCATTGGACAGAGACTCCTAACCTGTTCCTTCAATGACAGGTATGCACGCATCTTCCTCCAAGTGCTTCTGCATAAACACAGTGCAGTGAACACCTCAGATGGACCAAACCCATCCACACAAATGACCCCACAAGACACTTAAGAGATTTAAGGGAAACATCTCTGTGGTCTTTGCAAGTCACTGGTCTGCACAGAACTCTGTGAATAGATCTGCACGGGAGCTGGATGCCTCTGTACGAGAATCATCCTTATTAATATTTTTGGGGGTTTTGTGTTTATTTTCTGAATGTGACATATTACTTGACAGTAAGCATGTTGTGAAATACAGCAAGCTGGTACTCAGAAAGGCTCAAGTCCCACTGCACATGTTATTAAGGTACATACCAAAGGTCAGTCTCTTGGTCTCCAGCCTACATGGAGTCACGTAGATAGTTGCCAATCTCAAAATAAAAACAGTACACTTGCATTAGTGTTGCAAAGTGTAGTTTGAAAACAGTTCCTCAATTTTTGCCCTTTAATGCTCAGAAAATAAAGGATAAGAGAATAATCTGTATTTCTGAACCAATGGACTCATTGTCAGAATAAGTCTAATGGCAATCCTTTTACCATATATCACCAAACTGTATATATTATTTAATTAGATCACATGCATATGTCAGTTCTGCACTTCTTTTATGAAGCTGAACAATATGCTGTGAGTAGTAGTAGTTCTGTGTCTGGGACAGTTATTCCCATACTGTTAGAAAGAATCCTGCTTCACCTACTTTGCTTCCATTAGACCACGGGCTTAAGTATGGAATGGAGCAAGTATGGAATGGACAACAGAGGATGTGCCTCTTCAGAAGCATTGACGCAGCATCTGAAAATCAAGTTATTTTCAGGGTTCCTCTAGGACATTGCTATGACTCCTCAGCTCCTCATTCTTGGCAGAACCTCAGAGACTGTGATGATGACCTTTTTTAATACATAGAAATAAATAAAAGCTAAAATAAGGCATTTTGTTGGTAGGTCATTAAAGTGCTGATTGATTCTGAACTTACTTATGACATGTAAAATAGCAATAAATTTAACATGAATAATATGGTCTTTATCATTAGAGCTCTTCAGTACCCTAGTCATGGTGCATCTTCTTTGTAAAGGAAGGGAAAAGGAAGTTTTAGGCTGTGGTTTGTTGTGGTCCAAGCAGTGTTTTAGGAAGCAATAAAAATCAGTTAAGAAGAAAGAGTTTCTCTAGGCTGACTCTGAGACTGGCTGAATAGCTCAGGAAGAGATATTTGTATTGTAGACATACGTGTTTAATAAGATGAATCTTGTGTTGAGAAACAACATCTGTTGGGCCACATTATGCAGTAACCTTTTAGTGAAGAATTACATGCTAAGACCTTATAGTTACACATGCCATAGCTGTTAATTAACTCTATTATGCAACTAGATGGGGTCTACATGGGATTTGCATATATCTCAGACAACACTGAAAATGTCTGGGTCCTAAAATGAGAAATTCCAGCATTACTTCTATAAAGTTAATCCAGACCTCTTCCCACATTTACCAGCATACAGAAGATTGTGAACTATTTGGAATGAGCACAGAGCTAATGAACAAAATGTAGTTCCCTGACCAGGAAGTCAGTGGTGGCCTCATGTCTATAACGCAGAACCTGATCTACACTGGTCTCTTGTCCCTGATCTAATTACACTGCCTACAGACTCACTAACTCTGACACAGGTGAAATCATCTAGGCATAGGCATCTTGTAGCCAGGATTTTGCCTATGCTTTTTAGCTTTATCTGGTTTTGGACGGGTTGCCTACCCATCATCATCTACAAGATGTCCCTGCTTGAACATGTTTTCTTGATGCAATGCAGCACAAACAGAAACCTCACAATGAGCACTGAGAAAGCATGCTCCAGACTGGAAACTAGATGCAGCTATGGGCTTGGGCTCTCAGAGTGCTATGGTTCATGTGTATTGCTGCAATGAACATCAGTATTGCCATAATCATTATTTCACGGGGGCAAGGCCTCAGCCAGTCTTCACTCAAATTGTGTTGAGACGGTTTTGCAGTGAACTAAGTGGACACCCATACTGAGAGCAAACAGACAAGTCTTGCAGTGTTTACAAGTAGAGGGGATAGACATTGTAACTATCTCATACCTTTTCAATACTAGGAAAATGGAATTTTAGTGCCCTAAGAAAGTGAGCAAAACAATTTTCCTGGAACAAAGCCCAGAGTCCTTGGGAAAAGTACTCCAAGACTTCATCCATCACTTACTAGGGCCAGCTACTACGTCTGGGTAACTGACTCCTTTGCTTTGCCTGGAGCCGGCCTTGGCCGGTTTTATTTATTTTCTTATGTATATATTTAATATGTTTATTCCAGCTTATTTTATTTATTTTCCTTATGGTTAAAGGTTTTGCTGGTTTTCTGTTTTCTTTTTACTCAGAAGTGAAATACAGGTGAAATGTTAACCATCATTCAACCATACTAAAATGTATTTACTTATGTATTTGATCCATATCTATCTCAGCATTTTGTTACTTGACTTGCCACATTCTGTGACATTCGGTAAAGATCTCAGTGAAGTGAATGTCACATAATTTCAGAGTATGTTCTTGGCTCTGAGAGACCCAGACTACCTAAGTCTTGTCATATCTCTGTCAAATTTCAGAGCATGATACATTTCTGATAGGCATTGCACAAAACCCTGCATTGGAAGAAACTTACTGAAAGTATTCCGGTATTTCTTTCTGATTATTTTCTGAGTTGGGGAAGAAAAAAGAGTTTTCAAAATGTAGAGGGGGACTGAGACCCAGGAATGTGCATTTTCGTGACATCTTAGGTGGCTTTGAAAGCCTCAATCTAAATGCACCTGTGTGAGATGTATTTGTAACTTGTTGCCTAAGACACTCTGTATTTTAAATCTCAATGCTAGAGCTGTTATGAGAGAGGTGAGCAGATTTGTAGCAGTGTCATGACAGTGGGAATCAGTTCAGTTCCCGACTCAGTTCTGATTTTTGTGATTCTAGACATGGTCTGTAGCGTACAACTCATTTTACCCGCTTTTTACCAACTAAGCATTAATTGCTTGCCCTCATAAATTGGGATTCAGCTCCATATTGAGGCAGCAAAGTTTTGATTTTTACAGTGTAGCAATGTGGGTGTCTGTATTTGAACAAGGTGTCTAAGCTCCCCTTATAGCTAATGGAGACCTGAACATCATAGTCAATAGGGAGGATTCATTTGCCTTAACGGTGTGTTAAGGTGTCCTGCCTGACCTTTGGCTGCCTCTCCAGAAGGACTGGGGTCTCATTTAGATCCTTGTATTGTTTCTGCCAGCTGTGTGGGGGTGTTTTCTGTGTCTTAGAGCACTAAATTCCTATTATTAGGAAACTGCCTTGTCTTCCTACAAGTAGTCAAATTATTTTTCTGAACATAAGCCATTTTGTGTCTCATTTTTCCATCTCTGTCAATAATTTCCACAAACAAGACCTAAATTTAAACCTCATGTGCTGGTTACCAGAAGATTAGAGACAGTATCTCCAGATCAACAAATCTTTACCTGCTTACGTGGACAAGCTCCTGAGGACAAGCTAGAGGAAGACAATTATTGCAGAATCATGAATGACACAATGGATGAAGTTCTGTGGTTATACTTTTGGGTTATATGATAACCCAAATTTGAGGCTGTCATTTACAGTTTTGCACGGTGTTTTCTCCCACCCTGTTTGTCTGGTACTTCCTCAGCCCCATCTCTGATCTACTGACTGCCTTTGTACAGTGTCAACAAGCAAGAAAATGTCTGTCTCATCGGTTTGCCCCTAAATATGTTCAAAGGAATCCAAGTTGAAGCTTGAACAAATTGAGGTTTATCACCACACTCCTTCTTTGCTCTTTTGTTGGAGCCTACCTGTTAGGAGAATAAAAATTTTTATGGCAGTCATTAGGAGCTCAATAGATCTCATTAGGAGGTCAGCTATTTTTATGGGCTTTATTTCTGAATTTGTTGCAATCTTTTCTGCACCAATCTCCACTGTTCTGCTAATGTAGATAGGGAGATAGCAACACATTTTTATGAAGACAGAGTGTGAGGGATTAGTCTATATTATCCATGGCCTAGAGTAAAAGATGACCCAGTTGACTACCCCACCTTTGCTTTAAGTTTGAAGTAAAGACTACCTAAAATACTGTCTGATGTTGCTGTACATTGGCTCTTTTTTGTATTATTACCCAATGTGTTCTTCTGAGTGTCTTTGTGTCATGCTTCCTCCCAGCACCCCTTTCAATATCTCTTTGCAGCATTTCAGCTACATATTTGAATATTGCAAAAGCTCTGAGTAAAACATTAGAACAAGAGAACACCAGATAAAAATTCCCATTTGTGGATACAAACCTTCTTAAATTGCCATTA
>VXBL01001508.1:226041-231041 GCA_013400195.1 Aramus guarauna | reverse complement strand
GAAGAACAATTCTGCCTGACTCACACCATCATGTAGCTGATCTGACTCTCTAATCAAGCCCGTCAGCTTCCTAAACAGATAGATGATGCACTTTGTACATTTGAAATGCCAGTTAGGTCTCTTAAGAGAATACAGTCTGCTTTGGCTCAAGATCGCTGTACCTCTGCATTGTATATTTAATGTTTGATGGGTATCTGGTTAGAAAAAAATGTGTCTTTCTTATGCTAAATCAATTTTACCTGTTCTTTCAAATCCATTTGGGCTTATGAATGACCCTGTGCTGAAAGAACGTCCTCAATGCATCTGGAACTTGGTGCAGCAGCTTTTGTTCAGTTATCACTCACTTTTGTTGAGGGCAAGGAAACAAGAAGTCTGCCTGGCTATTAGTTTAGTCAAAACCTACAGTTAAATCTGTACACACTCTGCCCTCATTTCCCTGTCTGTAAGGCAGCAAGAGAAAGAGCAAAGCTTTTGCTTTACCCAAGGACTGCTGCCTTGGCCATAGGCAAGTACCAGAAGGAATAATCACATCTCTGACAATGAGAAGGCTCATTCCATTATGGCTAAATTGCTAGCGTCATGAGACCAAGTCTGAGCCACCAGTAACTGGGTGCAACTTTGTGGACTTCAGTAGAAGCTTCTTTACATTTGAGCTTTTCCCTGGAGCTCAGCTAGAGAAATCACAAATAATTCCTGTACTCTGAATTACTACTTTTTTTTTTCTTTGCTCTTTTCTATCTTTATTCACTCTTTATTAATTCCTCATTTTCCCTATTTCCTTGCCTTCCTCATTTTTTTTTTTTTTTTTTTTTTAAATCTGCTTTCTACTCTGGAAAGTCCCAAAGCATTTTCCAGCTTGCATTTCTAAAGTTTGATTCCCCCATGAGTGAGCATCTACTGGCAGAAGTTGAACAAATGGGATTATTCCCTCACCTCTGAAATGCAGCCACTTCTGAGGTAGAGCACTGCAGCCACTCTGTCTTCAGCATGTGCCTCGGGTCTCCAGAGAGGGAATGAAGGATAACCTTTTCACCTGAAAGTACCTTTTTAGGTAAGCTGAATATAACTTGGAATTAAGCCAGAATACCACAGTTAACTCTTCTTTATGAGCATAGCTTGGGATTGTGACCAGAAATGTCAGAACATTCCTTTGATGTCTGTCTATTGGACCTGTAAATGGAAAGTGCAAAAGTTTCATCTTTCTCTCATATGTATGTGTGTATATTGCAATGATACGTACGTACGTGTGTGTGTGTACTCCAAGGCTTTGGAAGCAGAGCCTCCTGGAAAGACAAACAGAAGTAAACAGCCAATGGAGAATATTTAATAATAGTAATTCTTTTAACACACTGATGCTCCAGTGGATCTCATCACATTTGCAATGCTTTTAATACCTCTGAGTAAAATCAAATAAAACTGTATGGTAAAACCCCAGACAGGACTTCCTTTTCCCAGTATTCTGAGGTGAGGTGTTCTTATTCTGATGACGTGGCAGTATGCACACAGTACCTCCATCTGCTCTTTTATGTTGTTTTGCTGGTCATAGATTGTGCATACAATTCAGTCTGGCTAAACTTCGTTTAAAACTCCATAAATCTACCTGTTCTCCATGACTGTTAGCCCTTTGTTTATATACATCCAATTGCCTTGCTCTTATGTAAGATCCTTGGGTCACTAACTTTAGCTACCTCCATGTGTTCAGAAGTTCAAGTTCGGAAAGAAGTTTTCTGCCTCCCACCTGAAGTTTCACCATGGTCCAGACAATCAGATGAAGGTTCACAGAGGAACTCATGGACAGGACAGGAATGCAGCCAGCAGAGATGTTACCTGAGGGTATTGGATGCCTCACTTCCAGTAAGAGATGCCATTTCTAAGCCTTATTCTGTCTGTCTGAATCATATAAGAGTGATCAAGTCCCCAGCTCATGCATTATCTTGAGTGACAAAAAGGAAGAAAAAGGTTCTTTGAGGTTCTACAAGTTTCTCTCCAATTTTATGATTAAGAGTTTTTGCTGAACCAAAGCAGAACATCTCCAGACCTGGGTCTCTCAAATGCTCATAAAGTTCACCCCAGACTGCCATTGGATAGAGAGCAAAATCCTTTTTGGGATTAGCAACTAATTTTAAATGAGAAAACATCATCAGCAAGATTGTAACAATTAAAATGAAAATTTTGCCCATGGGTTAGAACACTCAGGATTCTGGATTTGTGTCCCAGCTGCCAGAATCAGGGAAGAATCATCATAGAATCATGGAAACATGGAACAGTGGTTGGAAGGGACCTCAAGGATCATCTGGTCCAGCCTTTCTTGGCAAAATCTCTGTCTAGACAAAAGCACTGCCTTGATAAGATGGCCCAGCACCCCATCCAGCAGAATCTTAAAAGTGTCCAGCATTGAGGAATCCAACGCTTTCCTGGGGAGACTATTCCAATGGCTGATTGTTCTCAATGTGAAAAATGAGCATCAATCTCTGGGTTTTTTCCCAATATTATATAAAAAGTGGAGAACTATATCTATCTTGCATAGGTCCATTGAACGACCTTCAGATTAAACTCAGCCTTGTTTAGTTCATCTGATCTCCCAAGAGTGCAGGAAAAGGAAGTTAATTGTTCTATAGCTCTTCTAAACAAGATACCCTAACAGTGGATGTGGTGTACAAAGGACAAGAAAAATTTGTTACTTTTCCTCTTTTATCACTGTAGTACTGTGTTTACTAGTGAGAAAAGACCAAAAACAGCAAAAAGAAATCTGTCATCAACAGAAAGCACAACACTGGATGAGTCAATGATCCGAAGCATTATTTTTCCTTAGATCTGTCAAACACGCACTTGTGTGTCTGTGTGCACATGCATAAATACATATATATGCAAAAATATGTAATGGTCTGTCTGTTATGTGTTTGTATACATTTGAATCAGGTGTAAACACCAAAGCAGACAAGGTTGCATTTGCATATTCAGGTACACGCATTTCTTTAAAAACAACCAAAAAAACCTCCACTGTGTCTTTGTTCATACTTTCACACTGACGTGCATACAAACATATCTTTCTCCTCATGTTTTTCCCTGTAAGAACACTTTAAAGGAAAACATAGATTTTGGTACTCCATTTTGGCAGACAACTCAAATGTATCATTGTATTGAGTTTGCATGGCAAGGTTTTGGTAGGGGTGGTGGTGGTGGGGGAGCTANGCTGGAGCAGTCTGCTCCTGAAGGTCTGCACCCCTGGGAGAGAGAGACCCACGCTGGAGCAGTTCATGAAGAACTGTAACCTGTGGGAAGGACTCATGCTGGAGAAGGTGGTGGACGACTGTGTCCCGTGAGAGGGACCCCATGCTGGAGCAGTGGAGGAGTGCGAGGACTCCTCCTCTTGAGGATGAAGAAGCAGCTGGAACAACATGTGATGAACTGACCACAACCCCCATTCCCCGTCCCCCTGTGCTGCTGATGGGGAGGAGGTTTGAAGCCAGGAGTGAAGTTGAGCCTGGCAAGGTGGGAGGGGAGGGGGGGAGGTGTTTTAAGATTTGATTTTATTCCTCATTCCTCTATTCTGCTTTGCTTGGTAATAAATTAGATGAATTTTCTCTCTAAGTTCAGTCTGTTTTGCTCGTGACAATGATTAGTGAGTGATCTCTCCCTGTCCTTATCTCAACCCACAAGCCTTTCATTATACTTTTTCTCCCCTGTCTAATTAAGGAGGGGCAGTGATAGAGTGGACATCTGGCCTCCAGCCAGGTTCAACCCACCACAACAGTACTGTATTTTTTTCTTTTTTTAAAAGAATAATCAATGAAGAGAAACTGTTCCACTTTTCTTCAGCTGCTTACATTAATTCCAGTGATGAGTTACTTGAAGTGTACATTACTAGATGCCTCTCATCACAGAGCTACCACCAGGGCACTGCACGTGATGAAGATGTGACAGGGAAACAGTCCAGCTCTGTAGTGATCCATCAGAGACATGAGAAGGAGCAGAACTTCTTTGTGAAATTTGTTTATAAATTAAACTTGACATCTTATGATAAACTGCACTTCACATGATTAGATCCTTTCATGTTGGTGATATATGTAATGACCAAACACTACATATAGACGTCAACACATCAACTGCTTTAAAGGGACCACCAGGAACGTGCTCTCTCTTCTCCAGACCACACAAGGAATGAACAAGAGGAATCTCTTCTAAACTTTTGACAGTCCGGTGAACATCTACTATGCAACAGATTTGAAAAACACAAACAAAATGACAGGTTGCATAAAGAATGAGATATCTCAAATAAAACTTTCCTACATCACAAATACTAACTATTTAACTTACTGCATGAATTTTAAATACATTTTGTCATGGACTATTCCCACTGAAGTCAAAAGTAAAACTTTCACACTCTTCTCTATTTCCTACCACGTGAAAAACCTCATTAAATACACAGGGCATGTATGAGCAAATATTTAAGCTTTGTACATCTTTTTTTGCAGGATCAAAGCCTAAGGTCAGATCTTATTTCCAAAAACTTCTTGCCTTGGAAATCAAGGCTGATTTAGTGCAAAAGAAATTCTCATTATTGCCTTCTCTTTCCATTCAGCCATGAAATAACTCATACCTTTTGGAAAAAAAAAAAAAAATAGTTATTGGGTAGAGAAAGCTTCCAGGAGAAAGAAGATGAGCTACAGAGACTTATACGAGATCCAGTTTGTCTCAAGAGAAGACAATTAATCTGTGATTTCTCACTAATAATGTAAAAGGCTATATTTTAACTCCATAAACATGTGCACCTCCAACTTCTTATTCAAAGTATTTTTCTACTGCGCAGCCTCATTTTCTTTTCTGTCTTTAAAACATCCCTCTAACCCGGTACTTAACAAGCAGATTCTGTTAGAGGGAAGAAGTGTCTCTATTCTGGAAAACGGTCAGTATTTTAGCCAGTTTTATGTCTTTGTCATCTTCAGCTCCTGCTTTACATTTGTTTTGAGACAAGATTTTTCCAAAAAAAAAAAAAAAAA